>JAVIAB010000026.1:2798984-3326484 GCA_032433765.1 Megaustenia siamemsis | reverse complement strand
AGAGCAAGATACCACAAGTTGTATCTCCCCTCGAAATGCAAATGGGGAAAGAAAGAGGAAAAAGAATTTGGGCTGTCGAGGAGGCTGATTGTATGTTGAATTGTGATTTGCGTAGTGATCACGTCTGTATGAAGTCATGTATAAGTATCTTTCTTTGCATATATTTCTGTGCTTGAAAAGTCTGAGAGATAAGATCAGAAATGAAGAACTGAGAAAAAACTTCGAATAGCCCCCGCCATAGAATATATAAGGAAACAATAGATACAATGGTTTGGCCACGTGACAAGGCAGAACACAACGAACATTCAACAAACTTTGTGAGAACACCAGACCCAAGGGTCGACCACAAAAAAGATGGATCGATGGAATATTAGAAGCACTAGGAAACATAACGGCAGTAGAGGCAAACAGAAGAGCAAAAGACCGCAAATTGTATCTCCCCTCGACGCTGAAAGGCAGATGAGTAAGGAAAGAAGAGGAAGAAAAGTCTTTGCTGCGCCATATATAGCGATTAGCAACTGTGTTTTCTCAACAGAACAACAGACACAAAAAACAAAACTTGCAAATTCACACCACACTCGGAGACTCACCTCCATCCCTCGCCCTCCTCTCGGTTATATAATAGCAGTAAAGTCGACAAAACTCGTAAACAGAAACGAGCGGTCGGTAAGTAAAAGTCGAGGCGTACATGAGAGCTGCAATTCCGGTGCGGGATGAGAAAGGTTGCGCAAGTTAAGGGGATAAACACGCTCATCACTCCATCCATTACCTGGCACACGTTTCACCTGTGTCAGGAGATAATAGAACATGCCAGGTAGCGATTTCGCGGTCTATATATAGAACGAACGAGAGTTCGTTACCTCCTAAGAGGCGGGTCATCATCATCATCATCAGGTGCTACTCCTGGGGGCGTTTACGATCATTCAAGAAACATACACTCAATGAATAATAAAATGAGAAACAAGCGGTGGGGTGTAACGTACACTCCTACAAATTTTGCTGATAGCTTTACAGAAGAGAAATAAAACAAAATCATGACGTTTCGGCCAACATGCCGCATTCTTCATCATCATCATCACGGAGTGCCATCTCCGCATCGAAGGTTGGCTACCATGGATCGCCATTCTGCTCTGTCTCTTGTTTTGATGGTGAAAGTTGTCTGTCATAAGTTGACTTGTCCATCTTGTGATGTTACTCGTCCATGTTAGTCTTGGTCTGCCTCTGTCTCTTTTACCTTGTATTTTCCCTTCCAAGATTGCTTTTAGTAGGCCGATATGTCTTTTTACATGGCCCACAATTCTCATTTATCTTGTTGTATTGTATTTAGTAGTTCTATTTCCATTTTTAGCTGTTTTAAGACTTCATCTTTTGCTTTCTTTTCTTTTCATCCAATTCTACCTATTCTTCTATACATCCACATTTAAAATGCTTCAATTTTATGTTATGTTTTCTTGTCTCATGTCCATGTTTCACTACAAAGGACAAGGGGTAGGGTTCGATCCCAACTGACGGCATCCGGGTTCACCCAGCCTTAAATGGGTACCGGATTTTTTTCTGGGAAAGTAAAGCAGCACGGGCGTAATACCGACCATATTACCCCAAAAATCATGTGCTGAAGGTCTGTAAAATATAGGGTCACTAACACCATATTTTCCTATACGCCACTTGGCGTGACGGGGGTACTTTACTTTTTTTTATTTTTTACTTATGTCCATGTTTTTGCACCATACAGGAATATTGAGAAGATATAGCATTTTGCTATTCTTAGTTTTAGCCGTGGTGTTATTTGTTTTGCGGCTTTCCTCAGAAAACACAAACACAGAAACGTCTAACGAAATGAATATTAACTAAACAGCACGTTCTAGAGTAAACAGAACTAATGGACCTATCATAGAAAGTGAAATGAGAAGTTAAAGTTTCATGTTTCGGAAGAATCATTAATTAAAAAAGGAATTGAATTAAATGTAAAGATACTTAGTTGGAAGTACAGGCTGAGACTTAGATCTGTACTCGACTGGGCGTCAGATAACCATAGTTAAAAATATACTAACATCAAAACAAATAACACCAGGGCTGAAACTAAGAATAGCAAAATGTTACATCTTCTTAATATTCCTGTATGGTGCAGAAACATGGACATTAGACCAGAAAACAGAACAGAAAATTGAAGCCTTTGAAATGTGGATTTATAGAAGAATAAGTAGAATTGGATGGAGAGAAAAGAAAACAAACGATGAAGTTTTAGGGCGACTAAGGGTGAAAAAAGAAGTACTAAACACAATTAGAGCAAGACAAATTAAATTTGTTGGTCATGTTAAAAGACACAACAGTCTAATAAAAGTAATATTAGAAGGGAAAATACAAGGTAAAAGAGGCAGAGGCAGACCAAGACTAACATGGACGAGTAACATCAAAAGATGGACAAGTCAGCCTATGGCAATCTGCACCATCAAAGAAAGAGACAGAGTGGAATGGCGCTCCATGGTAGCCAACCTTCGATGCGGAGAGGGCACTCGATGATGATGATGCCATACGTTGTTATGGTGACGGTGTCATGGCTGACACGAAATGGCGTTAAACATTGAAAACAGTGCACTTGTTGTGGAGCATGTCTTCCGTAATGGTGGCAAATATACTGAAGAAGTAATTCGACAATTTGTGTTGACATTAAAGTCCTAACTCCGCCTGACTATTAACTCTGGGGTGCGCTGTCAGGACAAGTTGATCTCAATAATCCACAAACAGTTAATGGCGTGAAGGCAGAAATCATCACCAAGATCCAACAAATATCATTGGTCATTATCAAGAAGGTTTTCGAAAAAATGAAGAGTTGAGTCAACAAATGTCTCGAGGCCAGTGGTGGACATTTTGAACACATGCTGTAGACACAACTTCATCGTGTGAACATCCACTTTACCCAATACAAACCAGCCAAGAGCAGTAGCGTCTAGATGAATAATGAAAATTTACGTTACAATTTCCGGTAATTTCACAAATATTTTTACTTCCTCCGTGAAGTGGGAAGGACACAGGATTTCGACAACCATGAGTCCACGTCACTCCTTCGGATGAAAGAGATGGGAGTTAAGATGGGCACAGCCAGAAACGAGAAACTTAGTGGGCGTGTAAGAAGACTTATCAACCAACACAGAACTGGAGTCGTCAGTCGCTGGACGGGACTTGCTGAGGAGGGGATCTGAGCACCTATGGACATGTATCAGAGTACAATGATGATGACCCGCTAATAACTCCATGTATGGGAGTACGATGATAATGACCAACAAATAATTCCATGTATGGGAGTACAATGATAATGACCAACAAATAACTCCATGTATGGGAGTACAATGATAATGACCAACAAATAACTCTATGTATGGGAATACAATGATAATGACCAACAAATAACTCCATGTATGGGAGTACAATGATAATGACCAACAAATAACTCCATGTATGGGAGTACAATGATAATGACCAGCAAATAACTCCATGTATGGGAGTACAATGATGATGACCCGCTAATAACTCCATGTATCAGAGTACAATGATGATGACCCGCTAATAACTCCATGTATCAGAGTACAATGATGATGACCCGCTAATAACTCCATGTATCAGAGTACAATGATGATGACCCGCTAATAACTCCATGTATCAGAGTACAATGATGATGACCCGCTAATAACTCCATGTATGGGAGTACAATGATGATGACCCGCTAATAACTCCATGTATGGGAGTACAATGATGATGACCCGCTAATAACTCCATGTATCAGAGTACAATGATGATGACCCGCTAATAACTCCATGTATCAGAGTACAATGATGATGACCCGCTAATAACTCCATGTATGGGAGTACAATGATGATGACCCGCTAATAACTCCATGTATGGGAGTACAATGATGATGACCCGCTAATAACTCCATGTATGGGAGTACAATGATAATGACCAGCAAATAACTCCATGTAAGGGAGTACAATGATAATGACCAGCAAATAACTCCATGTAAGGGAGTACAATGATAATGACCAGCAAATAACTCCATATATCAGAGTACAATGATGTATTGAATACTTGCACTAACATGCATATTCTTGTACATATCTCTTATTCGCCTATTCGTGTACATATCTCTTATTCACCTATTCTTGTACATATCTGTTATTCACCTATTCTTGTACGTATCTCTTATTCACCTATTCTTGTACATATATCTTATTCACCTATTCTTGTACACATCTCTTACTCGCCTATTGTTGTACACATCTCTTATTCGTCTATTCTTGTACACATCTCTTATTCGCCTATTCTTGTACATATCTCTTATTCAATGTCTTTATCTGATGAAATATGTGAGACTGAACTTTTAGACTGACCTTCAACCTGATAATGTGCGACATAAACATTACTGTAATTCACGCTGTGCTCCTTCAATTATTAGCCTCAATTATCATAATTACTTCATAATATCCTGGTTATTTGCCTAGTAAGTTACGAAAACAACATGGTTTGCTGTTAATTGCCATCTCTTACAGTTTTGTTCCGGTTCTTTTTAATGTATATAGACGCTTGCTTGTGGCTTGAGAAGGTGTTGATAAAACTGGCTTCATGTCAGCCTATACTTCAATCTATCTATTGACCTTTCGAGCCGTAGCCGGCCCATAGGGCGTAGACCAAGATACTCCCTCTCTTATCTGAATTTTTGTTCTAGCAGTTTTTAATTCTTTTAAAGATATTTTATCAAATCTCGCCATTTGTCTCTGTTCTGTGCAAGCAGCTCTATCTCACTGAGGGAGCCGATTCCTGCTGCTCTTGCCTCTCTCATCAATGTGTCTCTCTGGGTCTTCCTATACCTCTATACGTTCACATAAAGAAAAAAGAAAAAAAGAACGCCATCTTATTAGTTCAACGACTGTTGTCATGGCAACCATTGAAGTGATTGCGGAAGTGACCCACCTAGTTCTCATACACATTGTAAGGTAGGTAGATGCTGTTGTACGGTTGTAGTAGGTTTGTCCTCCATAGACATTGAAGCCTATTTATTAGTAACAGCTTGAGTTATTTGAGCTATATCACGGCTATACTAGGGAATACGGTGGCTGGTTGTACACTGACATTGAACTATATCACAGCTATACTAGGGAATACGGTGGCTGGTTGTACACTGACATTGAACTATATCACAGCTATACTAGGGAATACGGTGGCTGGTTGTACACTGACATTGAACTCTATCACGGCTATACTAGGGAATACGGTGGCTGGTTGTACACTGGCATAGAACTATATCACAGCTATACTAGGGAATACGGTGACTGGTTGTACACTGGCATAGAACTATATCACAGCTATACTAGGGAATACGGTGACTGGTTGACTGACATTGAACTATATCACAGCTATACTAGGGAATACGGTGGCTGGTTGTACACTGACATTGAACTATATCACGGCTATACTAGGGAATACGGTGGCTGGTTGTACACTGACATTGAACTATATCACAGCTATACTAGGGAATACGGTGGCTGGTTGTACACTGACATTGAACTATATCACGGCTATACTAGGGAATACGGTGGCTGGTTGTACACTGACATTGAACTATATCACGGCTATACTAGGGAATACGGTGGCTGGTTGTACACTGACATTGAACTCTATCACGGCTATACTAGGGAATACGGTGACTGGTTGTACACTGGCATAGAACTATATCACGGCTATACTAGGGAATACGGTGGCTGGTTGTACACTGACATTGAACTCTATCACGGCTATACTAGGGAATACGGTGGCTGGTTGTACACTGGCATAGAACTATATCACGGCTATACTAGGGAATACGGTGGCTGGTTGTACACTGACATTGAACTCTATCACGGCTATACTAGGGAATACGGTGGCTGGTTGTACACTGGCATAGAACTATATCACGGCTATACTAGGGAATACGGTGGCTGGTTGTACACTGACATAGAACTATATCACAGCTATACTAGGGAATACGGTGACTGGTTGTACACTGACATAGAACTATATCACAGCTATACTAGGGAATACGGTGACTGGTTGTACACTGACATTGAACTCTATCACGGCTATACTAGGGAATACGGTGACTGGTTGTACACTGACATTGAACTCTATCACGGCTATACTAGGGAATACGGTGACTGGTTGACTGACATAGAACTGATTGAGCTGGAATGTGGTTGTCTTATGTTTTCTGATTAAACATTAGAGGAGTCGTGGCCTCCGTTACCTCCACTGAAAATGGGCTCAGTTGGAGAAGATAGGACAGAACTGGAGGTGGGCTTAGTTGGAGAAGATAGGACAGAACTGGAGGTGGGCTTAGTTGGAGAAGATAGGACAGAACTGGAGGTGGGCTTAGTTGGAGAAGATAGGACAGAACTGGAGGTGGGCTTAGTTGGAGAAGATAGGACAGAACTGGAGGTGGGCTCAGTTGGAGAAGATAGGACAGAACTGGAGGTGGGCTCAGTTGGAGAAGATAGGACAGAACTGGAGGTGGGCTTAGTTGGAGAAGATAGGACAGAACTGGAGGTGGGCTTAGTTGGAGAAGATAGGACAGAACTGGAGGTGGGCTTAGTTGGAGAAGATAGGACAGAACTGGAGGTGGGCTTAGTTGGAGAAGATAGGACAGAACTGGAGGTGGGCTTAGTTGGAGAAGATAGCACAGAACTGGAGGTGGGCTCAGTTGGAGAAGATAGGACAGAACTGGAGGTGGGCTTAGTTGGAGAAGATAGCACAGAACTGGAGGTGGGCTCAGTTGGAGAAGATAGCACAGAACTGGAGGTGGGCTCAGTTGGAGAAGATAGCACAGAACTGGAGGTGGGCTCAGTTGGAGAAGATAGGACAGAACTGGAGGTGGGCTCAGTTGGAGAAGATAGGACAGAACTGGAGGTGGGCTCAGTTGGAGAAGATAGGACAGAACTGGAGGTGGACTCAGTTGGAGAAGATAGGACAGAACTGGAGGTGGGCTTAGTTGGAGAAGATAGGACAGAACTGGAGGTGGGCTTAGTTGGAGAAGATAGCACAGAACTGGAGGTGGGCTCAGTTGGAGAAGATAGCACAGAACTGGAGGTGGGCTCAGTTGGAGAAGGTAGGACAGAACTGGAGGTGGGCTTAGTTGGAGAAGATAGGACAGAACTGGAGGTGGGCTTAGTTGGAGAAGATAGCACAGAACTGGAGGTGGGCTCAGTTGGAGAAGATAGCACAGAACTGGAGGTGGGCTCAGTTGGAGAAGATAGCACAGAACTGGAGGTGGGCTCAGTTGGAGAAGATAGGACAGAACTGGAGGTGGGCTCAGTTGGAGAAGATAGGACAGAACTGGAGGTGGACTCAGTTGGAGAAGATAGGACAGAACTGGAGGTGGACTCAGTTGGAGAAGATAGGACAGAACTGGAGGTGGGCTCAGTTGGAGAAGGTAGGACAGAACTGGAGGTGGGCTCAGTTGGAGAAGATAGGACAGAACTGGAGGTGGGCTCAGTTGGAGAAGGTAGGACAGAACTGGAGGTGGGCTCAGTTGGAGAAGGTAGGACAGAACTGGAGGTGGGCTCAGTTGGAGAAGATAGGACAGAACTGGAGGTGGGCTCAGTTGGAGAAGATAGGACAGAACTGGAGGTGGGCTTAGTTGGAGAAGATAGGACAGAACTGGAGGTGGTCTCAGTTGGAGAAGATAGGACAGAACTGGGCGTGGGCTCAGTTGGAGAAGGTAGGACAGAACTGGAGGTGGGCTTAGTTGGAGAAGATAGGACAGAACTGGAGGTGGGCTCAGTTGGAGAAGAACTGGGTCTGTTGTCGGAATGTGGTTACCACCCTTTACTCCACGGGGAGCTCTGACTTGAAGTCACGTCTTGTGTCTACTTTGACTTATATTTGAGATATGTAGAGCGGCAGGGTGGTTTTGATACACAACGTCGGGCCCCGGACAGGAAGAAGCCGGGTTCAAATCCCACCAGAAGCGGTGGTGATTTTTTTAAAAAATAGGAAAAAAATGAATCCGCGGTTTCCCTATGACATTACCCTCCCTTGATCTCTTGAGTAGTGAGATCCGATGTCTAGCCGTCTCAGATAACGGTAATAAACCAATGGTCCAGTGTTCACTCGCGTACGTTAAAGATTCATTGGCAGTTAAAGTCGAAAACAGCAGGTCATAAATATGGCCGCTGCCCGGGCAAAATCGTCAGAAAAAACCTACCCACACAGTGTGTCCCAGACCGTGCAACGGAGTCCGTGCACGTGGGCCAAGATTTCCCTCGGACTTTCTTAAGAGGGATATATCGGAGAACCTATGGGCTCACCCGCTGTGCAGGGAAGAATATACTAACAACAAAGAAACAAACAACTCTTGTATATCTATTTCCAACACAGCAAGTAATTGATAAAACAGGGAAACAAGTGGAGATAATATCATTTAGCGTAAATATTACCTGCCCTTGTTCTCGGAATTTCCCAGCTAATTTCGTGAGAGAATTTCCAGGAAAAATCTCGGAAAGTGGTAACAGGTAGCCGGTGTTTACGATATTCAAGACAAAGTAAACATGAGTTTGTTTATCTTGTAAACATTTCCTTCTAGACGGGCATCATCATGTGCCATAACGGTTGGGTTTAGGCGATCATATCCTTTAACAATTCTCTATTCATAGTGCATTGTATCAATTCTGCTGTTGACTGTTTTCCATGCCATGACATCAAGCTATCTAGTATCTTCTCTCTTTGTCATCCGCGGTCTCTCTTTCGCTGTATTTTGCCAGTTGTAACCAAGTATTTCAACTTTCATATTCTCATGATGTGCTCGTAAAATGTTGATTGTTTCTTTCTGATGTTTTTTTGGGAGCTCCCTTTTAGTGTTGGCCTCTTTGAGAATTTCTTCATTGATCTTTTTAGCTGTCCATGGAACTTTCAACATTCTTCTGAGAAATCCCATCTATGTGGCCTCTAATCGTCTTTTCATGTGTTTGTCAACTGTCGATGATTCGCTTTCATAGGTCAGAATTGACTCTATATAGCACCAATGAACTCTCTTTCTCCATTCTGTTGACACAGATTTGTTGTACAAAACGACTGACAAAACAGAAGTCATGAATGTTGCCAAAAATAAACAGAACATCAACATAACTATAGAAGGCAGACAGCTAAAACAAGTAGAGGAATTCAAATACCTAGGAAGTCTAATGACAAACGATAATTCTCAAACAGCAGAGATAGAATCAAGATGCAACACGGCTTGTCAAATCATTGGACAGTTATCACCACTATTGTCCAACAAGGAAATAACTCTGGAGGCAAAACGAGCACTCTATAATACAATCTTCATCCCAATGTTGTGCTACCAATGCCAGACCTGGACCCTAGATGCAAGAACAATAAGAAAATAACATCTACAGAGATGAAATGTGTTAGACAAATGACAGGAAACAGTCTGAGAGATAAGATCAGAAATGAAGAACAGAAAAAAACATGGAGTAGCCCCCGTCAAAGAATATATAAGGAAACAACAGATAAAATGCTTTGACCACGTGACAACGCAGAAAGAACAAAACACAACACAACGAGCCTTCAACAAACGTTGTGAGAACACCAGACCCAAGGGTCGACCACGAAAAAGATGGGTCGATGGAATATTGCAAGCACTAGGAAACATAACAGCAGCAGAGGCGAACAGAAGTGCAAAAGACCGCAAATTATATCTCCCCTCGACGCTGAAAGGCAGATGAGGAAGGAAAGAAGAAGAGGAAGAACGACTGACTAGACGGGTATAAAACGGGTGATTACATGAGCAACACGGGGGTTTCATCAATGCAAACAACGGTATATTGTTCTCAGTACTGGAAGGATACTTTGTATTTGAAGGCACGCCTCACAGCACCAGAGCTGGAAGTTGTCAACGACGCACAGCTGATGGCTTGCGTCAGGATACGTGAACCAGAACCATCCAGACCCTGCTCCATCTCTCCGCGGTGCCTCTAGTAACAGACTAACATGTCTAGTCTGGCCAAGCGAGCAGGGATCGAAGAGGGAAGACAACCCGGTACTCAAAAATGTCGTGCTGAAGTCGGATGTGTTGGGCCGAAAGGCGCAAATATCAGAGTTATACTGCAAACCACAACACAACGCAGACATGCCCACTTAACGTCCTTTTAAGGGCGGATGATGAAGAGGAATATTCTAGTCTACCAGAATACTCTAGAATACTTTAGTCATCGGGCGACCGCAAGCTAGTACTGGAAGAGCTGAGAGTGGGGAAGCGTTGAGGTTAGTACACATGCTTACCGATCGTGAAGTTCGAGGTTCAAATGCCAGTTCAGGCAAAAAAAAAAGGTCCAATCTAATAAGCTCTCCAACCCATCCTCTTTAGGTGGCTACCCGAGATATTATCTGGGAAACTCTCCTTCCTCTCAGCATTCACCCGTCAAGTGGGGCGTGGCTGCGCTCTATCGCTAGTTAGCGCTTTTCCGCCCAAACACATCCAACTTCAGCGTGGGTAGATTTACTTAGGGAATAATAGAACAAAGGAGTATGTGTTAGCACTCGGAAAAATGGACAGAAAAATTGTACCCAGTAGATTTACTTAGGGAATAAAAGAACAAAGGAGTATGTGTTAGCACTCGGAAAAATGGACAGAAAAATTGTACCCAGTAGATTTACTTAGGGAATAAAAGAACAAAGCAGTATGTGTTAGCACTCGGAAAAATGGACAGAAAAATTGTACCCAGTAGATTTACTTACCAATTTTTGACCGGACCGCGGCATTTATCGGCCTACTATTTTCGACTGTCAAGGGCTCTTTTAACGTGTGTGAGTGCACATGGGACCTCCTGTTCTTCTTTTTTTAGCCGGTATCGGAGAGAACTGGACGGCGGATCTCACAACACAGAAACCCCGGGCGAGAAAATCAGCTGTTTGATTGAAACAAAAGTTCCCACCGCCTGAAGTGGAGAGTATAGCCAGAACAGGGGAGGGTGGAGAGGTACAATGCGGGTCCTGTGCATAGTCTGACACTTCAACACAAACAATCTAGAATCTATGTCCTATGTGCTGTCTTCGGCTCGAAAGGACAACAGACAGACAGAGAGACGGACGGATGGATGAGGATTAACAGAGTAGAATAGACAGACAGGCAGGCAGACAGACAGAAAGAGAGACGGACGAACGGATGAGGACATAGGGACGAATAGACAGACAGGCAGGCAGACAGACAGACAGACAGACAGAGAGACGGACGGACGGATGAGCACATAGGGACGAAAAGACAGGCAGACAGACAGGCAGGCAGGCAGACAGACAGACAGAGGGACGGATGAGGATATAGGGACGAATAGACAGTCAGGCAGGCAGACAGACATACAGACGAACGGACGGATGAGGATATAGGGACGAATAGACAGGCAGGCAGGCAGACAGACAGACATACAGACGAACGGACGGATGAGGATATAGGGACGAATAGACAGTCAGGCAGGCAGGCAGACATACAGACGGACGGACGGATGAGGATATAGGGACGAATAGACAGTCAGGCAGGCAGGCAGACATACAGACGGACGGACGGATGAGGATATAGGGACGAATAGACAGTCAGGCAGGCAGACAGACATACAGACGGACGGACGGATGAGGATATAGGGACGAATAGACAGTCAGGCAGGCAGACAGACATACAGACGGACGGACGAGGATATAGGGACGAATAGACAGTCAGGCAGGCAGACAGACATACAGACAGAGGGACGGATGAGGATATAGGGACGAATAGACAGGCAGGCAGACAGACAGACATACAGACAGAGGGACGGATGAGGATATAGGGACGAATAGACAGTCAGGCAGGCAGACAGACAGACATACAGACGGACGGATGAGGATATAGGGACGAATAGACAGTCAGGCAGGCAGACAGACATACAGACAGACGGACGGATGAGGATATAGGGACGAATAGACAGTCAGGCAGGCAGACAGACATACAGACGGACGGACGGATGAGGATATAGGGACGAATAGACAGTCAGGCAGGCAGACAGACATACAGACGGACGGACGGATGAGGATATAGGGACGAATAGACAGGCAGGCAGGCAGACAGACATACAGACAGAGGGACGGATGAGGATATAGGGACGAATAGACAGGCAGGCACGCAGACAGACATACAGACGGACGGACGAGGATATAGGGACGAATAGACAGGCAGGCAGGCAGACAGACATACAGACGGACGGACGGATGAGGATATAGGGACGAATAGACAGTCAGGCAGGCAGACAGACATACAGACAGAGGGACGGATGAGGATATAGGGACGAATAGACAGTCAGGCAGGCAGACAGACATACAGACGGACGGACGGATGAGGATATAGGGACGAATAGACAGGCAGGCAGGCAGACAGACATACAGACAGAGGGACGGATGAGGATATAGGGACGAATAGACAGGCAGGCAGGCAGACAGACATACAGACGGACGGACGAGGATATAGGGACGAATAGACAGTCAGGCAGGCAGACAGACATACAGACGGACGGACGGATGAGGATATAGGGACGAATAGACAGGCAGGCAGGCAGGCAGACATACAGACAGAGGGACGGATGAGGATATAGGGACGAATAGACAGTCAGGCAGGCAGACAGACATACAGACAGAGGGACGGATGAGGATATAGGGACGAATAGACAGGCAGGCAGGCAGACAGACATACAGACGGACGGACGGATGAGGATATAGGGACGAATAGACAGACAGGCAGGCAGGCAGACAGACATACAGACGGACGGACGGATGAGGATATAGGGACGAATAGACAGTCAGGCAGGCAGGCAGACATACAGACGGATGGATAGATGATAGATGGATGGATAAATGAATGGGTCGACGGATGGATGGATGGACGGATAGGCAGGCAAGCAGACAGATGGATGGACGAATAGGCAGACAGACAGACAGATAGATGGATGGATGGGTGAATAGATGAGTCGACGGATGGATGGATGAATAGATGAGTCGACGGATGGATGGATGGACAGATAGGCAGGCAGACGGACGGACGGATGGATGGATGGACGGATAGGTAGACAGACAGACAGACGGATGGATGGATGGACGGATAGGCAGGCAGGCAGGCAGACAGACATATAGATTAGATATAGATAGATTATAAATAGATAGATAGATGGATGGATAGATAGATAGCTAGATAGATAGACAGATGGATAGACAGATAGATAGCTGGACGGACGGACGGACGGACGGACGGACGGACGGACGGACGGACGGACGGACGGACGGACGGACGGACGGACGGACGGACGGACGGACGGACGGACGGACGGACGGACGGACGGACAGACAGACAGACAGACAGACAGACAGACAGACAGACAGACAGACAGACAGACAGACAGACAGACAGACAGATAGATAGATAGATAGATAGATAGATAGATAGATAAACATACAGACAAATGGACGGATGTGGCCGCAGAGATAGACAGACAGACATAGAAATAGACGGACGAATGAGGACATATGGAGGGATAGACAGACAGACAGAGAGATGCTCCTAATGGGAACCTCGATGGTGTAAAATACCACTGGTTTAGGCATGGCCAGGAATGCAGGAGAATGTATACAAGAACAGTCTAGATGATAGATGGATGGATAAATGAATGGGTCGACGGATGGATGGATGGACGGATAGGCAGGCAAGCAGACAGATGGATGGACGAATAGGCAGACAGACAGACAGATAGATGGATGGATGGGTGAATAGATGAGTCGACGGATGGATGGATGAATAGATGAGTCGACGGATGGATGGATGGACAGATAGGCAGGCAGACGGACGGACGGATGGATGGATGGACGGATAGGTAGACAGACAGACAGACGGATGGATGGATGGACGGATAGGCAGGCAGGCAGGCAGACAGACATATAGATTAGATATAGATAGATTATAAATAGATAGATAGATGGATGGATAGATAGATAGCTAGATAGATAGACAGATGGATAGACAGATAGATAGCTGGACGGACGGACGGACGGACGGACGGACGGACGGACGGACGGACGGACGGACGGACGGACGGACGGACGGACGGACGGACGGACGGACGGACGGACAGACAGACAGACAGACAGACAGACAGACAGACAGACAGACAGACAGACAGACAGACAGACAGACAGACAGACAGACAGACAGACAGATAGATAGATAGATAGATAGATAGATAGATAGATAAACATACAGACAAATGGACGGATGTGGCCGCAGAGATAGACAGACAGACATAGAAATAGACGGACGAATGAGGACATATGGAGGGATAGACAGACAGACAGAGAGATGCTCCTAATGGGAACCTCGATGGTGTAAAATACCACTGGTTTAGGCATGGCCAGGAATGCAGGAGAATGTATACAAGAACAGTCAAACAAACATGGTACTAATGTCCTACAGATGCGATGCAGAATTTACTAGCAGGCAACTGGAGGCCAATCTGACATTTCTTTACGCTGTTGCTATAGTAACCACAAGGTCGGCATTCATTAATAACAAGCCAGATTTTTAAAAAAGGTAGATACAATTTACTGAATACAACATAGACTAACATGAAAGGCCAATGTAACCTCGTTAACCTGGCGTGTTTTTTACCAGATGGTTACCACACGAATGACTCAGCACATGACCGATGTATTTCCTTCTTCTTATAAAAGTAAAAAAAAAGTAAAGTACCCCCGTCAAAGGGGAAATATGGTGTTAGTGACCATATATTTTACAGACCTTCATCACATGATTTTGGGGTAATGTAGTCGGTATTACGCCCGTGCTGCTTTACTTTCCCAGAAAAAAATCCGGTACCCATTTAAGGCTGGGTGAACCCGGAAGCCGTCGGTTGGGATCGAACCCTACCCCTTGTCCTTTGTAGTCCAGTTCACTAACTACTGAGCTATCGCGGCTCCCTTCTTCTTATAAAGCTCCACACGTATTCTTGTTTAGATTCCTCTCTTATCTGTTCATTTGAAATGTTTTCTTTCCAGCTTATGTTTGAGATCCTACGTTGACATTTGTTTTCAAAGACATTTAATTTCTTATCTAAAGTCTGGGTGGATTTCCAACTTTCACATCCATATGTTAGCACTGGTATCACATCCATGTGTTAGCACTGGTATCACATCCATATGCTAGCACTGGTATCACATCCATGTGTTAGCACTGGTATCACATCCATATGCCAGCACTGGTATCACATCCATATGCCAGCACTGGTATCACATCCATACGTTAGCTCTGGTACCACATCCATATGTTAGTACTGGTATCACATCCATATGTTAGTACCGGTATCACATCCATATGCCAGCACTGGTATCACATCCATATGCCAGCACTGGTATCACATCCATATGCCAGCACTGGTATCACATCCATATGTTAGCTCTGGTACCACATCTATATGTTAGTACTGGTATCACATCCATATGTTAGTACTGGTATCACATCCATATGCCAGCACTGGTATCACATCCATATGCCAGCACTGGTATCACATCCATATGCCAGCTCTGGTATCACATCCATATGTTAGTACTGGTATCACATCCATATGTTAGTACTGGTATCACATCCATATGCCAGCACTGGTATCACATCCATATGCCAGCACTGGTATCACATCCATATGCCAGCACTGGTATCACATCCATATGTTAGCTCTGGTACCACATCTATATGTTAGTACTGGTATCACATCCATATGTTAGTACTGGTATCACATCCATATGCCAGCACTGGTATCACATCCATATGCCAGCACTGGTATCACATCCATATGCCAGCTCTGGTATCACATCCATATGTCAGTACTGGTATCACATCCATATGCCAGCTCTGGTATCACATCCATATGCCAGCACTGGTATCACATCCATATGCCAGCACTGGTATCACTGGTATCCATAAAACGTCTCGGCGTATACCTTCACAAAATGGATTTCAGAAACTACCTGCAACCGAGGAGTACCCAGTCTCCCGAGTACATGGCTACAACTAAGGAGTACCCAGTCTCCTGAGTACATGGCTACAACCGAGGAGTACCCAGTCTCCCGAGTACATGGCTACAACCGAGGAGTACCCAGTCTCCTGAGTACATGGCTACAACCGAGGAGTACCCAGTCTCCCGAGTACATGGCTACAACCGAGGAGTACCCAGTCTCCCGAGTACATGGCTACAACCGAGGAGTACCCAGTCTCCCGAGTACATGGCTACAAAACTGTAGATCTATCAACGGTCAAATAAGGAAAATTTGACTTATAAAAGCAAGCTTCATTGACTAATAAGCATGCGATAAGACCTCAAATGCAGAGGCGGATTTTCGGTGGAGGCAACGGAGGCCACGACTCCTCTAATATTTGATCAGAATACATAACACAATCACATTCCAGCTCAATGAGTTCAATGTCAGTGCACAACCAGCCACCGTATTTCCTAGTATAGCCGTAATATAGCTCAAATAACTCAAGCTGTTACTAATAAATAGGCTTCAATGTCTATACAGGTCAAACCTACTACAACCGTACAACGGACAATGCGCGTAAGAACTCTCCAAACAGCTCCTCGTTGCCATGGCAACAAGGGAGCAAATAATAAACATGATGGCACATGATGACGATGGATGAGAAGGAAACAGCTGGAATATATTGTGACAACTGGGAAAATTGAGGGACGAAGAGATTGAGGGAAGAAAAGAAAGAGAAACGATTATCATCATCATGTGCCATACCGGTTGGCGTAGGCGATCATGTCCTTCCACAATCTTCTATCTACAGTGCATCGTATCAGTTCTGTTGTTGACTGTTTTCCATGCCATGACACCAAGCTATCTAGTATTTTCTCTCTTTGTCGTCCGCGATCTCTCTTTCCCTGTATTTTGCCAGCTGTAACCAAGTATTCCAACTTTCCTCTTCTCATGATGTGCCCGAAAAATGTAGATTGTGTCTTTTTGATGTTTTTTAGGAGTTCCTTTTTTGTGTTGGCCTCTGAGAATTTCCGCGTTGATCTTTTTAGCTATCCAGGGAACTTTCAACATTTTTCGGAGAAATCCCATCTCTGTGGTCTCTAATCGCCTTTTCATTTATTTGTCTATTGTCCATGATTCGCTTCCATAGGTGAGAGTAATGATACCGGACAGCTTAAGAGAATGGCTTGGCAGAAAATCAACAACAGAAATGATAAATAACTGTCGAGAACGAAAGTTGTGGAGAGACATAATCACCCACACCAGCAGGCAAGGTACTTGATAATGATGTTCCCCCAAAAATGTTGATGTGACATGCGAAGTCCTACGTCCAGCTATATCTACACAACATGGAGTGTATGTACCAGCGCGTTATTTCCACCGACTATTGATCGTCAAGCATGCCATATTCGCTAGTGTTATGCAAATCAAATATACGACAAAAAACACAGCCTGTCTCGGAATCGATGACATTTCGCGGTAATATCCAGATTATTTCCAGGTCGGATCTCAAGGAATTTTGATAATTATAGCAGTCGCAGGAAATAGATCGATTCCAGCTTCTTCTATGGTCGACAATAATAGCCTTGCTAAGGTCTTTGAATATTTTGTTGGCATAATTCTCTCGTGGAGTCTATGTGAAGCCATCGGATTCTCTCTTATTATAATACTGGGCAGATTTCTCTTCTCTGTGGTTGGAAATTATTTGTGAGTTCTCTTTCTTTCTTCCCAGCCCTCCCTGCCTCATGATGACACGTAAATTGTGTTGTTGAACAGAACAGATTAGATTGTGTTGTTGAACAGAACAGATTAGGTTGTGTTGTTGAACAGAACAGATTAGGTAGTGTTGTTGAACAGAACAGATTAGGTAGTGTTGTTGAACAGAACAGATTCGATTGTGTTGTTCAACAGAACAGATTAGATTGTGTTGTTCAACAGAACAGATTAGATTGTGTTGTTCAACAGAACAGATTAGGTAGTGTTGTTGAACAGAACAGATTAGATTGTGTTGTTAAACAGAACAGATTAGATTGTGTTGTTGAACAGAACAGATTAGGTAGTGTTGTTGAACAGAACAGATTAGATTGTGCTGTTGAACAGAACAGATTAGATTGTGTTGTTGAACAGAAGAGATTAGGTAGTGTTGTTGAACAGAACAGATTAGATTGTGTTGTTCAACAGAACAGATTAGATTGTGTTGTTCAACAGAACAGATTCGATTGTGTTGTTCAACAGAACAGATTAGATTGTGTTGTTCAACAGAACAGATTAGATTGTGTTGTTCAACAGAACAGATTAGATTGTGTTGTTGAACAGAACAGATTAGATTGTGTTGTTGAACAGAACAGATTAGGTTGTGTTGTTGAACAGAACAGATTAGGTAGTGTTGTTGAACAGAACAGATTAGGTAGTGTTGTTGAACAGAACAGATTCGTTTGTGTTGTTCAACAGAACAGATTAGATTGTGTTGTTCAACAGAACAGATTAGATTGTGTTGTTCAACAGAACAGATTAGATTGTGTTGTTCAACAGAACAGATTAGATTGTGTTGTTCAACAGAACTGACTAGATTGTGTTGTTCAACAGAACAGATTAGATTGTGTTGTTCAACAGAACTGACTAGATTGTGTTGTTCAACAGAACAGATTCGATTGTGTTGTTCAACAGAACAGATTAGATTGTGTTGTTCAACAGAACAGATTAGATTGTGTTGTTCAACAGAACAGATTAGATTGTGTTGTTCAACAGAACTGACTAGATTGTGTTGTTCAACAGAACAGATTCGATTGTGTTGTTCAACAGAACAGATTAGATTGTGTTGTTCAACAGAACAGATTAGATTGTGTTGTTCAACAGAACTGACTAGATTGTGTTGTTCAACAGAACAGATTAGATTGTGTTGTTCAACAGAACACATTAGATTGTGTTGTTCAACAGAACACATTAGATTGTGTTGTTCAACAGAACAGATTAGATTGTGTTGTTCAACAGAACAGATTAGATTGTGTTGTTCAACAGAACAGATTAGATTGTGTTGTTCAACAGAACAGATTAGATTGTAATTTAGTTTAATCTAGTCGACGGATGATATTCGTTACACTGGTACCACCGCTGGTGATCAGATCCCCTTCACAGCACGTTCCCCAGTATGAAGCAAACCTGCGGCACACTAGTGAAAGCACTTAATGGCTAAGAGGCGAAGACCTTGACACCAAATCTACTTAAAGATCTCTGACGGGAAGTGTGGCATGAGACAGTGACTCTATTCTTGTCTCCCCTCGCTATGGCCAGGAATAACATCAGAAGAAAGAGGCACCACAGAAATAAAAAGTAGAATAGCTGTCCAAAATAGCATTTCATAAAATGAACAACGTGCATGTGCAACAAATCTATGTCAATAGAAGTGAGAAAGAAAGCTCATCAGTGCTATGTAGAGCAAATTCTGACCTATGGAAGCGAATCATGGACAGTAGACAAACAAATGAAAAGATGATTAGAGGCCACATAGATGGGATTTCTCAGAAGAATGTTGAAAGTTCCCTGGACAGCTAAAAAGACCAACGAGGACATTTTTAAAGAAGCCAACACAAAAAGGCAGCTCCTAAACATCAGAAAGAAACAATCAACATTTTTCGGACACATCATGAGAAGAGGAAAGTTGGAATACTTGGTTACAACTGGCAAAATACAGTGAAAGAGAGATCGCGGACGACAAAGAGAGAAGATACTAGATCGCCTGGTGTCATGGCATGGAAACAGTCAACAACAGAATTGATACGATGTACTGTAGATAGAAATGGGAGCCGCGATAGCTCAGTGGTTAGTGAACTGGACTACCACGGACAAGGGGTAGGGTTCGATCCCAACCGACGGCTTCTGGGTTCACCCAGCCTTAAATGGGCACCGGATTTTTTCTGGGAAAGTATAGCAGCACGGGCGTAATACTGACCACATTACCCCAAAAATCATGTGCTGAAGGTCTGTAAAATATAGGGTCACTAACACCATATTTCCCTATACGCCACTTGGCGTGACGGGGGTACTTTACTTACTGTAGATAGAAGATTGTGGAAGGACATGATGGCCTACAGCAACCGGTACTGCACATGATGATGACGATCATGAACCAATGAGTCGCTAACAGCTACATTCCTATGCTTGCAGGCGTACTAAATGCTCTTTCAAATGTTTACAGGGCCTGTCCCACATATACCCATCAACCCAAACGTTCCCTGGGGTCTATGCTGACACCGTGCTATTTTTAGCAAGAAACCTCAGATGTCAAATGTCACTGCTCTGCGGGTCGTCGTGTACAGACCGTTCACACACGTCAAAAGGTCTGGACTAGAAGGTTCTCACACCAGGGTCAAACACATTTGTCGTGAAAACATTAATTAACGGATAGGGGAAAACACATTTGTCGTGAAGACATTTATTAACGGTTAGAGTCAAACACATTTGTCGTGAAGACATTAATTAACGGTTAGAGTCAAACACATTTGTCGTGAAGACATTAATTAACGGTTAGGTGAAAATACATTTGTCGTGAAGACATTAATTAACGGTTAGGTGAAAATACATTTGTCGTGAAGACATTAATTAACGGTTAGGTGAAAATACATTTGTCGTGAAGACATTATCTAACGGATAGGGGAAAACACATTTGTCGTGAAAACATTAATTAACGGATAGGGGAAAACACATTTGTCGTGAAGACATTAATTAACGGATAGGGGAAAACACATTTGTCGTGAAGACATTTATTAACGGTTAGGGGAAAACACATTTGTCGTGAAAACATTCATTAACGGATAGGGGAAAACACATTTGTCGTGAAAACATTAATTAACGGATAGGGGAAAACACATTTGTCGTGAAGACATTTATTAACGGTTAGGGTCAAACACATTTGTTGTTACGACAATTATTAACGGTTAGGTGAAAATACATTTGTCGTGAAGACATTAATTAACGGATAGGGGAAAACACATTTGTCGTGAAAACACTCATTAACGGATAGGGGAAAACACATTTGTCGTGAAAACATTAATTAACGGATAGGGGAAAACACATTTGTCGTGAAGACATTTATTAACGGTTAGGGTCAAACACCGGTTGGCTTACCACGGCAACAGCCGGGGTTCGTACCCTGGCGAGGACACCTGGGTTTTACTAATTCCCTAAAAATTAGTGGGAGCCGCGATAGCTCAGTGGTTAGTGAACTGGACTACTACGGACAAGGGGTAGGGTTCGATCCCAACCGACGGCTCCGGGTTCACCCAGCCTTAAAATGGGTACCGGATTTTTCTGGAAAAGTAAAGCAGCACGGGCGTAATACCGACCACATTACCCCAAAAATCATGTGCTGAAGGTCTGTAAAATATAGGGTCACTAACACCATATTTCCCTATACGCCACTTGGCGTGACGGGGGGTACTTTACTTTTTTTTTTTTAGGGTCAAACACATTTGTTGTTACGACAATTATTAACGGTTAGGGTCAAACACATTTGTTGTTACGACAATTATTAACGGTTAGGTGAAAATACATTTGTCGTGAAGACATTAATTAACGGTTAGGGTTAAACACATTTGTCGTGAAAACATTAATTAACGGTTAGGGGAAAACACATTTGTCGTGAAAACATTAATTAACGGATAGGGGAAAACACATTTGTCGTGAAGAATTTATTAACGGTTAGGGGAAAACACATTTGTCGTGAAGACATTTATTAACGGTTAGAGTCAAGCACATTTGTCGTGAAGACATTAATTAACGGTTAGGGTCAAACACATTTGTTGTTTCGACAATTATTAACGGTTAGGTGAAAATACATTTGTCGTGAAGACATTAATTAACGGATAGGGGAAAACACATTTGTCGTGAAAACATTAATTAACGGATAGGGGAAAAAACATTTGTCGTGAAAACATTAATTAACGGATAGGGGAAAACACATTTGTCATGAAGAATTTATTAACGGTTAGGGGAAAACACATTTGTCGTGAAGACATTTATTAACGGTTAGAGTCAAGCACATTTGTCGTGAAGACATTAATTAACGGTTAGGGTCAAACACATTTGTTGTTACGACAATTATTAACGGTTAGGTGAAAATACATTTGTCGTGAAGACATTAATTAACGGATAGGGGAAAACACATTTGTCGTGAAGACATTAATTAACGGATAGGGGAAAACACATTTGTCGTGAAAACATTCATTAACGGATAGGGGAAAACACATTTGTCGTGAAAACATTAATTAACGGATAGGGGAAAACACATTTGTCGTGAAGACATTTATTAACGGTTAGGGTCAAACACATTTGTTGTTACGACAATTATTAACGGTTAGGTGAAAATACATTTGTCGTGAAGACATTAATTAACGGATAGGGGAAAACACATTTGTCGTGAAAACACTCATTAACGGATAGGGGAAAACACATTTGTCGTGAAAACATTAATTAACGGATAGGGGAAAACACATTTGTCGTGAAGAATTTATTAACGGTTAGGGGAAAACACATTTGTCGTGAAGACATTAATTAACGGTTAGAGTCAAACACATTTGTCGTGAAGACATAATTAACGGTTAGAGTCAAACACATTTGTCGTGAGGACATTAATTAACTTGTAGTCAAATACATTTGTCTTAATTAACGGGTAGTGTCAAATATATTTTTGTAATGAAGATAATAAATAACTGGTACAATTAAACTCATTTGTGTAGAGGAAACATCAATTAACGGGTGGAGGAAACACAATTGTCTTAATTAACGGGCAGAATCAAACACATTTTTGCACTGAAGATCTTAATTAACGGGTAGAGGAAAACACACTTTGTAACGAAGACAATTAACGGGTAGGGGGAAACACATCTGTCATGAGGGGATAAAAGAATAGAGCCACTGTTACCGGTCCTGCATGTAACTAACGGGGTTTGAACCGTCGTCTACGCAGTCCAGTAGGATATGCACCATGTCAACAGAATGTACGCATGCACTTTTGGAAAATGCTGTGACAAGCGGTGGAGCATATATGGGAAATTGCAGTCTGCAATGAACTAGAATAGTTAGAACAGATTAGAATATTTGTCGTGAACACATTAAATAACTGGTAGGTGAAATCACATTTGTGTTTTTGGGGGCTGGTTAGCCTACAACGTCGGCCTCAGCACAGAAAGGATCCAGGTTCAAAGATCACCAGAAACGATAGTGATTTGTTAAAAATAGGAAAAATTAATCCGTGGTTTCTTTTATGGCGTTACTCTCCCTGATCTCTTGGGTAGCGAGATCCGATGTCTAGCCCTCTCGGATAACGGCAATAAACGGAGGTCCCGTGTTCACACGCACACGTTAAGGATCCCTTAACAGGTACAGACCATGTGACTAGCACATATTGTGTCATGATGTTGTTCTTTCATCTCCATACACTAGTACCGACCATGTGAGCAGCTTATGTTGTGTCATGAATTTGTTCCTACCCCTCCATATACAAGTAATGACTATATGACCAGCTCATCTTGTGTCATGATGTTGTTCCTACCCCTCCATAGACAAGTAATGACTATATGACCAGCTCATCTTGTGTCATGATGTTGTTCCTACCCCTCCATATACAAGTAATGACTATATGACCAGCTCATCTTGTGTCATGATGTTGTTCCTACCCCTCCATATACAAGTAATGACTATATGACCAGCTCATCTTGTGTCATGATGTTGTTCCTACCCCTCCATATAGAAGTAATGACTATATGACCAGCTCATCTTGTGTCATGCTGTTGTTCCTACCCCTCCATATACAAGTAATGACTATATGACCAGCTCATCTTGTGTCATGATGTTGTTCCTACCCCTCCATATAGAAGTAATGACTATATGACCAGCTCATCTTGTGTCATGATGTTGTTCCTACCCCTCCATATACAAGTAATGACTATATGACCAGCTCATCTTGTGTCATGATGTTGTTCCTACCCCTCCATAGACAAGTAATGACTATATGACCAGCTCATCTTGTGTCATGATGTTGTTCCTACCCCTCCATAGACAAGTAATGACTATATGACCAGCTCATCTTGTGTCATGATGTTGTTCCTACCCCTCCATATACAAGTAATGACTATATGACCAGCTCATCTTGTGTCATGATGTTGTTCCTACCCCTCCATATAGAAGTAATGACTATATGACCAGCTCATCTTGTGTCATGCTGTTGTTCCTACCCCTCCATATACAAGTAATGACTATATGACCAGCTCATCTTGTGTCATGATGTTGTTCCTACCCCTCCATAGACAAGTAATGACTATATGACCAGCTCATCTTGTGTCATGATGTTGTACCTACCCCTCCATAGACAAGTAATGACTATATGACCAGCTCATCTTGTGTCATGATGTTGTTCCTACCCCTCCATATACAAGTAATGACTATATGACCAGCTCATCTTGTGTCATGCTGTTGTTCCTACCCCTCCATAGACAAGTAATGACTATATGACCAGCTCATCTTGTGTCATGCTGTTGTTCCTACCCCTCCATATACAAGTAATGACTATATGACCAGCTCATCTTGTGTCATGCTGTTGTTCCTACCCCTCCATATACAAGTAATGACTATATGACCAGCTCATCTTGTGTCATGCTGTTGTTCCTACCCCTCCATATACAAGTAATGACTATATGACCAGCTCATCTTGTGTCATGCTGTTGTTCCTACCCCTCCATAGACAAGTAATGACTATATGACCAGCTCATCTTGTGTCATGATGTTGTTCCTACCCCTCCATAGACAAGTAATAACTATATGACCAGCTCATCTTGTGTCATGATGTTGTTCCTACCCCTCCATAGACAAGTAATGACTATATGACCAGCTCATCTTGTGTCATGATGTTGTTCCTACCCCTCCATAGACAAGTAATGACTATATGACCAGCTCATCTTGTGTCATGATGTTGTTCCTACCCCTCCATATACAAGTAATGACTATATGACCAGCTCATCTTGTGTCATGCTGTTGTTCCTACCCCTCCATAGACAAGTAATGACTATATGACCAGCTCATCTTGTGTCATGCTGTTGTTCCTACCCCTCCATATACAAGTAATGACTATATGACCAGCTCATCTTGTGTCATGCTGTTGTTCCTACCCCTCCATATACAAGTAATGACTATATGACCAGCTCATCTTGTGTCATGCTGTTGTTCCTACCCCTCCATATAGAAGTACCGAAAATGTGATCAGCTCATTCACATTGTGTCATGACGTTGTTCCTACCCCCTCCCCCCATATACAAGTACCGACCATGCGACCAGCTCGTGCCATGTTGTCCCTACCCCTCCATCATGAAACAGCACAGAGACTCAAGTTTACATGATCACAAGACTAGAATGCAGAAGGAAAAGAAGTCCAACAAATGTGCAGCTGGGAACATGATGTGAGCACGACCACGTTGTCTGTTGTACAATGGAGGCGATATGTCGACTAAACGAAACGTTTATCATATTTCTTATTGTTTATGTTCAGTCTTATCTTCATCTTCTTCTTTCCTTCCTCATTTACCTTTTAGCGTCGAGGGGGGGGGGGGGCCGGGGGTGATATAATTTGCGGTCTTTTACTCTTCTGTTGACCTCTCCTGCTGTTATATTTCCTAGTGTTTCTAATACTCCATCAATCCATCTTTTGCTCTTCTGTTCGCCTCTCCTGCTGTTATGATTCCTAGTGTTTCTAATATTCCATCAATCCATCTTTTGCTCTTCTGTTGACCTCTCCTGCTGTTATGATTCCTAGTGTTTCTAATATTCCATCAATCCATTTTTTGCTCTTCTGTTGGCCTCTCCTGCTGTTATGTTTCCTAGTGTTTCTAATATTCCATCAATCCATCTTTTACTCTTCTGTTGACCTCTCCTGCTGTTATGTTTCCTAGTGTTTCTAATATTCCATCAATCCATCTTTTGCTCTTCTGTTGACCTCTCCTGCTGTTATGTTTCCTAGTGTTTCTAATATTTCATCAATCCATCTTTTGCTCTTCTGTTGACCTCTCCTGCTGTTATGTTTCCTAGTGTTTCTAATATTCCATCAATCCATCTTTTACGCTTCTGTTGACCTCTCCTGTTGTTATGTTTCCTAGTGTTTCTAATATTCCATCAATCCATCTTTTACTCTTCTGTTGACCTCTCCTGCTGTTATGTTTCCCAGTGTTTCTAATATTCCATCAATCCATCTTTTACTCTTCTGTTGACCTCTCCTGCTGTTATGTTTCCTAGTGTTTCTAATATTCCATCCACCATCTTTTACTCTTCTGTTGACCTCTCCTACTGTTATGCTTCCTAGTGTTTCTAATATTCCATCAATCCATCTTTTACTCTTCTGTTGACCTCTCCTGCTGTTATGTTTCCTAGTGTTTCTAATATTCCATCAATCCATCTTTTGCTCTTCTGTTGACCTCTCCTGCTGTTATGTTTCCTAGTGTTTCTAAAATTTAATCAATCCATCTTTTACTCTTCTGTTGACCTCTCCTGCTGTTATGTTTCCTAGTGTTTCTAATATTCCATCAATCCATCTTTTGCTCTTCTCTTGACCTCTCCTGCTGTTATGTTTCCTAGTGTTTCTAATATTCCATCAATCCATCTTTTGCTCTTCCGTTGGCGACTCCTGCTGTTATGTTTCCTAGTGTTTCTAATATTCCATCAATCCATCTTTTACTCTTCTGTTGGCCTCTCCTGCTGTTATGTTTCCTAGTGTTTCTAATATTCCATCAATCCATCTTTTGCTCTTCTGTTGGTCTCTCCTGCTGTTATGTTTCCCAGTGTTACTAATATTCCATCAATTCATCTTTTACTCTTCTGTTGGCCCCTCCTGCTGTTATGTTTCCTAGTGTTTCTAATATTCCATCAATTCATCTTTTGCTCTTCTGTTGGCCTCTCCTGCTGTTATGTTTCCTAGTGTTTCTAATATTCCATCAATTCATCTTTTGCTCTTCTGTTGGCCTCTCCTTCTGTTATGTTTCCTAGAGTTTCTAATATTCCATCAATTCATCTTTTGCTCTTCTGTTGGCCTCTCCTGCTGTTATGTTTCCTAGTGTTTCTAATATTCCATCAATTCATCTTTTGCTCTTCTGTTGGCCTCTCCTGCTGTTATGTTTCCTAGAGTTTCTAATATTCCATCAATCCATCTTTTGCTCTTCTGTTGGCCTCTCCTGCTGTTATGTTTCCTAGTGTTTCTAATATTCCATCAATCCATCTTTTACTCTTCTGTTGGCCTCTCCTGCTGTTATGTTTCATAGTGTTTCTAATATTCCATCAATTCATCTTTTGCTCTTCTGTTGGCCCCTCCTGCTGTTATATTTCCTAGTGTTTCTAATATTCCACCAATCCATCTTTTGCTCTTCTGTTGGCCTCTCCTGCTGTTATGTTTCCTAGTGTTTCTAATATTCCATCAATCCATCTTTTACTCTTCTGTTGGCCCCTCCTGCTGTTATATTTCCTAGTGTTTCTAATATTCCATCAATCCATCTTTTGCTCTTCTGTTGGCCTCTCCTGCTGTTATGTTTCCTAGTGTTTCTAATATTACATCAATCCATCTTTTGCTCTTCTGTTGGCCTCTCCTGCTGTTATGTTTCCTAGTGTTTCTAATATTCCATCAATCCATCTTTTGCTCTTCTGTTGACCTCTCCTGCTGTTATGTTTCCTAGTGTTTCTAATATTCCGTCAATCCATTTTTTGCTCTTCTGTTGACCTCTCCTGCTGTTATGTTTCCTAGTGTTTCTAATATTCCATCAATCCATTTTATTCTTTGTCGGCCCTTGGGTCTGGTGTTCTCACAATGTTTATTTAAGACCCTGTGTGTTGTGTTTTGGTCTTTCTGCTTTGTCATGTGGCCAAACCATTTTATCTGTTGTTTCTTTATATATTCTATAGCAGAAATTATTCCTAGTTTCCTTCTCAATTTTTCATTTATCTTATCTCTCAGTCTGTTTCCTGCCATTCGTCTAACTCATTTCATCTCATCAACGGTATTAATTTGAGGACCGTTGATCTCACAAATCTTCTCATGATCTAGTTTGTATATGTTTTATATATCTCTCTCTGTATCACACCATCTCTCTCTGTATCACACCATCTCTCTCTGTATCACACCATCTCTCGCTGTATCACACCATCTCTCTCTGTATCATACCATCTGTCTCGCTGTATCACACATTCTCTCTTTGTATCACACCATCTGTCTCGCTGTATCACACATTCTCTCTTTGTATCACACCATCTGTCTCGCTGTATCACACATTCTCTCTCTGTATCACACCATCTGTCTCGCTGTATCACACATTCTCTCTTTGTATCACACCATCTGTCTCGCTGTATCACACATTCTCTCTTTGTATCACACCATCTGTCTCGCTGTATCACACATTCTCTCTTTGTATCACACCATCTGTCTCGCTGTATCGCACATTCTCTCTCTGTATCACACCATCTCTCACTGTATCACACATTCTCTCTTTGTATCACACCATCTCTCACTGTATCACACATTCTCTCTCTGTATCACACCATATCTCTCTGTATCACACATTCTCTCTCTGCATCACACCATCTGTCTCGCTGTATCACACATTCTCTCTCTGCATCACACCATCTCTCTCTATATCACACATTCTCTCACTGTATCACACCATCTCTCTCTCTCACTCTCTCTCTGTATCACACATTCTCACGCTGTATCACACCATCTCTCTCTCTCACTCTCTCTCTATATCACACATTCTCTCACTGTATCACACCATCTCTCTCTCTCACTCTCTCTCTATATCACACATTCTCTCACTGTATCACACCATCTCTCTCTCTCACTCTCTCTCTATATCACACATTCTCTCACTGTATCACACCATCTCTCTCTCACTCTCTCTCTATATCACACATTCTCTCACTGTATCACACCATCTCTCTCTCTCTCTCTCTCTCTCTCTCTCTGTATTACACATTCTCCCACTGTCTCACACATCCCCTCTCTCAAACCGTCTCTGTCTACCAGTTCACACATCCCCTCTCTCAAACCGTCTCTGTCTACCAGTTCACACATCCCCTCTCTCAAACCGTCTCTGTCTACCAGTTCACACATCCCCTCTCTCAAACCGTCTCTGTCTACCAGTTCACACATCCCCTCTCTCAAACCGTCTCTGTCTACCAGTTCACACATCCCCTCTCTCAAACCGTCTCTGTCTACCAGTTCACACATCCCTCTCTCAAACCGTCTCTGTCTACCAGTTCACACATTCATTGACTGCACATCTCTTTGATGGGAGCCGCCATAGCTCACTGGTTAGTGAACTTGACTAAACAGGACAAGAGGTCAGGTTTGATCCCAACTGATGGCTTCCGGGTTCACCCAGCCTTAAATGGGTACCGGATTTTTTTCTGGTAAAGTAAAGCGGCACAGGCGTGTTACTGACCAGATTACCTCAGAAACCATGTGCCGAAGGTCTGTACAAATGATGGTCCCTAACACCATATTGCATATACGCCACTTGGCGTGACGAGGCTCTTGACTTTTTATCTCTTTGATATTTGTCTCTCTCTCTCTTATTGAGTTATTGAGGCTCTTGACTTTTATCTCTTTGATATTTGTCTCTCTCTCTCTTATTGAGTTATTGAGGCTCTTGACTTTTTATCTCTTTGATATTTGTCTCTCTCTCTCTTATTGAGTTATTGAGGCTCTTGACTTTTTATCTCTTTGATATTTGTCTCTCTCTCTCTTATTGAGTTATTGAGTTATTTGCGGGTCATCATCATTGCACTCTGAACATGTCCATAGGTGCTCAGATCCCCTCCACAGTTATTGAGTTATTTGCGGGTCATCATCATTGCACTCTGAACATGTCCATAGGTGCTCAGATCCCCTCCTCAGCAATTCCCTCAGTGTCCAGCGACTGACGACTCCAATTCTGTGTTGGTTGATAAGTCTTCTTACACGGCCACTAAGTTTCTCATTTCTGGCTGTGCCCATCTTAACTCCCATTTCCATCATCCGAAGAAGTGACGCGGATCTGTGTTTGTCGAAGTCCTGTGCTCTTCCCACATCTTGGAGGGCATTGATGATGTCCGCCCGATCTATTGGTTGCCCGTCCTCAACAATAGCGCAGCTAGCCAACCTGTCCGCCCTTTCATTTCCCCGTACTCCTGCATGTCCAGGGACATAGACAAAGGTGACCTTACGTATTTTGGATTTCTGCAACGACTCTACCCATTGTATGCGCACATAGCCTGCCTCCACTTTTTTTTATCATGCTCATCGAATCACTCAGTATACATGCGTGGGTGTAGTCTTGTGACTCTAACCATTTGAATGCCTTGGTCACTGCCATCACCTCCATTGTCATGCTACTCGTGGTCACGACGTATGCACCACTGTCTTCCTTGACTATTCTGCCTGCCGAGCATGCTGTAAATGCCCATGCACTTCTTTCGTGTCGTCTTACAGATCCGTCTGTATAGATGACTGCATCTTTCTCATCGGTGTTATCGCAGATAATATAGGATTGTTCTCTCTCTCTATCCCCCTTTTATCTACTTTGTTCTCTCCTCCCAAAAATCCTTCCTATATTCTCAATGTTTAGATCTACCTATATATCACGTCTCTTTCTCTCTCACACTCTCACACACTCTTCACCACTTGTCATTTACTCCTTCACTTTTACTAACTCACTCACCCATCTATTCACGTACTAATTCACTCACTCACTCATTCACTCACTCACTCACTCACTCACCCATTTATCCATTCACTTACAATCTCACCCACACACTCACTCACTCACTTACAACCCATTAATTCATTAATTCATTCCCTCATACACTCATTCATTCACACTCATCCACGCCTGATTCACTAACTCACTCACTCACCCATTCATTCACACTCATCCACGCCTGATTCATTAACTCACTCACTCGCCCATTCATTCACACTCATCCACGTCTGACTCACTAACTCACTCCCTCACCCATTCATTCACTACTTCACTCACCTAGTCATTCATTCATCATTCGCTCATCCATTCACTCACTCACTCACTATCTCATTCACTCATCCATTCACTCACTCACTATCTCATTCACTCCAACACTATCTCATTCACTCATCTCCCCCCACCATTCACTCACTCTCGCACTCACCCACCCACTCACTCACCCACCCACTCACTGACCCACCCCGGAACACTACCACCAATCTCTCCCTCGCATCTCCCATTAATCCAACCTGACATCTAATCTTAAAGAACTCGTCAACTACTACCTCACGGGTCTTCCTCAATCGAGGAACACGCGAGGGTATTAATCACCTGGAGAAATGAGAGCCAAATAATTTTTGCCAAGATAAAAAAAAAGATAACCCTCGTTAGAAACCCATCAAGAAGATAACAAAAACCAAATTATAGATTTATGCAAGTAAAAAATTGTGAACATTTCTTTATTCAATTTCGTAATTAATTCAAAATATAATCTGTTTCTCATTTTTCCCCTTTGTTTTCTATATGTTTCCAACAGAAGGCGTGTGTGGGCCGCAACGCCGAACGGTTTTGTTTCGTTTGTTGTCTACGTAAAACTACATCATGTTGACAATGTTGTGCGTGCTACATCATATTGATGGATGATCGTATTTCCATGACCCGACCGTGCGCTCGTAATGAAGGGCGAGATGATAAAGATCTCGATGCTGTTCGTGAATCTGCAGCCCTGTTTCGACTCCCGGATATATATGTTAGTCAAGCGAATTGTTCCGGTCAATATGGGCGATAGGCGACAGGAATCGTTGAGGCACTGTCTGAAAGGTGTTCCTTGCTACAGAGTCCTCATGTCCCAAGTCCAGCTTGCTGCCGGAGCTACTGAGTTTAGTGCTCTGTGCACACCGTGAGCTGTGCTTTTCATCGGGATGGTGTTTCTATATTCTCATTGCCTACGATGAAAGATGATATCGTATGACAAAGAACAGTTCAGCTGCATTCACTTTCGGTGCCGCTTGGCCTTTTGTCTTTTGGCGTGGGCTGTAGCTGCTATAACGGGGACCTCAGCTGCCTCTCTTTGTTTGGATATTCGATGAGATGTTACTTCGGATGATTCCACTGGCGCGGGCGGTTGAGCAATTATGGATTTTCATTCGTTTGTAGTGTACCGGGCCTTCGAATAACTATAACTATAAGATCCTGGCTGGTCAGCAACACGTCCTGTCGTGTACACTTAAATCTCCTGGCTGGTCAGCAACATGTCCTGTCGTGTACACTTAAATCTCCTGGCTGGTCAGCAACATGTCCTGTCGTGACACTTAAATCTCCTGGCTGGTCAGCAACATGTCCTGTCGTGTACACTTAAATCTCCTGGCTGGTCAGCAACATGTCCTGTCAAGTACGCCTAAATCTCCTGGCTGATCAGCAAAATGTCATGTCATGTACAGCTAAATCTCCTGGCTGGTCAGCAACACGTCCTGTCGTGTACACTTAAATCTCTTGGCTGGTCAGCAACATCTCCTGCCGTGTACACTTAAATCTCCTGGCTGGTCAGCAACATGTCCTGTCGTGTACACTTAAATCTCCTGGCTGGTCAGCAACATGTCCTGTCGTGTACACTTAAATCTCCTGGCTGGTCAGCAACATGTCCTGTCATGTACGCCTAAATCTCCTGGCTGATCAGCAAAATGTCATGTCATGTACAGCTAAATCTCCTGGCTGGTCAGCAACATGTCCTGTTGTGTACACCTAAATCTCCTGGCTGGTCAGCAAAATGTCCCGTCGTGTACAACTAAATCTCCTGGCTGGTCAGCAACATGCCCTGTCGTGTACACCTAAATCTCCTGACTGGTCAGCAAAATGCCCTGTCGTGTACACCTAAATCTCCTGGCTGGTCAGCAACATGACCTGTCATGTACACCTAAATCTCCTGGCTGGTCAGCAACATGTCCTATCATGTACACCCTAATCTCCTGACTGGTCAGCTACATGTCCTGTCATGTACACCTAAATCTCCTGGCTGGTCAGCAACATGTCCTGTCATGTACACCGAAATCTCCTGGCTGGTCAGCAACATGTCCTGTCATGTACACCCTAATCTCCTGGCTGGTCAGCAACATGACCTGTCGTGTACAACTAAATCTCCTGGCTGGTCAGCATCATGTCCTGTCATGTACACCCTAATCTCCTGGCTGGTCAGCAACATGTCCTGTCATGTACACCTTAATCTCCTGGCTGGTCAGCAACATGTCCTGTCATGTACACCTAAATCTCCTGGCTGGTCAGCATCATGTCCTGTCATGTACACCCTAATCTCCTGGCTGGTCAGCAACATGTCCTGTCATGTACAACTAAATCTCCTGGCTGGTCAGCAACATGTCCTGTCATGTACACCTAAATCTCCTGGCTGGTCAGCAACATGTCCTGTCATGTACACCTAAATCTCCTGGCTGGTCAGCAACATGTCCTGTCATGTACAACTAAATCTCCTGGCTGGTCAGCAACATGTCCTGTCATGTACACCTAAATCTCCTGGCTGGTCAGCAACATGTCCTGTCATGTACACCTAAATCTCCTGGCTGGTCAGCAACATGTCCTGTCATGTACACCTAAATCTCCTGGCTGGTCAGCAACATGTCCTGTCATGTACACCTAAATCTCCTGGCTGGTCAGCAACATGTCCTGTCATGTACACCTAAATCTCCTGGCTGGTCAGCAACATGTCCTGTCATGTACACCCTAATCTCCTGGCTGGTCAGCAACATGTCCTGTCATGTACACCCTAATCTCCTGACTGGTCAGCTACATGTCCTGTCATGTACACCCTAATCTCCTGGCTGGTCAGCAACATGTCCTGTCATGTACACCCTAATCTCCTGGCTGGTCAGCTTAATGTCCTGTCATGTACACCCTAATCTCCTGGCTGGTCAGCAACATGTCCTGTCATGTACACCCTAATCTCCTGGCTGGTCAGCATCATGTCCTGTCATGTACACCCTAATCTCCTGGCTGGTCAGCAACATGTCCTGTCATGTACACCCTAATCTCCTGGCTGGTCAGCAACATGTCCTGTCATGTATACCCTAATCTCCTGGCTGGTCAGCAACATGTCCTGTCATGTACACCTAAATCTCCTGGCTGGTCAGCAACATGTCCTGTCATGTACACCCTAATCTCCTGGCTGGTCAGCAACATGTCCTGTCATGTACACCCTAATCTCCTGGCTGGTCAGCAACATGTCCTGTCATGTACACCCTAATCTCCTGGCTGGTCAGCAACATGTCCTGTCATGTACACCTAAATCTCCTGGCTGGTCAGCAACATGTCCTGTCATGTACACCCTAATCTCCTGGCTGGTCAGCAACATGTCCTGTCATGTACACCCTAATCTCCTGAATCGTACCCCTAACCTTTAGGTCGGGTCATCTGATCGTTTTGTCTCCTTTACCTGAAGGTACATTTACCACGTTTTGAGAACCACTGCACTACAAACGGTTACCTATACTGCCACAATCGTCTTTCTGGAAGGCTGCCGAGAGCAAGCGGGGGAAGGGGGGAACACACAAAGATGGAGTTTATCTACTTCCGGTTTTCTTTGTACCCATGCGTTTGTTTTAAGTCATTTTCATTTCCTTTCTTGACTTCAAACATGAAACAAACAAACATACATCTGAAGTGTTTTGTCTTCAATTCTAGCTTAGTCGTCAGTGTATTCTTGATGTGGAGTTCATTTTAAGCCCCCCAAAAATTTATCTTCAAGGAATTTATCCAGACATTCGGGGTATTTAAGTACGGGCTCTAGAGTTTATTGGGGAGCTGCGATAGCTCGGTGGTTAGTGAACTGGACTACAAAGGATAAGACGTAGGGTTCGATCCCAACCGACGGCTGGGTACTGGATTTTTTTTTTTTTTTTTGAAAGTAAAACGGCACGGGCGTAATACCGACCACATTACCCCGAAAATCATGTGCCGAAGGTCTGTAAAATGTATGGTCACTACCACCTTATTCCCTTTACGCCACGGGACGGGGGTATTTACTTTTACTCTACAGTTTGTTGTTTGCCGTTCGCCAGCTTTACATCTCAGGAGAAGTCCCGAGGGACTGAGTTTTGCGTGAGAACCACCTTTTCCTATATTTCACACTAGCAACCGTGTGATCAGATGTCCCGCGCCATGTAGGCATATATTCCTCAACTTCAGAGGTACTGTCATTTTTTTTTTTTAATCGACAGCAGCAGAGCTGAAAACTGTCAGCCACTCATAGCTGATGGCTCGCGTCAGGTCGGTGGACCAGAACCATCCAGACTTTACTCCACCTCTTCATGGTGCCCCAGAAATAGACAAACCTGTCTAGTCTGGTCAAGCAAGTAGGGATCAAAGTGGGAAGAAAACCTAGTACTAAAAAAAAAACATGCTAAAGTCGGATAAATTGGGCCGAAAGGCGCAAATATCACAGTTATATTGCAAACTACAACATATCATATCTGCGCCCACTTAACGCCATCCTAAGGACGGATGACGAAAATGATTATTAATTACTTTAGTAGTTATCGGATGAACGACAGAAAGAAATATTTTTGATCAATCGCCCAGAGTTTGGACATTTTTTGGTCGATTTTTTTTCCCGACTAATTTAGATTAGGCAGCGGCCATTTCTGGTCCACTATTTCCGATGTCCAACAACTAAGTGTTCTTTAACGTGCGCCAAGTGCACACATGGCCTCGTGTTCTTGCCGTTATCTGGGAGGGCTCGGGGATCGAACCCCGGACCTCCCTGTCCAGAGACAAATGTCTTACCTCTAGACCACCACGTTCCACGTGTTCTAGAGTCAAAATCTCATAAGTGCAGATGCGCCCCTGATAAATCTTGCCCAAAAGTATAGTGGTATTCATGACAAATCTCTATATTTCTTCATTGTTATGTCCATATCTACCCCTGACAAATCTCTATATTTCTTCATTGTTATGTCCATATCTACCCCTGACAAATCTCTATATTTCTTCATTGTTATGTCCATATCTACCCCTGACAAATCTCTATATTTCTTCATTGTTATGTCCATATCTACCCCTGACAAATCTCTATATTTCTTCACTGTTATGTCCATAGATACCCCTGACAAATCTCTATATTTCTTCATTGTTATGTCCATATCTACCCCTGACAAATCTCTATATTTCTTCACTGTTATATCCATATCTACCCCTGACAAATCTCTATATTTCTTCATTGTTATGTCCATATCTACCCCTGACAAATCTCTATATTTCTTCATTGTTATGTCCATATCTACCCCTGACAAATCTCTATATTTCTTCACTGTTATGTCCATATCTACCCCTGACAAATCTCTATATTTCTTCATTGTTATGTCCATATCTACGCCTGACAAATCTCTATATTTCTTCATTGTTATGTCCATATCTACCCTTGACAAATCTCTATATTTCTTCATTGTTATGTCCATATCTACCCCTGACAAATCTCTATATTTCTTCATTGTTATGTCCATATCTACGCCTGACAAATCTCTATATTTCTTCATTGTTATGTCCATATCTACGCCTGACAAATCTCTATATTTCTTCATTGTTATGTCCATATCTACCCCTGACAAATCTCTATATTTCTTCACTGTTATGTCCATATCTACGCCTGACAAATCTCTATATTTCTTCATTGTTATGTCCATATCTACGCCTGACAAATCTCTATATTTCTTCATTGTTATGTCCATATCTACCCCTGACAAATCTCTATATTTCTTCACTGTTATGTCCATATCTACGCCTGACAAGTTATGCCTAAGTTACAATTGTATTTCCTTCTGACATCAAGTTTATTCTATCGATGGAACAAGTTTCATTGCAGTAAGGAATCCCCCATATCCGCTCCACACCTAGTCACACCATTTCCCAAAATGCGTCGGTAAATTCTCTTCACAAGGTCGCTCCGGGCACGTACTTCTCGACTGCACAGGCGACGATTTTAAACCTCCTTAGTCGCCTCCTACGACAAGCGTGGCAGGTAACAGAGGCACTATTCTTTTCTTCCCTCCCTGTAGGCACCCAGTAACCACACGCGGGGCTCATTCTAACATCGTTTAGTCTCTTCATTAATTACAATTGTGTTTGATTGTGTGACCGTATCATGCTAGTAACTTTAACAAGAAAAATATAACCCCAACATCAAAGCTGAACATCATAACTAAAACTACGAATTGTAAAATGTTATATCTACCCAACATTCATGTATGGTGGAGAAACATGGATATTAAATAAGAAAAGAGAAAGGGCAATAGAAGCATTTGATGTGTGTGTTTATAGAAAAATGGGGGAGAATTGGGTGGACGGAAAAGAAAACAAACAAGGAAGATCTGAATCAGCTGAAAATTTTTAAAAAAAAAGAACTACTTAACACAATTCCAAAAAGACATCTGGAATTTTTGGGGCATGTCTTCTTCTTCTTCTTCTTTCCTTCCTCATCTGCCTTTCAGCGTCGAGGGGAGATATAATTTGCGGTCTTTTGCTCCTCTGTTCGCCTCTCCTGCTGTTATGTTTCCTAGTGTTTCTAATATTCCATCAACCCATCTTTTGCTCTTCTGTTGGCCTCTCCTGCTGTTATGTTTCCTAGTGTTTCTAATATTCCATCGACCCATGTTTTACTCTACTGTTCGCTTCTCCTGCTGTTATGTTTCCTAGTGTTTCTAATATTCCATCGACCCATCTTTTGCTCTTCTGTTGACCTCTCCTGCTGTTATGTTTCCTAGTGTTTCTAATATTCCATCGACCCATCTTTTGCTCTTCTGTTGACCTCTCCTGCTGTTATGTTTCCTAGTGTTTCTAATATTCCATCGACCCATCTTTTGCTCTTCTGTTGACTACTCCTGCTGTTATGTTTCCTAGTGTTTCTAATATTCCATCAACCCATATTTTGCTCTTCTGTTGGCCTCTCCTGCTGTTATGTTTCCTAGTGTTTCTAATATTCCATCAATCCCTCTTATGTTCTTCTGTTGGCCTCTCCTGCTGTTATGTTTCCTAGTGTTTCTAATATTCCATCAATCCATCTTTTGCTCTTCTGTTGGCTTCTCCTGCTGTTATGTTTCTTAGTGTTTCTAATATTCCATCGACCCATATTTTACTCTTCTGTTGGCCTCTCCTGCTGTTATGTTTCCTAGTGTTTCTAATATTCCATCAATCCATCTTTTGCTCTTCTGTTGGCCTCTCCTGCTGTTATGTTTCTTAGTGTTTCTAATATTCCATCGACCCATGTTTTACTCTTCTGTTGGCCTCTCCTGCTGTTATGTTTCCTAGTGTTTCTAATATTCCATCAATCCATCTTTTGCTCTTCTGTTGGCCTCTCCTGCTGTTATGCTTCCTAGTGTTTCTAATATTCCATCAATCCATCTTTTGCTCTTCTGTTGACCTCTCCTGCTGTTATGTTTCCTAGTGTTTCTAATATTCCATCAATCCATCTTTTGCTCTTCTGTTGGCCTCTCCTGCTGTTATGTTTCCTAGTGTTTCCTAGTGTTTCTAACATTCCATCAATCCATCTTTTGCTCTTCTGAAGACCTCTCCTGCTGTTATGTTTCCTAGTGTTTCTAATATTCCATCAATCCATCTTTTGCTCTTCTGTTGACCTCTCCTGCTGTTATGTTTCCTAGTGCTTCTAATATTCCATCAATCCATCTTTTGCTCTTCTGTTGACCTCTCCTGCTGTTATGTTTCCTAGTGCTTCTAATATTCCATCAATCCATCTTTTGCTCTTCTGTTGACCTCTCCTGCTGTTATGTTTCCTAGTGTTTCTAATATTCCATCAATCCATCTTTTGCTCTTCTGTTGACCTCTCCTGCTGTTATGTTTCCTAGTGTTTCTAATATTTCATCAATCCATCTTTTGCTCTTCTGTTGGCCTCTCCTGCTGTTATGTTTCCTAGTGTTTCTAATATTTCATCAATCCATCTTTTGCTCTTCTGTTGACCTCTCCTGCTGTTATGTTTCCTAGTGCTTCTAATATTCCATCGACCCATCTTTTTCGTTGGTGACCCTGGTGTTCTCATAACGTTTGTTGAATGCTCGTTGTGTTGTGTTTTGATCATTTTGCCTAGTCACGTGGCCAAACCATTTTATCTGTTGTTTCCTTATATATTCTATGGTGGGGGCTATTCGTAGCTTTTTTCTCAGTTCTTCATTTCTGATCTTATCTCTCAGACTGTTTCCTGTCATTCGTCTAACACATTTCATCTCTGTAGAGGTTATTTTTCTTATTGTTCTTGCATCTAGGGTCCAGGTCTGGCATTGGTAGCACAACGTTTGGATGAAGATTGTATCTTCATGCTCATTCGAGTGCTCGTTTTTCCCCCAGAGTTATTTCCTTGTTGGACAATAGTGGTGATAACTGTCCAATGATTTGACAAGCTTTGTTGTATCTTGAGTCTATCTCTGCTGTTTGTGAATTATCTTAGGTCACTAAACTTCCTAGGTATTTGAATTCCTCTACTTGTTGTACTTGCTTGCCTAGTTGACATGCTTGGGGCATGTGAAGAGACGTAATACCCTACTGAAGATCATCTTGGAAGGGAAGGTACAAGGTGCATGAAGCAGAGGCAGACCAAGATTAAAGTGGTCTGATAACATCAAAAGATGGACAGGTGAACCTATGACAACGTGCGCTAACAAGACACAAGAGACAGAGTTAAAAAGGCGCTCCATGGTAGCTAATCTTCGATGTGGAGACGGCACCCAAATCAAGAAGAAGAAAGGGGCTATTACTACAATCGTTTATCATCGCAAGGTTTCATCAAACAATTTCCGGAAGTGACGAATCCATTTGTATACACATAGGTTGGCAGGTGATACACACGAACTTACTTGTACCTTCCTGTTAACTCTGGGAGCTCAAAATACTTGGCTACTGTTTACCATTTGTCCACGGGAGACAGATGGTACAAGCCTCTGGAGTTAACGATCCCTGGAAGTGAGTGACAGATTTCATGGGGCGTGGCATTCTTCCGGCCGGATGTTCTCACAGTTTACGTTTGGCTTTTCATCGGCCAGGGAAGTCTCAAACAGGAAGCAGACTGTGTTGATTTGATTAGTTGTAGTATCATTATCATGTACCATACGGGTTGGCGTCATGTCCTTCCACAATCTTCTATCCACAGTTTATCGTATCAACTCTGTTGCTGGCTGTTTTCCATGCCATGACACCAAGCTATCTAGTATCTTCTCTCTTTGCCGTCCGCGGTCTCTCTTTCCTTGTATTTTGCCAGTTGTAACAAGTATTCCAACTTTCCTCTTCTCATGATGTACCCGGAAAAAAAAATATTCATTGTTTTTCTTATGTTTTTTAGGAGCTCCCTTTTGGTGTTGGCCTCTTTGAGAATGTCCTCGTTGGTGTTTTTAGTTGTCCCCGGGAACTTAGAACATTTTTCTGAGAAATCCCATCTCTGTGGCCTCGAATCGTTTTTTTTTTCATTTGTTTATCTGCGGTCCATCTTTACTCCCTCCATCCCTTGAGAGTTCAAGTAAAGATCAAGGTCAAGTGCGAGACTTGAATCTGCGTCTTATCACGCCAGTTTCCACCCATATGTGCTCAGCCGCCTATCCAGAAGTGTTCGGAGACTTCTGGATAGTGTCGCTTCAAAAGCATCGAAACGCACGATGCGAGGCGGCATTCTTCACCTTCCTAGAGTGTTACCCTGGTAAAAAGCCAGTAATGGGGTGTGTTAGACACTCCAAGGTATGGTGACAGCTTTACAAAGAGGGAACACAACACAATACTGACGTTTCGGCCTGTAGCCTTCTTCAGAAAACAGGGACAACGACAACAAACGATGAAGCACAATTATATATATCTACATGTTAGATGATCAGGTGAATGGAGAGGTGGACAGAAGAGAAGAGAAGAAAGTAGGATGTTGAAATAAGAAAGGAGGCTACATGAGGGGAGGTAGGATGAGAGTCGCGATGTGTAGAAAAGAGGGATAGGAAAAATGAGGAAGAGATAGACCTGTTACCCTGGTACCTATTTCTACCAGCTGCTGGGTTGACCACAGGAGCATTTTTTTTTCCAACCACGAGTACAACTCACACTACCCCAAGCGGGAATCGAACACTGATTGTCCAAACGTCGGTAGCCGAGTCTGATGGTTTTCCCACCTATGCTACCGAATTCAAGTATGTCCGGTCAGTGAGGGGAGATCACTCGTTTAGCAGAAATCATTTGGAACACTCAGCATCAAGTACCGTGCCTACTGGCGTAGGTGATTATGTCTCTCTACAACTTTCGATCTCGACAGTTATTTATCATTTCTGTTGTTGACCTTCTGCCAAGCCATTCTCTTAAGCTGTCTGTTATTTTGTCTCTTTGCTTCCCTCTATCTCTTCGTCCCTCATTTTTTTCCATTTGTTACAATATATTCCAGCTGTTCTCTTCTCATTACATGGCCAAAAAATGGTGATTGTTTCTTCCTAATATTGGAAATTAGCTCTCTTTTTGCTTTGACCTCTCTCAGAACGTTTTCATTACTCTTCTAAGTTGTCCATGGTATTCTCAACATTCTTCTGTAAAACCACATTTCTACAGACTCCAGCAGTGATTTTCTTGTCTGTTGTCATTTGGAACATTAAACTCGTAAATTATCCCGATTTTTTTGGGTGTGTTTTTTTTTTTAGCTTTGGATGGATCCATGTAAAAACGTACTCGAACAGCTCACAGCCTGATCAAATAATAAATGATCATTCATCTGACAAATCAAAGGGATGTCTACTTCATTCAACACCGGAGAGAGCACAATTTGGCCTTCAGTTTTTGCCTCATCACTTCACATAAACCCGGCCGGTGTCAGCGTAAATTAAACGCCAGGTTATTTCATCTGTAGCACGTTTTACCACAGCTACAGCACCGTTTTAACACATTTATAAAACAAAGTAGAATATATTTACCACATCTTAGGTGGGCTAAACAGGTGGTTAAATTGCGTGGTTTTTTTGGTTTTCTGAAGTGGTTGATAAAAGGCAGAAACACTTACTCGGCGGAGCCTCGACTTCTGACGATCAGACTAATTCCTGCTGCGAAGTTCTGTATCAATAGTCTCCAATCATAAAAGATGAATCCATGAAGGGTGCTTTTGTCTACCATTCATCTTTTATGTTTTCTTCTTCGTATCATCCTCGTCATCTTATTCTTTTACATGTTCTCCATTTTCATTATCAACACCACTATCATCTTCTTCATTATCTTCTTCGTATTCATCATTTTCATAATGTTTTCTTATTCATCATTTTAATAATGTTTTCTTATTCATCATTTTCATAATGTTTTCTTATTCATCATTTTAATAATGTTTTCTTATTCATCATTTTAATAATGTTTTCTTATTCATCATTTTCATGTTTTCTTATTCATCATTTTCATGTTTTCTTATTCATCATTTTCATAATATTTTCTTATTCATCATTTTCATGTTTTCTTATTCATCATTTTAATAATGTTTTCTTATTCATCATTTTCATAATGTTTTCTTATTCATCATTTTAATAATGTTTTCTTATTCATCATTTTCATGTTTTCTTATTCATTTTCATAATGTTTTCTTATTCATCATTTTAATAATGTTTTCTTATTCATCATTTTAATAATGTTTTCTTATTCATCATTTTAATAAAGTTTTCTTATTCATCATTTTTATTATCTTCTTTTATTCATCATTTTTATTATCTTCTTTTATTCATCATTTTCATGTTTTCTTATTCATCATTTTAATAATGTTTTCTAATTCATCATTTTAATAATGTTTTCTAATTCATCATTATTTTTATTATCTTCTTTTATTCATCATTTTCATGTTTTCTTATTCATCATTTTCATGTTTTCTTATTCATCATTTTCATGTTTTCTTATTCATCATTTTCATAATGTTTTCTTATTCATCATTTTCATGTTTTCTTATTCATTATTTTCATAATGCTTTCTAATTCATCATTTTAACAATGTTTTCTTATTCATCATTTTCATAATGTTTTCTTATTCATCATTTTCATGTTTTCTTATTCATCATTTTAATAATGTTTTCTTATTCATCATTTTCATGTTTTCTTATTCATCATTTTAATAATGTTTTCTTATTCATCATTTTCATAATGTTTTCTTATTCATCATTTTCATGTTTTCTTATTCATCATTTTAATAATGTTTTCTTATTCATCATTTTCATGTTTTCTTATTCATCATTTTAATAATGTTTTCTAATTCATCATTTTAATAATGTTTTCTAATTCATCATTTTTATTATCTTCTTTTATTCATCATTTTCATGTTTTCTTATTCATCATTTTCATGTTTTCTTATTCATCATTTTCATGTTTTCTTATTCATCATTTTATAATGTTTTCTTATTCATCATTTTCATGTTTTCTTATTCATCATTTTCATAATGCTTTCTAATTCATCATTTTAATAATGTTTTCTTATTCATCATTTTCATAATGTTTTCTTATTCATCATTTTCATGTTTTCTTATTCATCATTTTCATGTTTTCTTATTCATCATTTTCATTATGTTTTCTTATTCATCATTTTCATTATGTTTCATCATGTTTCATCATGTTTTCTAATTCATCATTTTCATTATCTTGTTTTATTCATCATTTTCATGTTTTCTTATCCATCATTTTCATGTTTTCTTATTCATCATTTTCCTAACTTGGAGGCAAAGCCGTCTCCCAGCAACAGAGCAGGAAGTTGTCAGCGACCCACAGCTGATGGCTTGCGACAAGGTCAGTGAGCCACAGCCATCCAGACCCGACTCCACACCTCCGTGGAGCCTCCAGTAACAGACTAACCTGTCTAGTCTGACCAAGCGAGTAGGGATCGAAGAGGGAAGACAACCCGGTACTCAAAAATAACTTGCTGAAATCGGATGTGTTGGGCCGAAAGGCACAATATCACAGTTTCACTGCAAACCACAACACAACGCAGACACGCCCACTTAACGTCATTTTAAGGGCGGATGATGAGAAAGTGTATATTCATTTAGTCATCGGGCGAACGCAAGCAAGCATTTTCATAATTTTTTTTCTTATTCATCTTCACTTCATAATATTTTTCTTATTCATTTTCATAATCTTCTTCTTACTCATCATCTTCATAATCTTATTTCCCTTCATAGGTCCTCAACAAACACTTTCAGCTCCCTGTGGAGCATAGGTCCTCAACAAACACTTTCAACTCCATGTGGAGCATAGGTCTTTAACAAACACTTTCAGCTCTCTGTGGAGCATAGGTCTTCAACAAACACTTTCAACTCCCTGTGGAGCATAGGTCTTCAACAAACACTTTCAGCTCCCTGTAGAGCATAGGTCTTCAACAAACACTTTCAGCTCCCTGTGGAGCATAGGTCTTCAACAAACACTTTCAGCTCCCTGTGGAGCATAGGTCTTCAACAAACACTTTCAGCTCCCTGTGGAGCATAGGTCTTCAACAAACACTTTCAGCTCCCTGTGGAGCATAGGTCTTCAACAAACACTTTCAGCTCCCTGTGGAGCATAGGTCTTCAACAAACACTTTCAGCTCCCTGTGGAGCATAGGTCCTCAACAAACACTTTCAGCTCCCTGTGGAGCATAGGTCCTCAACAAACACTTTCAGCTCCCTGTGGAGCATAGGTCTTTAACAAACACTTTCAGCTCCCTGTGGAGCATAGGTCTTCAACAAACACTTTCAGCTCCCTGTGGAGCATAGGTCCTCAACAAACACTTTCAGCTCCCTGTGGAGCATAGGTCTTCAACAAACACTTTCAGCTCCGTGTGGAGTATAGGTCTTCAACAAACACTTTCAGCTCTCTGTGGAGCATAGGTCCTCAACAAACACTTTCAGCTCCCTGTGGAGCATAGGTCCTCAACAAACACTTTCAGCTCCCTGTGGAGCATAGGTCTTTAACAAACACTTTCAGCTCCCTGTGGAGCATAGGTCTTCAACAAACACTTTCAGCTCCCTGTGGAGCATAGGTCCTCAACAAACACTTTCAGCTCCCTGTGGAGCATAGGTCTTCAACAAACACTTTCAGCTCCCTGTGGAGTATAGGTCTTCAACAAACACTTTCAACTCCCTGTGGAGCATAGGTCTTCAACAAACACTTTCAGTTCCCCGTGCAGCATAGGTCTTCAACAAACACTTTCAGTTCCCCGTGCAGCATAGGTCTTCAACAAACACTTTCAGCTCCCTGTGGAGCATAGGTCTTCAACAAACACTTTCAGTTCCCTGTGGAGCATATAGGTCTTCAACAAACACTTTCAGCTCCCTGTGGAGCATAGGTCTTCAACAAACACTTTCAGTTCCCTGTGGAGCATAGGTCTTCAACAGATACTTTCAGCTCCATGTGGAGCATAGGTCTTCAACATACACTTTCAGCTCCTTGTAGAGCATAGGTCTTCAACAAATACTTTCAGCTCCATGTGAATCATAGGTCTTCAACAAACACTTTCTGCTCCCTGTGGAGCATAGGTCTTCAACAAACATTTTCAGTTCCCCGTGCAGCATAGGTCTTCAACAAACACTTTCAGCTCCTTGTAGAGCATAGGTCTTCAACAAACACTTTCAGCTCCCTGTGGAGCATAGGTCTTCAACAAACACTTTCAGCTCCCTGTGGAGCATAGGTCTTCAACAAACACTTTCAGCTACTTGTGCAGCATAGGTCTTCAACAAACACTTTCAGCTCCCTGTGGAGCATAGGTCCTCAACAAACACTTTCAGCTCCCTGTGGAGCATAGGTCTTCAACAAACACTTTCAGCTCCCTGTGGAGCATAGGTCTTCAACAAACACTTTCAGCTACTTGTGCAGCATAGGTCTTCAACAAACACTTTCAGCTCCCTGTGGAGCATAGGTCTTTAACAAACACTTTCAGCTCCCTGTGGAGCATAGGTCTTCAACAAACACTTTCAGCTCCCTGTGGAGCATAGGTCTTCAACAAACACTTTCAGCTCCCTGTGGAGCATAGGTCTTCAACAAACACTTTCAGCTCCCTGTGGAGCATAGGTCTTCAATAAACACTTTCAGTTCCCCGTGCAGCATAGGTCTTCAACATACACTTTCAGCTCCTTGTAGAGCATAGGTCTTCAACAGACACTTTCAGCTCCTTGTGGAGCATAGGTCTTCAACATACACTTTCAGCTCCTTGTAGAGCATAGGTCTTCAACAAACACTTTCAGCTCCTTGTGGAGCATAGGTCTTCAACAAACACTTTCAACTAACTGTGGAGCATAGGTCTTCAACAAACACTTTCAGCTCCCTGTGGAGCATAGGTCTTCAACAAACACTTTCAAATCCTTGTGGAGCATAGGTCTTCAACAAACACTTTCAACTCCCTGTGGAGCTTAGGTCTTCAACAAATACTTTCAGCTCCATGTGAATCATAGGTCTTCAACAAACACTTTCAACTCCCTGTGGAGCATAGGTCTTCAACAAACACTTTCAGCTCCTTGTGGAGCATAGGTCTTCAACAAACACTTTCAGCTCCCTGTGGAGCATAGGTCTTCAACAAACACTTTCAACTAACTGTGGAGCATAGGTCTTCAACAAACACTTTCAACTCCATGTGGAGCATAGGTCTTCAACAAACACTTTCAACGAACTGTGGAGCATAGGTCTTCAACAAACACTTTCAACTAACTGTGGAGCATATAAAACACTTGTAATCACATGTAGAGTTATATCTCTTTACCCACTGGTATTTGACTGGTACATTTCCATAATTCTATGTTAGTGATCTTGTCCTGCCATTTCCATCCTTCTATTCTGCGTAAGCATCCATTAATGAAAGTCTGTATCTTCGAGATTATTATTTTGGTTGTTCTACATGTTTCACGGCCATATAATAGGACTGTCTTAACATTGCAGCTGATAATGTATACAATTGTGCTTAGCAGCTAAACTACGAGAGAGACAAGATGAGCACCGACGTTTCGGCATGTCTTAATCAGGTACAAAGCAACACATATATATATATACATATCAACACGACATGCAAATATTACTCTAAATAAAGAATGAAACATCAACAAGAACACCTTATCTGAAAAATGGCGGAAAGAAACGGTTGTTAACTTTCTGACACTGCCATGATTTGAACTCGCTTCTCCTGACACGGAGGTCAAGAAACCATCTATTGGGCCACTAGCTCTGCAGGTATTCTTAATATTTATTTTTTTTTTTCTGTAAAATTACATTTCCGTGCTTTTCAACCATTCTTTTGTCTCTTGCCTGATTGTCTAAGATTCGCTTCAATATGCCAGATAACACTGACAAAAAAACATGATTTATTTTTTAGCTTTACTTCCATTGATAAAGATGGGTTGCATTCAAAGCTAACTAGGTACGTAAATAGCAGGAGAAAGGAGAGCTCAGCGATTTATATGTGTCTGACTCTTGGGAGTAAATCTGGCATATACGCTGGGTAGAACAAAAACTACTGCGGTGAAATTAGCTGTATTCGTTGGCAAGGCAACTTCCAACTGGGATTTGGCTGCAACTTTCCCGATGACGAAACGCGTTTAATATGAGATATGTGGATTGTTCGTGTTTTTATATGTTTAGTTGTATGTATTTCTATACTTGCAAATATCTCTCTCCTATTCATATCAAATCTTATCCATTACAATAATATGTATCAGTCTGTCTGTCTCCCTGCCTGCTGTCTGTCTGTTTGCATGAAAGCTGTCTACCAACTGTCCGCTATATGTCTGCCTGATGCCTGTCAGTCAGCTCTTCGTCTCTCTACTGTCTATCTGTATGTCTGCCTGCTATATATCTGTCTGCTTGCCAGCTCTCTGTATGTCTCCTGATTGTCTGCCGTCTGTCTACCTGTTATATGTCTGCCTGGTTGCCTACTCTCTGTATGTCTCTTATTTGTCTGCTGTCTGTCTGTCTGACTGCTGTCTGTCTGCTTATTTTCTGTCTACATGCTGTCTGTCTGCTTATTTTCTGTCTGATTATTTCTGTCTACCTTCTGTTTGGCTGTCAGTCTGTCTGTCTGCCGTCTTTGTGCCCGTCTGCCTGTCTGCTGTATGATGTATATATGCCTGCCTGCGGTCAGTCTATCAATTTATATGTGTGCATGTCTGGTTATCTGCCTGTCTGTCTCTTCGTCCGTTTGTTCTTCAGTCTGTCCATTAGACTGTATCTATGTCTACTCTCGTTCCTCTACTTCTCTCTCCGTTCATACATATCCCATTGACTTGTTCTCTGTTCCGCATTCTGTATTTTTGAATGTCTGCCTACCTCTCTATCTGTTATCATATACACCACTCTGTCATCTTATTTATCTCTATCTGTTATCATGTACACCACTCTGTCATCTTATTTATCTCTATCTGTTATCATGTACACCGCTCTGTCATCTTATTTATCTCTATCTGTTATCATGTACACCGCTCTGTCATCTTATTTATCTCTATCTGTTATCATGTACACCACTCTGTCATCTTATTTATCTCTATCTGTTATCATGTACACCGCTCTGTCATCTTATTTATCCCTATCTGTTATCATGTACACCACTCTGTCATCTTATTAATCTCTATTTGTTATCATGTACACCGCTCTGTCATTTTATTTATCTCTATCTATTATCATGTACACCGCTCTGTCATCTTATTTATCTCTATCTGTTATCATGTACACCAATCTGTCATCTTATTTATCTCTATCTCTTATTATGTACACCGCTCTGTCATCTTATTTATCTCTATCTCTTATTATGTACACCGCTCTGTCATCTTATTTATCTCTATCTGTTATCATGTACACCGCTCTGTCATCTTATTTATCTCTATCTGTTATCATGTACACCGCTCTGTCATCTTATTTATCTACATCTGTTATTATGTACATGACCTTCAATCTGGTAGGATTATGTAAAGACATGGACGGACTGCCTAACACGTGTGTTTTATGTTGAGACGTTGACCTACGACAGGTTTAACAGGATAAATAGATGTCAGACAATAGGTATGATCAGAGAAACTACAGAAAGTAGAGATAGATAGTACTTTGAGTTACCGCACTCCAGAACATATCTTAAAGGACTATAGCGCTCTCAACACAGGAGCATTCAGACAAACTCCAAAACATATCATACAGGACTGCAGCACTCTCAACACAGGAGCATCCAGACAAACTCCAAAACATATCATACAGGACTGCAGCACTCTCAACACAGGAGCATCCAAACTCCAAAACATATCATACAGGACTGCAGCACTCTCAACACAGGAGCATCCAGACAAACTCCAAAACATATCATACAGGACTGCAGCTCTCTCAACACAGGAGCATCCAGACAAACTCCAGAACATATCATACAGGACTGTAGTACTCTCAACACAGGAGCATCCAGACAAACTCCAGAACATATCCTACAGGACTGCAGCTCTCTCAACACAGGAGCATCCAGACAAACTCCAGAACATATCCTACAGGACTGCAGCGCTCTCAACACAGGAGCATCCAGACAAACTCCAGAACATATCCTACAGGACTGCAGCTCTCTCAACACAGGAGCATCCAGACAAACTCCAAAACATATCATACAGGACTGCAGCTCTCTCAACACAGGAGCATCCAGACAAACTCCAGAACATATCATACAGGACTGCAGCACTCTCAACACAGGAGCATCCAAACTCCAGAACATATCCTACAGGACTGTAGCACTCTCAACACAGGAGCATCCAGACAAACTCCAGAACATATCCTACAGGACTGTAGCACTCTCAACACAGGAGCATCCAGACAAACTCCAGAACATATCCTACAGGACTGCAGCACTCTCAACACAGGAGCATCCAGACAAACTCCAGAACATATCCTACAGGACTGTAGCACTCTCAACACAGGAGCATCCAGACAAACTCCAGAACATATCCTACAGGACTGCAGCACTCTCAACACAGGAGCATCCAAACTCCAGAACATATCCTACATGACTGTAGCACTCTCAACACAGGAGCATCCAGACAAACTCCAGAACATATCCTACAGGACTGTAGCACTCTCAACACAGGAGCATCCAAACTCCAGAACATATCCTACAGGACTACAGCACTCTCAACACAGGAGCATCCAGACACACTCCAGAACATATCCTACAGGACTGTAGCTCTCTCAACACAGGAACATCCAGACAAACTCCAGAACATATCATACAGGACTGCAACACTCTCAACACAGGAGCATCCAGACAAACTCCAGAACATATCCTACAGGACTGTAGCTCTCTCAACACAGGAACATCCAGACAAACTCCAGAACATATCATACAGGACTGCAGCACTCTCAACACAGGAGCATCCAGACAAACTCCAGAACATATCATATAGGACTGCAGCACTCTCAACACAGGAGCATCCAGACAAACTCCGGAACATATCCTACAGTACTACAGCACTCTCAACACAGGAGCATCCAGACAAACTCCAGAACATATCCTACAGTACTACAGCACTCTCAACACAGGAGCATCCAGACAAACTCCGGAACATATCCTACAGTACTACAGCACTCTCAGCACAGGAGCATCCAGACAAACTCCAGAACATATCCTACAGTACTACAGCACTCTCAACACAGGAGCATCCAGACAAACTCCAGAACATATCCTACAGTACTACAGCACTCTTAACACAGGAGCATCCAGACAAACTCCAGAACATATCCTACAGGACTGTAGCACTCTCAACACAGGAGCATCCAGACAAACTCCAGAACATATCCTACAGGACTGCAGCACTCTCAACACAGGAGCATCCAGACAAACTCCAGAACATATCCTACAGGACTGTAGCACTCTCAACACAGTAACATCCAGACAAACTCCAGAACATTTCCTACAGGACTGTAGCACTCTCAACACAGGAGCATCCAAACTCCAGAACATATCCTACAGGACTGCAGCACTCTCAACACAGGAGCATCCAAACAAACTCCAGAACATATCCTACAGGACTGTAGCACTCTCAACACAGTAACATCCAGACAAACTCCAGAACATATCCTACAGGACTGTAGCACTCTCAACACAGGAGCATCCAAACTCCAGAACATATCCTACAGGACTGCAGCACTCTCAACACAGGAGCATCCAAACAAACTCCAGAACATATCCTACAGGACTGCAGCACTCTCAACACAGGAGCATCCAGACAAACTCCAGAACATATCCTACAGGACTGTAGCACTCTCAACACAGTAACATCCAGACAAACTCCAGAACATATCCTACAGGACTGCAGCACTCTCAACACAGTAACATCCAGACAAACTCCAGAACATATCCTACAGGACTGTAGCACTCTCAACACAGTAACATCCAGACAAACTCCAGAACATATCCTACAGGACTGTAGCACTCTCAACACAGTAACATCCAGACAAACTCCAGAACATATCCTACAGGACTGTAGCACTCTCAACACAGTAACATCCAGACAAACTCCAGAACATATCCTACAGGACTGCTGCACTCTCAACACAGGAGCATTCAGACAAACTCCAGAACATATCCTACAGGACTGCAGCTCTCTCAACACAGGAACATCCAGACAAACTCCAGAACATATCCTACAGGACTGCAGCTCTCTCAACACAGGAGCATCCAGACAAACTCCAGAACATATCCTACAGGACTGCAGCACTCTCAACACAGGAGCATCCAAACAAAAAAACTCCAGAACATATCCTACAGGACTGCTGCACTCTCAACACAGGAGCATCCAAACAAAAAAACTCCAGAACATATCCTACAGGACTGCAGCTCTCTCAACACAGGAGCATCCAAACAAACTCCAGAACATATCCTACAGGACTGCAGCTCTCTCAACACAGGAGCATCCAAACAAAAAAACTCCAGAACATATCCTACAGGACTGCAGCTCTCTCAACACAGGAGCATCCAGACAAACTCCAGAACATATCCTACAGGACTGCAGCTCTCTCAACACAGGAGCATCCAAACAAACTCCAGAACATATCCTACAGTACTGCAGCTCTCTCAACACAGGAGCATCCAGACAAACTCCAGAGCATATCCTACAGTACTGCAGCTCTCTCAACACAGGAGCATCCAGACAAACTCCAGAACATATCCTACAGGACTGCAGCTCTCTCAACACAGGAGCATCCAGACAAACTCCAGAACATATCCTACAGTACTGCAGCTCTCTCAACACCCTAATAACACAAATATGACCCTCAGAAACAACCCTACATGACAAGTTATCGGGAACCGGCGAACCATACCGTCTTCTTCATAACCCAAGCTATTTTAAATACCTAAATATATAGAAGTAGCTGATTGATGAATAAGATAGAAGTAACTGATTGATGAATAAGATAGAAGTAACTGACTGATGAATAAGATAGAAATAGCTGATTGATGAATAAGACAGAAATAGCTGATTGATGAATAAGATAGAAGTAAATGACTGATGAATAAGATAGAAGTAACTGACTGATGAATAAGATAGAAATAGCTGATTGATGAATAAGATAGAAGTAAATGACTGATGAATAAGATAGAAATAGCTGATTGATGAATAAGATAGAAGTATGTGATTTATGAATAAGATAGAAGTAGGTGATTTATGAATAAGATAGAAGTAGGTGATTTATGAATAAGATAGAAGTAAATGACTGATGAATAAGATAGAAATAGTTGATTGATGAATAAGATAGAAGTAGTTGATTGATGAATAAGACAGAAATAACTGATTGATGAATAAGATAGAAATAGTTGATTGATTAATAAGACAGAAATAACTGATTGATGAATAAGATAGAAATAGTTGATTGATGAATAAGACAGAAATAACCTATTGATGAATAAGATAGAAATAACTGATTGATGAATAAGATAGAAATAGCTGATTGATGAATAAGATAGAAATAGTTGATCGATGAATAAGATAGAAGTAGCTGATTGATGAATAAGATAGAAATAGTTGATCGATGAATAAGATAGAAATAGTTGATTGATGAATAAGATAGAAATAACTGATTGATGAATAAGATAGAAATAGCTGATTGATGAATAAGATAGAAATAGCTGATTGATGAATAAGATAGAAATAATTGATTGATGAATAAGATAGAAATAGCTGATTGATGAATAAGATAGAAATAGTTGATCGATGAATAAGATAGAAATAGTTGATTGATGAATAAGATAGAAATAGTTGATTGATGAATAAGATAGAAATAGCTGATTGATGAATAAGATAGAAATAGTTGATCGATGAATAAGATAGAAGAAAAAGATACCGCAATTCTTAAAAAAAATTATAAAATTAACCAATTTAATAATCAACAATCAATCAAAATAGATCAATCAATTTAATAATCAAAATTAATCAAAATGAATAAATCAATTTAGTAATGAACAATCAATCAAAATAAATCAATACATTTAAACTAGTTCCTGATCTCATCAACAGATCACGTGACAATAGTCAAGGCCGACAACTCGTCTTCAACAACCGATGGTTCCGGTTATGGACGTCTGGCCGACTTATTGGGCTTCTTCGACGACGATTCCAGCGACGATAACGTCGATGAGAGGCATGCTGAAGACATCGGCGATGTGTTTTGGGGTCTCGACGAAAGAGCTAATGGTACCACAGGTGGAGGCAGTGAAGTGTCAGCAGAAGTGAAGGACAGTGAGCTACCACAGTATTTATGTATGATCTTTGTTGTCAGTATTGTCTTTGTCAATAACACTGTTTCATTACCATTATTACTACCATGAACCAATCAATTCATATACAGGGGGTATTTTATATCCTTGTGTGCATGTCTATGTTAGTCACATCTCATATCTTTGTGTGTGCATGTCTATGTTAGTCACATCTCATGTCTTTGTGTGCATGTCTATGTTAGTCACATCTCATATCTTTGTGTGTGCATGTCTATGTTAGTCACATCTCATATCTTTGTGTGTGCATGTCTATGTTAGTCACATCTCATGTCTTTGTGTGCATGTCTATGTTAGTCACATCTCATATCTTTGTGTGTATGTCCATGCTAGTCACATCTCATATCTTAATGTGTGTCTGTCTGTATTAGTCAGGTCTCATATCTTTGTGTGTTTGTGTTTAGTCATATCTCATATCTTAGTGTGTGTATCTGTGTTAGTCATATCTCATATTTTAGAGTGTGTCTATGTTAATCACATCTCATATCTTAGTGTGTGTGTGTGTGTTAGTCATATCTCATATCTTGGTGTGTGTCAGTGTTAGTCATGCCTCATATCGTTGTGTGCATGTCAGTGTTAATCACATCTCATATCTTTGTGTGTGCATGTCTGTGTTAGTCACCTCTAGTGACTCGGGCAGATGGTGCTCGTAAACCTGGGTGGGCCGACCATCTAAGGGCAGAATCTCCCTACAGAAAAGGCAATTTGCTGCTTTGCAGGAAGATTGGGGACAATCAACGGCTAAGGAAAGCAAACCTGAATAAAATGCTGACTGAAATCGGATGCACTGGGCCACTGGCGCAGAATACAGTGCAACGTTTTAACTGGTATTCAATCAGAGTGGATCTAACACTCTAATTATGATGTTCTGTCTGTGGGGTCGATCAATTCACTTAAACAGACAGCTGTCTTCATGTGAGAGTCTGGAATCCTACTCTGATTGAGTCTTGATCTCAGAGAGAGAGATATGCAAGCGGAAGATAAATCAGATGGTCATCATCGTGTGCCCTCTCCGCAACGAAGGTTGGCTACCATGGATCGCCATTCTACTCTGTTTCTTGCTTTGATGATGCAGGCTGACATAGATTGACTTGTCCATCTTTTGATGTTACTCGTCCATGTTAGTCTTGGTCTGCCTCTGCCTCTTTTGCCTTGTATTTTTCCTTCCAATATTACTTTTAGTAGGCTGTTGTGTCTTTTAACGTGCCCCAAAAATTTAATTTGTTTTGTCTTTATTGTGTTCAGCAGTTCTCTTTTTATTTTCAGTTGTTTTAAAACTTCATCGTTTGTTATCTTTTGTTTCCATCCAATTCTACCTATTCTTCTATAAATCCACATTTCAAAGGCTTCAATTTTCTGTTCTGTTTTCTTGTCTAATGTCCATGTTTCTGCACCATACAGGAATATTGAGAAGATGTAACATTTTGCCATTCTTAGTTTCAGCCCTGCTGATATTATGCTGATTTGTCAATGGAAATATGAAAACGAATTCTTCATTGCTGTGTCGAACCAGGAGTCAAGGCGCTTAACAGCAACACAGCTTGAAGCTATCAGTGACTCATAGCTGGTGGCTTGAGTCAGGATCGGTGAACCAGAACCATCCAGGTCCTAATCCACCTCTTCGCGGTGCCTCTAGAAACTGACTAACCTGTCTAGTCTGGCCAAGCGAGGGGTATCAAAGATGGAAGGCAGCCCAGAACTCATAAATGGTGTGCTGAAGTCGGATGTGTTGGACCGAAAGGCGCAAATATTACAATATTAGTTTGATTAACAGTTCCAAACTCCAACTACAACACAACGTATCTACGCCTAATTAACGTCTTTGTAAGGGCGGACGACGAAGGACTATCCATTCACTAAATAGTCACCAGATGAACACCAGAAAAAAATGTGGACCCAGTCTTGATATCTCTTTCTTTCTCTCTCTCTCTCTCTCTCTCTCTCTCTCTCTGCGATCAAGACTCAATCAGAGTAGGATTCCAGACTATCTCATGAAGTCAGCTGTCAGTTTAAGTGATTCAATTGCCCCATATAGTTTCTCTTCCAGGGAGGTGGGTGTGGACCACATTGTGCTTCTCAGGTCTGTGTACTGGGGGGCAATGTCTGTTAGAGCGTTGCACTGTGTTCTGCGCCAGTGGCCCGGTGCATCCGATTTCTGCCACCATTTTATTTAGGTTTGCTTTCCGTAGCCTTTGAATGTCCCCAATCTGCCTGCAAGACAGCAGATTGTCTTGATATATGGAAGTGAATCATGGACAACAGTAAGAAAATAGTTGGAAGTCACAGAACTGTGTATATACAGAAGATGGCTGAGCATAGGCAGCTAAGATGAGTATTGAGGGCGTTCTAGTAGAGACCAAATCTAAAATGGATCTCATTTCCAGCATCATCATCATGTGCCATACCAGTTGGCATAGGCGATCGTTTCCTTCTATAATTTTCTATCTACAGTACATCGTATCAAGTAACTCTCTCACTTCTATATATTCTACATATGTTTGACATAGACTTTTTCATTATCTGAAATGAATTTCCCTTCATTATAAGATAAAATTGACGTGATCAGCCAGCAATTGATGGTGTACAATGAGTGCACACTGTACGAGCCTGTGTTTGTAATGTACATTGTGATGTTGTTTTAGCAGTCCCTATGAAACAATGTCTCCGCCATTTTTGTTTCAGATATCCCGGAAGTGATGTGCTATCATTGCCATGGTGACGGAATAAACGGATGTAACACTGCCGCCATGTTGTTCGACATGCAGATGTTCTCTGTCTCGTGCCGAGGGAAGTGCCTTAATGTCACCTCAGGTGCGTATCCAGCAAAGGTCGTGTTATGTTATCATCATCATTGCATACTAAGCACACCCATAGGTGTTGCGATCTTCTCCTCAAAATACTGATAACTTGGCAGGAGATAGCAGGCCCACGTCCATGTTGCGCTACTTGAGATTCATTTTGGTAGCTTTATAATTTAATAAAAAAATGTTTTCGGGTAGCAAACATCCTGCCCACTCTTTTCAATTTTGTAACTGCAAAGAAACTACTTAAACAGAGTATATTCGTTCCCACATTATACTACTAATGTCAGTCTCTGAAGATGGTAACATCGTCACAGATATACACATCCGATGTAACACGGCAAACCAAATATTGGGACAGCTATCCCCTAAAAGTCAACATAAAGTAATACCTTACCTATCACCACCAAGAAACATCTTACACAGAGTATATTCGTTCCCACATTGTACTACCAAGCCAAACATGGATACTTACGACTATACATAAAAAAGCTAGTCACCACAGAGATGAGATGTCTGAGAAAAGTACTTGGAGTAACCGAAAAAGGCAGAATCAGAAATGATATTATAAGAGAAAGAGTAGACATTGAACCAATCCTAAGCTACATAGAGAAACAGCAAATAAACTGGTTTGTTCATCTAGAAAGAGTAGACATTGAACCAATCCTAAGCTACATAGAGAAACAGCAAATAAACTGGTTTGTCCATCTAGAAAGAGTAGACATTGAACCAATCCTAAGTTACATAGAGAAACAACAAATAAACTGGTTTGTCCATCTAGAAAGAGTAGACATTGAACCAATCCTAAGCTACATAGAGAAACAGCAAATAAACTGGTTTGTTCATCTAGAAAGAGTAGACATTGAACCAATCCTAAGTTACATAGAGAAACAACAAATAAACTGGTTTGTCCATCTAGAAAGAGTAGACATTGAACCAATCCTAAGCTACATAGAGAAACAACAAATAAACTGGTTTGTCCATCTAGAAAGAGTAGACATTGAACCAATCCTAAGCTACATACAGAAACAACAAATAAACTGGTTTGTCCATCTAGAAAGAGTAGACATTGAACCAATCCTAAGTTACATACAGAAACAACAAATAAACTGGTTTGTCCATCTAGAAAGAGTAGACATTGAACCAATCCTAAGTTACATAGAGAAACAACAAATAAACTGGTTTATCCATCTAGAAAGAGTAGACATTGAACCAATCCTAAGATACATAGAGAAACAACAAATAAACTGGTTTGTCCATCTAGAAAGAGTAGACATTGAACCAATCCTAAGCTACATACAGAAACAACAAATAAACTGGTTTGTCCATCTAGAAAGAGTAGACATTGAACCAATCCTAAGCTACATACAGAAACAACAAATAAACTGGTTTGTTCATCTAGAAAGAGTAGACATTGAACCAATCCTAAGCTACATACAGAAACAACAAATAAACTGGTTTGTCCATCTAGAAAGAGTAGACATTGGACCAATCCTAAGCTACACACAGAAACAACAAATAAACTGGTTTGTCCATCTAGAAAGAGTAGACATTGAACCAATCCTAAGCTACATACAGAAACAACAAATAAACTGGTTTGTCCATCTAGAAAGAGTAGACATTGAACCAATCCTAAGCTACATACAGAAACAACAAATAAACTGGTTTGTCCATCTAGAAAGAGTAGACATTGGACCAATCCTAAGCTACATAAAGAAACAACAAATAAACTGGTTTGTCCATCTAGAAAGAGTAGACATTGAACCAATCCTAAGCTACATACAGAAACAACAAATAAACTGGTTTGTCCATCTAGAAAGAGTAGACATTGGACCAATCCTAAGCTACATACAGAAACAACAAATAAACTGGTTTGTCCATCTAGAAAGAGTAGACATTGAACCAATCCTAAGCTACATACAGAAACAACAAATAAACTGGTTTGTCCATCTAGAAAGAGTAGACATTGAACCAATCCTAAGCTACATACAGAAACAACAAATAAACTGGTTTGTCCATCTAGAAAGAGTAGACATTGAACCAATCCTAAGCTACATACAGAAACAACAAATAAACTGGTTTGTCCATCTAGAAAGAGTAGACATTGAACCAATCCTAAGCTACATACAGAAACAACAAATAAACTGGCTTGTCCATCTAGAAAGAGTAGACATTGAACCAATCATAAGCTACATACAGAAACAACAAATAAACTGGTTTGTCCATCTAGAAAGAGTAGACATTGAACCAATCCTAAGCTACATACAGAAACAACAAATAAACTGGTTTGTCCATCTAGAAAGAGTAGACATTGAACCAATCCTAAGCTACATACAGAAACAACAAATAAACTGGTTTGTCCATCTAGAAAGAGTAGACATTGAACCAATCCTAAGCTACATACAGAAACAACAAATAAACTGGTTTGTCCATCTAGAAAGAGTAGACATTGAACCAATCCTAAGCTACATACAGAAACAACAAATAAACTGGTTTGTCCATCTAGAAAGAGTAGACATTGAACCAATCCTAAGCTACATACAGAAACAACAAATAAACTGGTTTGTTCATCTAGAAAGAGTAGACATTGAACCAATCCTAAGCTACATAGAGAAACAACAAATAAACTGGTTTGTCCATCTAGAAAGAATGCTGTGCGATTCCTTCTCGAGTTTTGTGGATAAAGAATATTGAGTCAGTATCAGCTGTTTTGGTGATCTTGTCAGTACAACGTCAGAGCTGTCTTTCAAACAAACAAACAAAAACCACCGGTTTTCTTTTATTTTTTGTTAAAGCAATAAGTGGGCGATCGGAATCAAACTCCATATATTGTCCGTAGGAGGGAACATAAAAGTCAATCATCATCATCAAGTACCGGGCCTGCTGGCGTAGGTGGTCATGTCTCTCCACAACTTTCCATCACAATATATTCCAGTTGTTCTCTTCTCATTACATGGCCAAAAAGTGATGATTGTTTCTTCCTAATATTGGAAATTAGCTCTCTTTTTGCTTTGGCCTCTTTCCGAACATTTTCATTACTTTTCTTATCTGTCCATTGTATTCTCAACATTCTTCTGTAAAACCACATTTCTACAGTCTCCAGTTATTTTCTTGTTCTATTGTCCATGATTGACATCCATATGTTAAAACTGGCTCTACATAACATTGCATGTACCTTTCGAGCCGTAACCGGCCCATAGGGCGTAGACCAAGATACACCTTCTCCTATATGAATTTTTGTTCTAGCAGTTTTCTTTTAAAGATATTTTATCAAATCTCGCCATCTGTCTCTGTTCTGTGCAAGCAGTTCTATCTCATTGAGGGAGCCGATTCCTGCTGCTCTTGCCTCTCTCATCAATGTTCTTCTCAGTGTCTCCCTGGGTCTTCCTCTTTTTCTTTTACCTGTTGTTTCCCATATGAGGGCTTGCTTTGCTATTCGATTATTATCTCTTCTCATCACATGTCCAACGTATGACCATCGTCTTTTCTTTATTACTGAAGATATTAGTGGTTGATTGGCGATTTCTCTAATTTCCTCGTTTGTTTTGAATTCGTTCCATTCTATACCAAGTATTTTCCTTAGACATTTATTTTCGAATGCGTTCAACTTTGTTTCTATATCTCTTATTGTTTTCCAGCTTTCACACGCATACGTAAGGGTTGATAGTACATTTGATTTGAATAGCCTAAGTTTTGTGTTTGTGCTAATGAGTTTTGATTTCCACAACTTTTCAAGGCTTCTGAAAGACATTGCTGCTTTAGCCAGTCTGATTCTAATTTCTTTGCTCGTATCCCCTTCTCGATCAATGTGACTTCCAAGATAGATGAAGTGATCGATCTCTTCTACTGGTTTGTTTTCCATGTATATTTTGTCACTTGTTGGAATTAAACTTTTCATGACTTTAGTCTTTTCATGATTGACCTCAAGCCCAATTTTGCTGGCTATTGATGATAGTTCATTTGTGTTTTCCTGCATCGTTTTTATCTGATTGCTGATGAGAACTATGTCATCAGCAAAGTCCAGGTCCTCCAAATGGTCTCCTTGTATCCATTCGATGCCTTTATTACCAGTGCAGCATTTCTTCATTATGAAGTCCATAACAATTCCAAATAACAAGGGCGATAAAATACATCCTTGTTTAACCCCAGTTTCTATTGGGAAACATTCGCTCAGTCCTTCCTCTGTTCGAACTGCACATGTGTAACCATCATACATGTCTTTGATAATATTTATGATTTTTGGTTTGTCCAACATAACATTGAAGAACTCGTTTTCTTGTCAATAATGATGTGAGTGGCAATGTGGGTGAAATTAAAATCAAATGTAGGGACAGAAAGTTGTGGAGATACGTCATCACGCAATGGGCTTGAACTAGATGATGATGATATCACCATAGATACCAAGTGTCATGTAAATGTCACTATTGGTGTTTGTTCTACCTGATAATGATAACGATGACACTGTACGTACCAAATGTTATTTAAATATCAATTTTAATTTCTGTTCTGTCTGATGATGATTATGATGATGGTGATGTCACAACATATATGAAGTGTCATTTATATCTCATTAGTAGCTTTTGTTCTGTCTGATGATGATGATGATGATGGTAATGTCACAACATATATGAAGTGCCATTTATATATCATTAGTAGCTTTTGTTCTGTCTGATGATGATGATGATGATGATGATGATGTCACAACATATATGAAGTGTCATTTACATATCGTTAGTAGCTTTTGTTCTGTCTGGTGATGATGGTGATGATGATGATAATGATAATGTCACAACATATATGAAGTGTCATTTACATATCGTTAGTAGCTTTTGTTCTGTCTGATGATGATGATGATGATGATAATGATGATGTCACAACATATATGAAGTGTCATTTACATATCGTTAGTAGCTTTTGTTCTGTCTGATGATGATGATGATGATCTCACAACATATATGAAGTGTCATTTATATATCATTAGTAGCTTTTGTTTTGTCTGATGATGATGATGATGATGATGATGATGATGATGATGATGGTGATGTCACAAGATCATTGACGTGTCATTTATATATCATTAGTAGCTTTTGTTTTGTCTGATGATGATGATGATGGTGATGATGATGATGATGTTCATGATGATGATGATGATGTTCATGATGATGATGGTGATGATGATGATGATGTTCATGATGATGATGGTGATGATGGTGATGATGGTGATGATGATGATGATGATGTTCATGATGATGATGGTGATGATGATGATGTTCATGATGATGATGATGTTCATGATGATGATGTGACAACATGTACCAAATATCATTCATATGTCGTCATGAATTTCCGTTGTTTGGTGATGATTTTGATGTCACAATACATACCAATTGTCATTCCAATGTCATTATTAATTTATCTTGTCTGATGATGATGTCACAACATATACCTAATGTCATCTACATGTTGTTATTAGTTTCTGTTCTGTCAGGCGATCATAATATATGATATGACAAAAATATCAAATGTCATTTCAACGCCATTATTAGTTTATATTCTGTCTGATGATGATGATGATGATAATAATGATAGGATGTCACAACATACACCAAATGTCACTTCAATGTAATTAATTTCTGTTCTCTCTGATAATGATATCACAACATACACCAAATGTCATTTCAATGTAATTAATTTCTGTTCTCTCTGATAATATTACAACATACACCAAATGTCATTTCAATGTAATTAATTTCTGTTCTCTCTGATAATGATATCACAATATACACCAAATGTCATTTCAATGTCATCAATTTCTATTTGTTTCCGACAATGATATCACAACATACACCAAATGTCATTCCAATGTAATTAATTTCTGTTCTCTCTGATAATGATGTCACAACATACACCAAATGTCATTTCAATGTCATTCTCAATTTCTATTGTGTCTAACAGGTCTCCACTCTGTTTACGACTGCGCACACGATATGCTGTTTAACACAGACAAATGTCTACAGAACGGTGACACCACAATGTGTTTCTGCACCGGGGACTTCTGCAACGGCCCTCCAGATGTCACCGAAGTCAACCCCAACATACGCATGCCAAATCTCTCACATGACAACGAAGACCAGGACTACACCATCCCTCAGACAGAGGTTACAACACTGCTTAAAACTAGCGATAAACACGCAACGAAACCCGAATCTGATAAGATCAAAACAAACTCTAGTATGGATTTCCAAGAATCGACGTATCCAGAACAAAATATTCATCATTTCATAGATTACGAACTTTTCTCGGAAAATTTAACACATTTCCAGGAAATAGATCCTGAATTAAAAAATGGCGATAAACATGACGTTAATTTTGTTATCCCAGGGAACAGTTCGGGTGTTTATGGCGACTCGACTTCTGATCGGCCTCCGTGGGCCGTTGATATCAATGATCTCAGAGTTGGTAACCTGAAGGATGGCAGTCTAGGCACTCACCCGGGTGATTCTAGCTCGTGTTTAGACGTGCCTAGAATTGTTTTGTCTTTAGTGTTTAGTGTGTTGTTTATGGTGGGTGTTGTATGATGATTGGTGTTGTATGATGGTGAGTGTTGTATGATGGTGAGTGTTGTATGATGATCGGTGTTGTATGATGATTGGTGTTGTATGATGGTGAGTGTTGTATGATGGTGAGTGTTGTATGATGATTGGTGTTGTATGATGGTTGGTGTTGTATGATGGTGAGTGTTGTATGATGGTGGGTGTTGTATGATGGTGAGTGTTGTATGATGGTGGGTGTTGTATGATGGTGAGTGTTGCATGATGGTTGGTGTTGTATGATGGTGAGTGTTGTATGATGGTTGGTGTTGTATGATGGTGAGTGTTGTATGATGGTGAGTGTTGTATGATGGTGAGTGTTGTATGATTATTGGTGTTGTAAGATGGTGAGTGTTGTAAGATGGTGGGTGTTGTATGATGATTGGTGTTGTAAAATGGTGGGTGTTGTAAGGTGGTGGGTGTTGTATGATGGTGGGTGTTGTAAGATGGTGGGTGTTGTATGATGGTGTGTATCATACAATGGTTTGTGTATCATGGGGTGTGTTTGATAGCGAATGTTATATAATGGTAAGCGGGGTATGATGGCTGACATTGAGTGTTGTAAGATGGTGAGTGGTGAATATTGTATGATGCTGTGTCGTGAGTGAGGAGTGTTTTACGATGTTCAAAGAAAAGAGATAAATATTCAATCATACAGGACGATGAACAATGAGTGTTGCATGATTGTATTTGTAAATGTTGCTGTTGTAAAGTGTTTAATGAATGCTGATGTCAGAGATGTGAGATGCACAATGGCTCAGACAAAAGCAGCTTTTAAAAAAAAAAAAGAAAAAAAATGAGGAAGATACTGTGAAATCGATTTTTGACAATAGAAACGAGAAAAAAAGTTCTTAAGTGTTATGTAGAACCAGTCTTAACATATGGATGTCAATTTTGGACAATAGGACAACAGACAAGAAAATCACTGGAGGCTGTAGAAATGTGGTTTTACAGAAGAATGTTGAGAATACCATGAACAGTTGAGAAGAGTAATGAAAACGTTCTGAAAGAGACCAAAGCAAAAAGAGAATTAATTTCCAACATTAGGAAGAAACAATCATCATTTTTTGGCCATGTAATGAGAAGTGAACAGCTAGAATATATTGTAACAACTGGGAAAATTGAGGAACGAAGAGATAGAGGGAAGCAAAGAGAAAAAAAATAACAGACAGCTTAAGAGAATGGCTTGGCAGAAGGTCAACAACAGAAATGATAAATAGCTGCCGAGATCGAAAGTTGTGGAGAGACATGATCACCTACGCCAGCAGGCATGATTATGATGTCATAGAATGATGTATAATTCTCGTGTGAACTGCTACCTCAGATGTCTGCTGTTGACGATTGTTGTATGACTATACATGAGTGTTGTATGTGTACACAGAGTTCTGTATTACTAACACTTGTGAGAATTTACTGTCTTACTGAGTGTGAACACCTATTGTAATTATGTGTGAATGTTGAATGATTGGGAATGACATTGCATGATTGTCCTACAGTTATTGTAAATAATGAATTTTTTACAAATATCTTACACTTGTACAAATATTATCATTGTGATCTATGTTTGTGATATATTTGTTTGTGATCTATCATTGAGTAAAGCTGTTTTATTTACCATAATGGGATTATGTTTTCTTTGTAATTTGATTATTTTGTGATATGGTGGACAGAAATAAACATCAGAATAGAGCAGAGAGGATTTTGTGATATGGTGGACAGAAATAAACATCAGAATAGAGCAGAGAGGATTTTGTGATATGGTGGACAGAAATAAACATCAGAATAGAGCAGAGAGGATTTTGTGATATGGTGGACAGAAATAAACATCAGAATAGAGCAGAGAGGATTTTGTGATATGGTGGACAGAAATAAACATCAGAATAGAGCAGAGAGGATTTTGTGATATGGTGGACAGAAATAAACATCAGAATAGAGCAGAGAGGATTTTGAGATATGGTGGACAGAAATAAACATCAGAATAGAATAGAGCAGAGAGGATTTTGAGATATGGTGGACAGAAATAAACATCAGAATAGAATAGAGCAGAGAGGATTTTGAGATCCTAAAGAAAATATTAAAGATCTACAACAATTACTTCATGAAATAAACATGACAAGCAAAACTTCTGCACTAGATATGAATATCAAAAAGACTAAAACTATGATCATAAACAATGAAAATACTCAAAACCCACAAGTGGATATCAAAATAGAAGGAGACAGTTCAGAACTACAACTACCTTGGACATACTATAACCAGTGATGGAAAATGTACAACTGAAATAAACAAAAGAATAGGTATGGCAAAAAGTAATTTTAATGTCATGAAGAACATACTAACATCAAAACAAATAACACCAGGGCTAAAACTTAGAATAGCAAAATGTTACATCTTCTCAATATTCCTATATGGTGCAGAAACATGGACATTAGACAAGAAAACAGAACAGAGAATTGAAGCCTTTGAAATGTGGATATATAAAAGAATAGGTAGAATTGGATGGAAGGAAAAGAAAACAAACGATGAAGTCTTAAAACAACTAAAAATGAAAAGAGAACTACTAAGCACAATTCAAACAAGACAAATGTGATTTTTGGGCCATGTTAAAAGACACGACAGCCTACTAAAAGTAATCCTGGAGGGGAAAATACAAGGTAAAAGAGACAGAGGCAGACCAAGACTAACATGGACGAGTAACATCAAAAGATGGACAAATCAGCCTATGACAACCTGCACCATCAAAGCAAGAGGCAGAGCAGAATGGCGCTCCAAGGTAGCCAACCTTCGTTGCGGAGACGGCACTCGATGATGATGATGACGATTTTGAGAAATTGAAAAACATCTCGTGTAACAAGTTTATGTCAATAGAGGTAAGAAAGAGAGTTCATTGGTATTATATAGAGAAAAATCCTGATTTATGGATGCGAATCATGGAGAGTGGATAAGTAAATAAAAAGACGATTAGAGGCTACAGTGTTGGGATTTCTCAGAAGAATTTAGATGTGCCGATTTTTGTCAGGAAAAAAAGGGAAGATTTTACGTTTTTGTCGGGATAAAAAGGGAAGATTTTACGTTTTTGTCGGGATGAAAAGGGAAGATTTTACGTTTTTGTCGGGATAAAAAGGGAAGATTTTACGTTTTTGTCGGGATAAAAAGGGAAGATTTTACGTTTTTGTCGGGATAAAAAGGGAAGATTTTACGTTTTCGTCGGGATAAAAAGGGAATATTTTACGTTTTTGTCAGAAAAAAGTGAAGATTTTCACGATTTAGTGTAAATTATGTATGACGCTATACGTAATATGTAATCTACATAGTACTGCTTGCTACTACTACTATTTTAACTACAAATATTACCACTATTTCTTACTACTACCACTACTGGTTACTACTGCCACTACCACTATTATCACCACCAATACTACCACTACTTATTAGTAATACCACTACGATTCCTACTACTACTCTACATATCAATACCAATACTACTACTATTAGTACCACTGCCACTACCACTATTGTTACCACTTACAATACCAATACTACCACTATTAGTACCACTGCCACTACCACTATTGTTACCACTTACAATACCAATACTACCACTATTAGTACCACTGCCACTACCACTATTGTTACCACGTACAATACCAATACTACCACTATTAGTACCACTGCCACTACCACTATTGTTACCACTTACAATACCAATACTATTACTGCCACCACTACCACTCCTACTACTACAATTACTACCAGTACTACTACTACTGGGAGCCGCGATAACTCAGTAGTTAGAGAACTGGACTACAAAGGACAAGAGGTAGGGTTCGATCCCAACCGACGGCTTCCGTTTCCCCCAGCCTTTAATGGGTACCTGATTTTTTTCTGGGAAAGTAAAGCGGCACGGGCGTAATACCGACCACATTACCCCAAAAATCATGTGCTGAGGGTCTCTAAAATGTATGGTCACTAACACCATATTCCCTATACGCCACTTGGCGTGACGGGGGTACTTTACTTACATTTTTTTTACTACTACTACTATCAATACTATTACTACCACTCTACCACTACTACTACAACTATTACTAGTACTACAGCCACTACTACTACTACTACTACCAATACTAACTAACACTACTCAGACGGTCTAGTGGAGGCTATTGTGTATTTTTTTAAGGTTTTGTTTTTGTCGAACGGCTTCTCTCGTGGCTAATTCTACCAAATTTTGACAAACACACACGGCCACAGAATGAACAAGTCAGGACGACTGATCCACAGGGTTTTCTATCCCTTTTCATGAGTCTTTTCTCTTCTCTCGACGATCAGGACTCAATCAGAGTAGGATTCAAGACTCTCACATGAAGTCAGCTGTCAGGTTAAGTGAATTGATTGACCCAACAGACGGAACATCACATTTAGAGTCTGCCAGATCCACTCTGATTGAACACCCGTAAAAAAACGTTGCACTGTGTTCTGCGACAGTGGCCCAGTGCATCCGATTTCAGCCAGTATTTTATTCAGGTTTGCTTTCCTTAGCCTTTGATTGTCCCCAATCTTCCTGCAAGGTAGAAGATTGTCTTTTCTGTAGGGGGGATTATGCCCTTAGATGGTCTGCCCTCTCAGGTTTACAAGCACCATCTGCCCGAGCGACTAGAGGTGACTAACACAGACATGCACACACAAAGATATGAGATGTGACTAACACAGACATGCACACACAAAGATATGAGATGTGACTAACACAGACATGCACACACAAAGATATGAGATGTGAATAGCACAGACATGTACACAGGGATACGAGACATGACTAACACCGACACACATCAAGATATATGACACCTGACTAACATAGACATGCACATAAAGATATGAGATATGACTGACATAGACATGCACACACAAAGATATAACACATACCTAACATAGACATACACACAAAGATATAAGATATGACTAACATAGGCATGCGCACACAAAGATATGAGATGTGACAAACACAGACATGCACACACAAAGATATGAGGTATGACTAACATAAACATGCACACCAAGATATGAGATATCCCAAACCCAGACACGCACACACTAAGATATGACACATGACTAACACAGATACACTCTTAGATATGAGATATTACTAAACTCAGACGCACATAAAGATATGAGACACGAATAACACGGACACACCAAGATATGAGATATGACTAACATGACACACACCAAGATATGAGCCATGGTTAGCACACGCACACACACAAGCTAAGATTTGAGCCACGGCTAGCACAAAAACACATCAAGATATGAGCCATGACTAGCACAGAAACACATTAAGATATGAGCCATGGCTTCACGGTAAAACACCAAGAAATGAACCAAGTCTAGCACATAAACACATTGAGGTATCTTGTAAGTTTTGCCTTAGCACAGTCTCAAATGATGTTAAACCATTCCTTATACATGCTCTCCATTATGTGCGATCACTTGCCAGATGTTCCCAGTCATTTTCACAGACGGAGAAAGTCATTCAGAGATGATTTTTACAGATATCTCTATATCGTAGTTTAGGTCTGCCGATTTGTAATTTTCCGTGTGTTAGTTCACCATATAGTGTTATACTACCAGTACTACTACTAGCAATATTACAATTACTACTACTACTTCTACAACTACTACTACCACCACAAATATTATCATAACTACTACTATCATTACCAATACTACCACTACCAGTACTACTATTACCACTACCAATACCACCACCACTACTACTATTACCACCTATACTACTACTAATACAACTACTACTACTACTACACCTACTACTAAAACCACAAATGTTATCACAGCTATCATTACCAATACTACCAGTACTACTATCACCACTACCACCATTACTACTATTACGACCTATACTACTACCACCATTACCAATACTACCACTACTACTGTTACGACCTATACTACTACTACTACCACTACCAACACTACCACTATTACTATCCCCACTACACTAATAACTAATTAACTGAGACAACCCGCTACCAGATCTCATTGAAATCTATCAAGAGTGACATTGTGATACCAGAAAATAAAAAGTACACTTTCTAATTTGGTAACAATGAACATAGCATTGATCATTTTAATTCAATTCACGAAAAAAACCGTAAATCTTACGGGAAAAAAACGTAAAACTTGACAAACGTACTTACAAGTCACAAATTTAAAAACAAAAACTGCACTACTAGAAGCATACGTAAACGATCTAATTAAAATGTTCAACAAAAACCACACGTCTGTCGGCTTGAACTTTGACACAAGTGAGCTTTAAATATACACAAATTGTCTTTGCTAGTTCATTTCTCGTACTCTGTCATCGGTCGATGAATTTAAATATATAGGGATATTGTTAACCTCAGATGGTAGATGTACAGCAGAGGTGAGATGAAGAATGGCTCAGGCAAAAGCAGCTTTCCAAAACATGAGGAAGATACTGTGCAATCAATTTTTGACAATAGAAACAAGAAAAAGAGTTCTTAAATATTATGTAGAGCCAGTATTAACATATGGATATCAATCATGGAAAACAGGACAATAAACAAGAAAATATTTGGAGGCTGTACAAATGTGGTTTTACAGAAGAATGTTGAGAATACCATGAACAGCTAAGAAGAGTAAAGAAAAGGTTCTGAAAGAGGCCAAAGCAAAAAGAGAGCTAATTTCCAATATTAGGAAGAAACAATCATCATTTTTTGGCCATGTAATGAGAAGGGAACAGCTGGAATATATTGTGACAACTGGGAAAATTGAGGGACGAAGAGACAGAGGGAAGCAAAGAGAAAAGATACCAGACAGCTTAAGAGAATGGCTTGGCAGAAGGTCAACAACAGAAATGGTAAATAACTGTCGATATAAAAGTTGTGGAGAGACATCACCTACGCCAGCAGACATGGCACTTGATGATGATGATAATGGTTCTTTCATAGGAAGGAACACTGCCCAAACATCACGCTACAAAAGGGGAGGGCAGGGATGTTGATGCGGCCCTCAACATCTCAGGAGATATATTATGTTAGTGCCCATATTTTTTCAACGACCAACGCCATATTTTACATATAAGGTGGTCGAAATTAGGCCAGGTCGTCCTACTTTCTTATTAAAAATGGAGATAAGCACAGATAGAAATATTAAATCATGTACGGGGCTCCAATAAGAGCTGCAGAGAACATGTACAATAAACACAAAACGTATACAGTAGCTGAACCAATAAAGACACCAGACACATTACGACGTTTCGGTAAAAGCTCTCATCTGGTACACAACAAAAGATGTCCAAAGTAAAGTACCCCCGTCACGCCATGTGGCGTATAAGAAATATGGTGTTAGTGACCATAAATTTTACAGACCTTCAGCACATGATTTTTGGGGTAATGTGGTCGGTATTACGTCCGTGTCGCTTTACTTTCCCAGAAAAAAATCCGGTACCCATTAAAGGCTGGGTGAACCGGAAGTCGTCGATTGGGATCGAACCCTACCTCTTGTCCTTTGTAGTCCAGTTCACTAACCACTGAGCTATCGCGGCTCAATATGGTGTTAGTGACCATCAATTTTACAGACCTTCAGCACATGTATTTGGGGTAATGTGGTCGGTATTACGCCCGTACCGCTTTATTTCCCCAGAAAAAAATCCGGTTACCTATTTAAGGCTGGGCAAACCCGGAAGCCGTCGGTTGGGATCGAACCCTACCGCTTGTCCTTTGTAGTCCAGTTCACTAAACACTGAGCTATCGTGGCTCCAAAAATATGTCCAAAGATCAACAAATATAATTCTAAAACAAAGAAACGGAAGTACGCATCTGAAATAATGGCAGAAAGGAATTTTCTTATTAAAAATATCGGGTACCCATTTTCAGATACTGGTTAAAAAAGGAAGTAGTGACTGTCTGAAGGAAAAAAAATTGTTAAAGCACTCGGGCTCTATTTGAAAAGGGGAAGGGTGGATGGAGAATTAAGGCCCATTTTTGCTCTAAGAGGACAGAGGGCTGGATAGAAAAACGCGACATCTACCGTTGGTGAAATAAAAACTTGAATCTTTTTTTGAAGTTTAGATTGCAAATCTAGTAGAACAGCTGCAAGCAATGTCTGGAAAATATCGAATTTCTACCTAAAAAATCACACTAGCAAGAATGCTGTCAAATACTTCTAGGAGAAAATAGTCTTTTCATGAAATCATACAAAAATAGCAAGAATACTGTCAAAATCACGTAGAAAATAGCATTTTTTTTAAAATTAGATATGCAGGAATGGCAAAAATACTGCCAAAAACATGACGGAAATAATAAGTCCTTCGCCTTAAGACTGGTATGCAGATTCCCCAGAATTGAAATCGAAAGAATCTACAAAGAATTGTGGTGTGGACATGAAGACATGTCTATAAATCTGATCCCAAAGAATTGTGGTGTGGACATATGTCTATAAATCTGATCCCAAAGAATTGCGATGTGGACATATGTCTATAAATCTGATCCCAAAGAATTGTGATGTGGACATATGTCTATAAATCTGATCCCAAAGAATTGCGATGTGGACATATGTCTATAAATCTGATCCCAAAGAATTGTGGTGGGAACATATGTCTATAAATCTGATCCCAAAGAATTGCGATGTGGACATATGTCTATAAATCTGATCCCAAAGAATTGTGGTGTGGACATGAAGACATGTCTATAAATCTGATCCCAAAGAATTGTGGTGTGGACATGAAGACATGTCTATAAATCTGATCCCAAAGAATTGTGGTGTGGACATGAAGACATGTCTATAAATCTGATCCCAAAGAATTGTGGTGTGGACATGAAGACATGTCTATAAATCTGATCCCAAAGAATTGTGGTGTGGACATATGTCTATAAATCTGATCCCAAAGAATTGCGATGTGGACATATGTCTATAAATCTGATCCCAAAGAATTGTGATGTGGACATATGTCTATAAATCTGATCCCAAAGAATTGCGATGTGGACACGACATGTCTATAAATCTGATCCCAAAGAATTGTGATGTGGACATATGTCTATAAATCTGATCCCAAAGAATTGTGATGTGGACATATGTCTATAAATCTGATCCCAAAGATTTGCGATGTGGACATGACGACATGTCTATAAATCTGATCCCAAAGAATTGCGATGTGGACATGACGACATGTCTATAAATATCCCAAAGAATTGCGATGTGGACATGACGACATGTCTATAAATATCCCAAAGAATTGCGATGTGGACATGACGACATGTCTATAAATCTGATCCCAAAGAATTGCGATGTGGACATGACCACATGTCTACAAATCTGATCCCAAAGAACTGCGATGTGGACATGACGATATGTCTATAAATCTGATCCCAAAGAATTGCGATGTGGACATGACGATATGTCTATAAATCTGATCCCAAAGAATTGCGATGTGGACATAACGATATGTCTATAAATCTGATCCCAAAGAATTGCGATGTGGACATATGTCTATAAATCTGATCCCAAAGAATTGCGATGTGGACATATGTCTATAAATCTGATCCCAGAGAATTGTGATGTGGATATGACCACATGTCTATAAATCTGATCCCAGAGAATTGCGATGTGGACATGACCACATGTCTATAAATCTGATCCCAGAGAATTGCGATGTGGACATGACCACATGTCTATAAATCTGATCCCAGAGAATTGCGATGTGGACATGACGATATGTCTACAAATCTGATCCCAAAGAATTGCGATGTGGACATATGTCTATAAATCTGATCCCAAAGAATTGCGATGTGGACATGACGACATGTCTATAAATCTGATCCCAAAGAATTGCGATGTGGACATATGTCTATAAATCTGATCCCAAAGAATTGTGATGTGGACATTTACGACATGTCTATAAATCTGATCCCAAAGATTTGCGATGTGGACATTTACGACATGTCTATAAATCTGATCCCAAAGAATTGCGATGTGGACATGACGACATGTCTATAAATCTGATCCCAAAGAATTGCGATGTGGACATGATGACATGTCTATAAATCTGATCCCAAAGATTTGCGATGTGGACATGACATGTCTATAAATCTGATCCCAAAGATTTGCGATGTGGACATGACGACATGTCTATAAATCTGATCCCAAAGAATTGCGATGTGGACATGACGACATGTCTATAAATCTGAAACTAAACTCCGCCAAAATCTGCAACGTTTCAAGCATAAGAGAAACTCGAAATATGTCATAACGCAGTTTTCTTTTTTTTTTCTGGAATCCCTTCTTGTCTATGCCCATGGCCTTACAAATGTTAGATGTTCATACAGGGGAAACTAGTAATCATTACAATAGTGATTGCTACACTGCAATCATTAAAGCAATGATTGACATATGTAGAGACAAGTTGGATGCAAGACCACATTACAGGTATGTCATCAGATTTTAGGATCTCAAGTCACATGAGTTACCGGACGTGGAGTAAGATTGTAGGATCTCAAGTCACATGAGTTACCGGACGTGGAGTAAGATTGTAGGATCTCAAGTCACATGAGTTACCGGACGTGGAGTAAGATTGTAGGATCTCAAGTCACATGAGTTACCGGACGTGGAGTAAGATTGTAGGTTGCTACAAGTGAACTTTACGATAATGGTTGGGTCCAGAAATATAGGGGTTGGGTCCAGAAATGTAGGGGTTGGGTCTACAAATGTAGGGGTTGGGTCCAGAAATGTAGGGGTTGGGTCTAGAAATGTAGGGGTTGGGTCTAGAAATGTAGGGGTTGGGTCTAGAAATATAGGGGTTGGGTCCAGAAATGTAGGGGTTGGGTCTAGAAATGTAGGGGTTGGGTCTAGAAATGTAGGGGTTGGGTCTAGAAATGTAGGGGTTGGGTCTAGAAATTTAGGGGTTGGGTCTAGAAATGTAGGGGTTGGGTCTAAAAATGTAGGGGTTGGGTCTCAAAATTGACGGGCAAGACATAGATCTTAAGAGAATGGCAAGAAACAGGGCGGTATAGAAAGTGTTTGTTGAAGACCTATGCTCCACAGGGGGCTGAAAGTGTTTGTTGAAGACCTATGCTACACAGGGGGCTGAAAGTGTTTGTTGAAGACCTATGCTCCACAGGGGGCTGAAAGTGTTTGTTGAAGACCTATGCTCCACAGGGGGCTGAAAGTGTTTGTTGAAGACCTATGCTCCACAGGGGGCTGAAAGTGTTTGTTAAAGACCTATGCTCCACAGGGGGCTGAAAGTGTTTGTTGAAGACCTATGCTCCACAGGGAGCTGAAAGTGGTTGTTGAAGACCTATGCTCCACAGGGAGCTGAAAGTGTTTGTTGAAGACCTATGCTCCACAGGGAGCTGAAAGTGTTTGTTGAAGACCTATGCTCCACAGGGAGCTGAAAGTGTTTGTTGAAGACCTATGCTCCACAGGGAGCTGAAAGTGTTTGTTGAAGACCTATGCTCCACATGGAGCTGAAAGTGTTTATTGAAGACCTATGTTCCACAGAGAGCTGAAAGTGTTTATTGAAGACCTATGTTCCACAGAGAGTTGAAAGTGTTTGTTGAAGATCTATGTTCCACAGGGAGCTGAAAGTGTTTGTTGAAGATCTATGTTCCACAGGGAGCTGAAAGTGTTTGTTGAAGACCTATGTTCCACAGGGAGTTGAAAGTGTTTATTGAAGACCTATGTTCCACAGAGAGTTGAAAGTGTTTGTTGAAGACCTATGCTCCACATGGAGTTGAAAGTGTTTGTTGAAGACCTATGCTCCACAGGGAGTTGAAAGTGTTTGTTGAAGATCTATGTTCCACAGGAAGTTGAAAGTGTTTGTTGAAGACCTATGCTCCACAGGGAGCTGAAAATGTTTGTTGAAGACCTATGCTCCACAGGGAGTTGAAAGTGTTTGTCGAAGACCTATGCTCCACAGGGAGTTGAAAGTGTTTGTTGAAGACCTATGCTCCACAGGGAGCTGAAAGTGCTGCTGAAGACATATGCTCTACAGGAAGCGAAAAGGTAGAAGAAGAAGATTTTCCAAAATGTAGTGGTTGGGTCTACGTTTCATTAAAAACTTATTATTAAATTAATTTTATTACTAAAGTCATGAAAAGTTTAATTCCAACAAGTGACAAAATATACATGGAAAACAAACCAGTAGAAGAGATCGATCACTTCATCTATCTTGGAAGTCACATTGATCGAGAAGGGGATACGAGCAAAGAAATTAGAATCAGACTGGCTAAAGCAGCAATGTCTTTCAGAAGCCTTGAAAAGTTGTGGAAATCAAAACTCATTAGCACAAACACAAAACTTAGGCTATTCAAATCAAATGTACTATCAACCCTTACGTATGCGTGTGAAAGCTGGAAAACAACAAGAGATATAGAAACAAAGTTGAACGCATTCGAAAATAAATGTCTAAGGAAAATACTTGGTATAGAATGGAACGAATTCAAAACAAACGAGGAAATTAGAGAAATCGCCAATCAACCACTAATATCTTCAGTAATAAAGAAAAGACGATGGTCATACGTTGGACATGTGATGAGAAGAGATAATAATCGAATAGCAAAGCAAGCCCTCATATGGGAAACAACAGGTAAAAGAAAAAGAGGAAGACCCAGGGAGACACTGAGAAGAACATTGATGAGAGAGGCAAGAGCAGCAGGAATCGGCTCCCTCAATGAGATAGAACTGCTTGCACAGAACAGAGACAGATGGCGAGATTTGATAAAATATCTTTAAAAGAAAACTGCTAGAACAAAAATTCATATAGGAGAAGGTGTATCTTGGTCTACGCCCTATGGGCCGGTTACGGCTCGAAAGGTCAATAGATAGATAGATAGATAGTGGTTGGGTCTATAGTTGAAGTGGCTGGATCTGTAGTTGAAGTGGCTGGATCTGTAGTTGTAGTGGTTGGATCTATAGTTGTAGTGGTTGGATCTATAGTTGTAGTGGTTGGGTCTATAGTTGAAGTGGCTGGATCTGTAGTTGAAGTGGCTGGATCTGTAGTTGTAGTGGTTGGATCTATAGTTGTAGTGGTTGGATCTATAGTTGTAGTGGCTGGATCTATAGTTGTAGTGGTTGGATCTATAGTTGTAGTGGTTGGATCTATAGTTGTAGTGGCTGGATCTATAGTTGTAGTGGTTGGAACTATAGTTGTAGTGGTTGGATCTATAGTTGTAGTGGTTGGGTCTATAGTTGTAGTGGTTGGATCTATAGTTGAAGTGGCTGGATCTGTAGTTGAAGTGGCTGGATCTGTAGTTGTAGTGGTTGGATCTATAGTTGTAGTGGTTGGATCTATAGTTGTAGTGGTTGGATCTATAGTTGTAGTGGTTGGGTCTATAGTTGTAGTGGTTGGATCTATAGTTGTAGTGGCTGGGTCTATAGTTGTAGTGGCTGGATCCGTAGTTGTAGTGGTTGGATCTATAGTTGTAGTGGTTGGATCTATAGTTGTAGTGGCTGGATCCGTAGTTGTAGTGGTTGGATCTATAGTTGTAGTGGTTGGGTCTATAGTTGTAGTGGTTGGATCTATAGTTGTAGTGGCTGGGTCTATAGTTGAAGTGGCTGGATCCGTAGTTGTAGTGGTTGGATCTATAGCTGTAGTGGCTGGATCTATAGTTGTAGTGGCTGGGTCCCATATTCAGGCGTTTGGTCTCAAAATGGAGGAGTAAGAAATGTGAGTAATTACGAAGCTAACGGAAACAACAACAAAGGAAACATAAAAGTTATCAGGACACAGAAATAACAAAAAGGTAAAGTTATTAATTGAACATAAACAAAAAAGAAAACATATTAAAAATAGAGAAAATTTACAAGTTATTAGGCTAACAGAAGTAACGGAGGAAACACACAAGTTATCAAAATGGAAGGATCTAGAGAAAAACAGCCATAAAATCATCTGCCAGTCGTAAATAAAAGCAGATCCATTTGGTATGGTCCTACAACGTTATCACTGTATTTGACGAAACAAAGATAGTAGGTACGGTGGGTAGTTTAACGAAAACGAAGGAACTGAAGATATAATGGGAAGATGATATCAATGAAAAGAAAGCTCTTGATTTGGTCAACTTAACCTGTTGCAGTTATCAATGACCATCCAACGACCATGACGGTTATGGGGTATCAAGGATGGACGGCATGAGCTGTTTTCTTCAGCAGCCATTCCACAACAAGGCGTCGTTGCGTTGTGTCGTTAGTTTGCGGTTAAACAACTAAATCTACGCCTTTCAGCGCCACTCATCAGTTTTCAAGATGTGTAGATTTGATTAACAATTCTGCAGTTTTAATCAAATCCTTACGACTTAACTTACTTTCTATTTTCCTTCCTTTCTTTCTTTTTTCCTCCCTTCCTTCCGTCCTTTCTGTTTTCATCTTTCTTTCTTTCTTTCTTCCCTTCCTTCCTTTCTGTTTTCTTCTTTCTTTCTTTTTTTTAATTCCTTTATCTTTTTTTTCCTTCTTTCATTTTTCATTCCTTCCTTCATTCTTTCTTTCTGTTTTCTTACTTTCTGTATTTCCTTCGCTCTTCATTTCCTTCTTTCAGTATGAGAACCTCTGTAATAAAAATGTAAGTTAATACTCGCCCCTCCCCACCCCTCTGTATATGTCACAACCCATCACGGACAAGATACTTAATTAGCAAAGCCAATACGTTGTCATATGATATACATGTATAACTGCAGTTACTGCAGATGGATCATCTAGTTTCTCGGCTCTTTAATTAAGTAATGCCAGTACTGTAGGTAGGTTTATTTCTGTACTTTAATATGTGAAATGCCAGTACTGTAAGTGGGTTTATTTCTGTACTTTAATATGTGAAATGCCAGTACTGTAAGTGGGTTTATTTCTGTACTTTAATATGTGAAATGCCAGTACAGTAAGTGGGTTTATTTCTGTACTTTAATATGTGAAATGCCAGTACTGTAAGCAGATTTATTGAACACATTTATAGGGTCACGCCAGTACCATACACATATTTAAATAACAATGTTATTACAATTATGTCAACCGACAGACTTTAAGTATATTTATATATAACAATGAAATTACAATCAACAATAATATTCCTAAACAAATATTGAATGGCGAACTTAAGGACGGAAAGAGACCAAAGGGCAGACCAGTGCTGAGATATAAGAATGTTTGTAAGGCTTCCTTGAGGGAATTCTCTATCAGTGAAAGAAACTGGGAAAGTCTGGCTGCAGATATAAGGATGTTTGTAAGGCTTCCTTGAGGGAATTCTCTATCAGTGAAAGAAACTGGGAAAGTCTGGCTGCAGATATAAGGATGTTTGTAGGGCTTCCTTGAGGGAATTCTCTATCAGTGAAAGAAACTGGGAAAGTCTGGCTGCAGATATAAGAATGTGTGTAGGGCTTCCTAGAGGGAATTCTCTATCAGTGAAAGAAACTGGGAAAGTCTAGCTGCAGATATAAGGATGTTTGCAGGGCTTCCTTGAGGGAATTCTCTATCAGTGAAAGAAACTGGGAAAGTATGGCTGCAGATATAAGGATGTTTGCAGGGCTTCCTTGAGTGAATTCTCTATCAGAGAAAGAAACTGGGAAAGTCTGGCTGCAGATATAAGGATGTTTGCAGGGCTTCCTTGAGGGAATTCTCTATCAGAGAAAGAAACTGGGAAAGTCTGGCTGCAGATATAAGGATGTTTGTAGGGCTTCCTTGAGTGAATTCTCTATCAGTGAAAGAAACTGGGAAAGTCTGGCTGCAGATCGTAGCATATGTAGAACACAATTTTTTAAAAAAAAAAACGGCACAGTAACATATAAGGAAGTAAAAAAAAAAAGTGTACCCCCGTCATGCCAAGTGGCGTATAGGGAAATATGGTGTTAGTGACCCTATATTTTACAGACCTTCAGCACATGATTTTTGGGGTAATGTGGTCAGTATTACGCCCGTGCTGCTTTACTTTCCCAGAAAAAAAATCCGGTACCCATTTAAGGCTGGGTGAACCCGGAAGCCGTCGGTTGGGATCGAACCCTACCCCTTGTCCGTGGTAGTCCAGTTCACTAGCCACTGAGCTATCGTGGCTCCCTATATAAGGAAGTGCTGGTATCAAATTCAGAAGACAAAAGACGCAGGAGAAAGGAGACGAGGAGATTTCTAGATAGTGTCGCCTCAAGCATCGAAACTCAGATGCGAGGCGACATTCTTCACCTTCCCAGGGTAATACCCCGGTACCCATTTCTGCCAACGGCTGGGTCGACCGTGGGGGTATTTTTTTTTCCCAACCACGAGTACAACTCACACTGCTCCCAGCGGGAATCGAACACGGGTTGTCCGAACGTCGGTAGTCACAGTCGGGTGGTTTTCCCAACTCGGCTACCGAGGCCGCCGGCAGATTTAACAAGTTAAATGCATTTTAAATAAAGTTTCATAAAACGAAGACTTTAATTGTTATTAAGTTTAAAGTTTATATGTAGAAGTTATCATGATTATAATTATAAGCTATAACAAAGTGTTAGTAACTAACAGTTAATAACAAAGTGTTAGTAACTAACTGTTAGTTAAGTGTTTACAAATCGTAGTTTTTTTTTCCTGTTTTAGCAACAGAACAACAACAACAAACAAAGGTGAGTACTCACGTGATCAAATAAATCCAAATAATGATTGATGATGACGATAGATGTCCGATTTTTTGTTTTTAGTTCTTCAAAAAGCAAACAGTAATATAATTGTGAATGCTGGAAAACATCAAACAAGATTGGGTAAAAATTAAACGCTTTTCAAGACAAATGCTAATGAAATATACTGTATAGAGTGGAAAGAATACAAGACTAATACAGAGATAGGAGAAATGGCCATGCAACCAATGATCTCATCTACAATGGAATGAATTCAAGACTAATATAGAGATAAGAGAAATGGTCATGCAACCAATGATCTCATCTACAATGGAATGAATTCAAGACTAATATAGAGATAAGAGAAATGGTCATGCAACCAACGATCTCATCTACAATGGAATGAATTCAAGACTAATATAGAGATAAGAGAAGTGGTCATGCAACCAATGATCTCATCTACAATGGAATGAATTCAAGACTAATATAGAGATACGAGAAGTGGCCATGCAACCAATGATCTCATCTACAATGGAATGAATTCAAGACTAATATAGAGATAAGAGAAATGGTCATGCAACCAACGATCTCATCTACAATGGAATGAATTCAAGACTAATATAGAGATAAGAGAAGTGGTCATGCAACCAATGATCTCATCTACAATGGAATGAATTCAAGACTAATATAGAGATACGAGAAGTGGCCATGCAACCAATGATCTCATCTACAATGGAATGAATTCAATACTAATATAGAGATAAGAGAAGTGGCCATGCAACCAACGATCTCATCTACAATGGAATGAATTCAAGATTAATATAGAGATAAGAGAAGTGGCCATGCAACCAATGATCTCAGCTACAATTAGGAAGAGAAGTTGGACACATGTCGGACATGTGCTGAGAAGAGACAACAAGATAATTCCAAAACAAGCTCTTTTATGGGACACACCAGGTTACAAAAAAAAGATGAAGACCTAGAGAGACATTGAAAAGAACACTGATAGGAGAAGCAAAGTTGGCAAGCATAGACTTAGACTCATTAGATAAGACCGAACATCTCACCGAGAATATAAATGGTTTACAAAAAAAAAAAAAAAAAAACTACACGCCCTGTACGACATCTAGCAGAGCTGGAAGGATCAATAATATAGGCATCAGTGACTAACGACAGTCGCTTTAATTCACTTTAAACTTGAAGCTACTTCAGTCACACGAACTTGATTAACAAAAAAATAACACAGTGACCCGTTGAGTCAATGAGTGAGTGTAACTACCACAATTAATAATTACTTCTAAATTGAATAAAAGCTATTTCTAAATCACTTTCCACATAATCTTCATGGAATTTCAATGAAAATCAAAATCCGAGAACTTAATGTCATCATGGAAGATAACAAACACATTAATAGGATCTACAGGATCGGGATTCGACAAGAATCTCCGATCACAAATTGAACGATGTTAGAGTCGGCCATTTACCGCCTGCGAAAACGGAAATCAAAGCAAATTTAGTGAACTTTCATATAGAAGAGTTCCTGGTAACTGAGGAAAGATTCATATACAGGGTGTTTGTAAAGTCTCATAAATACCAGGGTGTTTATAAGTCACATATATACCAGGGTGTTTATAAAGTATCATATATACCAGGGTGTTTATAAGTCACATATATACCAGGGTGTTTATAAAGTATCATATATACCAGGGTGTTTATAAGTCACATATATACCAGGGTGTTTATAAAGTATCATATATACCAGGGTGTTTATAAGTCACATATATACCAGGGTGTTTATAAAGTATCATATATACCAGGGTGTTTATAAGTCACATATCTACCAGGGTGTTTATAAAGTATCATATATACCAGGGTGTTTATAAGTCACATATCTACCAGGGCGTTTATAAGTCACATATCTACCAGGGTGTTTATAAGTCACATATCTACCAGGGTGTTTATAAGTCACATATCTACCAGGGTGTTTATAAGTCACATATCTACCAGGGCGTTTATAAGTCACATATCTACCAGGGCGTTTATAAGTCACATATCTACCAGGGTGTTTATAAGTCACATATCTACCAGGGCGTTTATAAGTCACATATCTACCAGAGTGTTTATAAGTCACATATCTACCAGGGCGTTTATAAGTCACATATCTACCAGAGTGTTTATAAGGCACATATCTACCAGGGTGATTATAAGTCACATATCTACCAGGGCGTTTATAAGTCACATATCTACCAGAGTGTTTATAAGGCACATATCTACCAGGGTGTTTATAAGTCACATATCTACCAGGGTGTTTATAAGTCACATATCTACCAGGGTGTTTATAAATTCGCTGTGCAGTGACTTGAAAGATTGTTTTTGAAATTACGTCACCGATAGATGCAACCAATCAAAAAAAGCAAATGTTTTGGTCATGACATATCTCTTTTATGGGAGTCGCGACAGCTCAGTGGTCAGTGAACTGAACTACAAAGGACAAGAGGTAGGGTTCGATCCTTATCGACGGCTTCCAGGTTCACCCAGCCTTCAATGGGTACCTGATTTTTTTCTGGGAAAGTAAAACGGCACAGGCGTAATACCGACCACATTACACCAAAAAATCATGTGCCGAAGGTCTGTAAAATATTATGGTCACTAGCACCATATTCCCTATACTCCACTTGGCGTGATAGGGCTCTTTACTTTTTTGTACATTTATATATCTTTTATCCCATCTATCCATTTCTTCCGTGGTCTTCCTCTTACCCCCAGTTTTGATGTTTTTTGATAGAATGATCTTGAAGATATTTGGTCTGGTTTCATTCTAAGTGCCCATACCATTTTATTTGTAGTTCGTATATATATTCCAGACATGTTTTCGTTCCGATTTCTTCTCTGATTTGAGCATTTAATACTCAATCTACCTTTGTGTTGTTTGTTATTTTCCTTAAGCACCTCATTTTGGATGTTGTGATTTTCTGTTTTTAGGTTTTGTTCACTGTCCATGTTTGACTTTTGTAGCATAATGTTGGTGTGGAGATGCTATTTATCAATATTCCTTAGCTGTCATTGAAATAAATATAAACAGAAAATAAGATGCTAATGGTGAAGACATCGGCTGATTACGTGTCAATGCTTGCACTATCACTAATACATTTCTATTCAAATTTGACCGTCGATTCCATTTTTTCCAGGAAAATTCGTCAACAAACGTTTCTGAGAAACCTTATCAATAACCTCGCGACATGATTGGATTTCACTTCGCACCAAAATCTGTTCTTAATCATGTCAAGGAAACCAAGAGTGGTTCAAGAACATCTACTTCGACATCTACTTCAACATCTACTTCAACATCTACAACAGAAAAGACATCAAAAGTTTGTAGGACACCAACAGAAAAGTCCAGTCGACACGAAGAAACGAATGCAAGCTCCTCTCATAGTGCTACATATCACAAACAAAACAACGGACATCATGGTCGTCAAGACAAACACAACGTCCTCTCTCATGATCCGTTCCTATCGAGTGAGTTTTCTCAAGGAGAAAGCCATGAAGACTTGCCCACTTTTGAGACTGTTAGATTAATGTCTGACCCTGAGCTCAACACGATGTCTACACCACTGTCCACGATGTCTACACCACTGTCAACGATGTCTACACCACTGTCAACGATGTCTACACCACTGTCAACGATGTCTACACCACTGTCCACGATGTCTACACCACTGTCAACGATGTCTACACCACTGTCAACGATGTCTACACCACTGTCAACGATGTCTACACCACTGTCCACGATGTCTACACCACTGTCAACGATGTCTACACCACTGTCTACGATGTCTACACCACTGTCCACGATGTCTACACCACTGTCAACGATGTCTACACCACTGTCAACGATGTCTACACCACTGTCCACGATGTCTACACCACTGTCAACGATGTCTACACCACTGTCAACGATGTCTACACCACTGTCAACGATGTCTACACCACTGTCCACGATGTCTACACCACTGTCAACGATGTCTACACCACTGTCAACGATGTCTACACCACTGTCAACGATGTCTACACCACTGTCAACGATGTCTACACCACTGTCAACGATGTCTACACCACTGTCAACGATGTCTACACCACTGTCAACGATGTCTACACCACTGTCAACGATGTCTACACCACTGTCCACGATGTCTACACCACTGTCAACGATGTCTACACCACTGTCCACGATGTCTACACCACTGTCAACGATGTCTACACCACTGTCAACGATGTCTACACCACTGTCAACGATGTATACACCACTGTCAACGATGCCTATTCCACTATCAACCATAGACACTCCTCTGTCAACAATAAACACTACACTGTCAACGACGGACACTCTTCTGTCAACCATAGAAACCCCTCTGTCAACGATGGACACTCCTCTGTCAACGATGGACACTCCTCTGTCAACTATTACAACCCCTCTGTCAACGATGGACACTCCTCTGTCAACGATGGACACTCCTCTGTCAACTATTACAACCCCTCTGTCAACGATGGACACTCCTCTGTCAACTATTACCACCACTCTGTCAACGATGGACACTCCTCTGTCAACTATTACCACCCCTCTGTCAACGATGGACACTCCTCTGTCAACTATTACCACCCCTCTGTCAACGATGGACACTCCTCTGTCAACTATTACCACCCCTCTGTCAACGATGGATACCTCTCTGTCAATGATGGACATCCCTCTGTCAACGATGGACACTCCTCTGTCAACTATTACCACTCCTCTATCAACTATTACCACCCCTCTGTCAACGATGGACATCCCTCTGTCAACTATTAACACTCCACTGTCAACTATTAACACTGCTCTGTCAACTATTACCACTCCTGTGTCAATTATTAACACTCCTCTGTCAACTATTACCACTCCTGTGTCAATTATTAACACTCCTCTGTCAACTATTACCACTCCTGTGTCAATTATTAACACTCCTCTGTCAACGATGGACACTCCTCTGTCAACGATGGACATCACTCTGTCAACGATGGACACTCCTCTGTCAACTATTACCACTCCTCTGTCAACTATTAACACTCCTCTGTCAACTAGTAACACTCCACTGTCAACGATGGACACTCCTCTGTCAACAATGGACACTCCTCTGTCAACGATGAACACTCCTCTGTCAACGATGGATATCCCTCTGTCAACGATGGACACTCCTCTGTCAACGATGGATATCCCTCTGTCAACGATGGACACTCCTCTGTCAACGATGGACACTCCTCTATCAACGATGAACACTCCTCTGTCAACGATGGACACTCCTCTGTCAACTATTACCACTGCTCTGTCAAAGATGGACACTCTCCTGCCGATGACGGACAATTCCATGTCAGCAACGGGCACGACTCTGTCAACGAACACTCACCTGTTAACAACATCCCCTACCCTGTCAACGAACACTCACCTGTTAACAACATCCCCTACCCTGTCAACGAACACTCACCTGTTAACAACATCCCCTACCCTGTCAACGAACACTCACCTGTTAACAACATCCCCTACCCTGTCAACGAACACTCACCTGTTAACAACATCCCCTACCCTGTCAACGAACACTCACCTGTTAACAACATCCCCTACCCTGTCAACGAACACTCACCTGTTAACAACATCCCCTACCCTGTCAACGAACACTCACCTGTTAACAACATCCCCTACCCTGTCAACGACATGTAAACCGATATCTGCTGTTCCCCTATGTCCATCAACAGAACCCACATCTACATCAACTGTGTCAACTTTCTTATCATCTACGTCAACAGCCCCATCAACAATGTCAACATACCCCCAGTGCCAGCACTCCTCCAGATCTGTCTACAAAGTGGAACGCGATCAGGAATCGTTCGATCTAGTTGCCAAAATAATCATGTTGGGCGATTACAGAGTAGGGAAGACTCGATTCCTGCGCACATTGTCCAGGTATAACCCTTTATTGATTTATTTTAATTAACGTTTTTTTAAATTATTTTTTAACGGTTTTAATGTATATAGACAGTTTAAGGCTCAGAACAGGTCCACTTGGTCTCAGACCACACCCACACAAAGATAAGACTGTGAATTTGCAATATGCGACTGTGGAGCATGCTGACTGATTGTCGTCTATCTATCTATCTATCTATCTATCTATCTATCTATCTATCTATCTATCTATCTATCTATCTATCTATCTATCTATCTATCTATCTATCTATCTATCTATCTATCTATCTATCTATCTATCTATCTATCTATCTATCTATCTATCTATCTATCTATCTATCTATCTATCTATCTATCTATCTATCTATCTATCTATCTATCTATCTATCTATCTATCTATCTATCTATCTATCTATCTATCTATCTATCTATCTATCTATCTATCTATCTATCTATCTATCTATCTATCTATCTATCTATCTATCTATCTATCTATCTATCTATCTATCTATCTATCTATCTATCTATCTATCTATCTATCTATCTATCTATCTATCTATCTATCTATCTATCTATCTATCTATCTATCTATCTATCTATCTATCTATCTATCTATCTATCTATCTATCTATCTATCTATCTATCTATCTATCTATCTATCTATCTATCTATCTATCTATCTATCTATCTATCTATCTATCTATCTATCTATCTATCTATCTATCTATCTATCTATCTATCTATCTATCTATCTATCTATCTATCTATCTATCTATCTATCTATCTATCTATCTATCTATCTATCTATCTATCTATCTATCTATCTATCTATCTATCTATCTATCTATCTATCTATCTATCTATCTATCTATCTATCTATCTATCTATCTATCTATCTATCTATCTATCTATCTATCTATCTATCTATCTATCTATCTATCTATCTATCTATCTATCTATCTATCTATCTATCTATCTATCTATCTATCTATCTATCTATCTATCTATCTATCTATCTATCTATCTATCTATCTATCTATCTATCTATCTATCTATCTATCTATCTATCTATCTATCTATCTATCTATCTATCTATCTATCTATCTATCTATCTATCTATCTATCTATCTATCTATCTATCTATCTATCTATCTATCTATCTATCTATCTATCTATCTATCTATCTATCTATCTATCTATCTATCTATCTATCTATCTATCTATCTATCTATCTATCTATCTATCTATCTATCTATCTATCTATCTATCTATCTATCTATCTATCTATCTATCTATCTATCTATCTATCTATCTATCTATCTATCTATCTATCTATCTATCTATCTATCTATCTATCTATCTATCTATCTATCTATCTATCTATCTATCTATCTATCTATCTATCTATCTATCTATCTATCTATCTATCTATCTATCTATCTATCTATCTATCTATCTATCTATCTATCTATCTATCTATCTATCTATCTATCTATCTATCTATCTATCTATCTATCTATCTATCTATCTATCTATCTATCTATCTATCTATCTATCTATCTATCTATCTATCTATCTATCTATCTATCTATCTATCTATCTATCTATCTATCTATCTATCTATCTATCTATCTATCTATCTATCTATCTATCTATCTATCTATCTATCTATCTATCTATCTATCTATCTATCTATCTATCTATCTATCTATCTATCTATCTATCTATCTATCTATCTATCTATCTATCTATCTATCTATCTATCTATCTATCTATCTATCTATCTATCTATCTATCTATCTATCTATCTATCTATCTATCTATCTATCTATCTATCTATCTATCTATCTATCTATCTATCTATCTATCTATCTATCTATCTATCTATCTATCTATCTATCTATCTATCTATCTATCTATCTATCTATCTATCTATCTATCTATCTATCTATCTATCTATCTATCTATCTATCTATCTATCTATCTATCTATCTATCTATCTATCTATCTATCTATCTATCTATCTATCTATCTATCTATCTATCTATCTATCTATCTATCTATCTATCTATCTATCTATCTATCTATCTATCTATCTATCTATCTATCTATCTATCTATCTATCTATCTATCTATCTATCTATCTATCTATCTATCTATCTATCTATCTATCTATCTATCTATCTATCTATCTATCTATCTATCTATCTATCTATCTATCTATCTATCTATCTATCTATCTATCTATCTATCTATCTATCTATCTATCTATCTATCTATCTATCTATCTATCTATCTATCTATCTATCTATCTATCTATCTATCTATCTATCTATCTATCTATCTATCTATCTATCTATCTATCTATCTATCTATCTATCTATCTATCTATCTATCTATCTATCTATCTATCTATCTATCTATCTATCTATCTATCTATCTATCTATCTATCTATCTATCTATCTATCTATCTATCTATCTATCTATCTATCTATCTATCTATCTATCTATCTATCTATCTATCTATCTATCTATCTATCTATCTATCTATCTATCTATCTATCTATCTATCTATCTATCTATCTATCTATCTATCTATCTATCTATCTATCTATCTATCTATCTATCTATCTATCTATCTATCTATCTATCTATCTATCTATCTATCTATCTATCTATCTATCTATCTATCTATCTATCTATCTATCTATCTATCTATCTATCTATCTATCTATCTATCTATCTATCTATCTATCTATCTATCTATCTATCTATCTATCTATCTATCTATCTATCTATCTATCTATCTATCTATCTATCTATCTATCTATCTATCTATCTATCTATCTATCTATCTATCTATCTATCTATCTATCTATCTATCTATCTATCTATCTATCTATCTATCTATCTATCTATCTATCTATCTATCTATCTATCTATCTATCTATCTATCTATCTATCTATCTATCTATCTATCTATCTATCTATCTATCTATCTATCTATCTATCTATCTATCTATCTATCTATCTATCTATCTATCTATCTATCTATCTATCTATCTATCTATCTATCTATCTATCTATCTATCTATCTATCTATCTATCTATCTATCTATCTATCTATCTATCTATCTATCTATCTATCTATCTATCTATCTATCTATCTATCTATCTATCTATCTATCTATCTATCTATCTATCTATCTATCTATCTATCTATCTATCTATCTATCTATCTATCTATCTATCTATCTATCTATCTATCTATCTATCTATCTATCTATCTATCTATCTATCTATCTATCTATCTATCTATCTATCTATCTATCTATCTATCTATCTATCTATCTATCTATCTATCTATCTATCTATCTATCTATCTATCTATCTATCTATCTATCTATCTATCTATCTATCTATCTATCTATCTATCTATCTATCTATCTATCTATCTATCTATCTATCTATCTATCTATCTATCTATCTATCTATCTATCTATCTATCTATCTATCTATCTATCTATCTATCTATCTATCTATCTATCTATCTATCTATCTATCTATCTATCTATCTATCTATCTATCTATCTATCTATCTATCTATCTATCTATCTATCTATCTATCTATCTATCTATCTATCTATCTATCTATCTATCTATCTATCTATCTATCTATCTATCTATCTATCTATCTATCTATCTATCTATCTATCTATCTATCTATCTATCTATCTATCTATCTATCTATCTATCTATCTATCTATCTATCTATCTATCTATCTATCTATCTATCTATCTATCTATCTATCTATCTATCTATCTATCTATCTATCTATCTATCTATCTATCTATCTATCTATCTATCTATCTATCTATCTATCTATCTATCTATCTATCTATCTATCTATCTATCTATCTATCTATCTATCTATCTATCTATCTATCTATCTATCTATCTATCTATCTATCTATCTATCTATCTATCTATCTATCTATCTATCTATCTATCTATCTATCTATCTATCTATCTATCTATCTATCTATCTATCTATCTATCTATCTATCTATCTATCTATCTATCTATCTATCTATCTATCTATCTATCTATCTATCTATCTATCTATCTATCTATCTATCTATCTATCTATCTATCTATCTATCTATCTATCTATCTATCTATCTATCTATCTATCTATCTATCTATCTATCTATCTATCTATCTATCTATCTATCTATCTATCTATCTATCTATCTATCTATCTATCTATCTATCTATCTATCTATCTATCTATCTATCTATCTATCTATCTATCTATCTATCTATCTATCTATCTATCTATCTATCTATCTATCTATCTATCTATCTATCTATCTATCTATCTATCTATCTATCTATCTATCTATCTATCTATCTATCTATCTATCTATCTATCTATCTATCTATCTATCTATCTATCTATCTATCTATCTATCTATCTATCTATCTATCTATCTATCTATCTATCTATCTATCTATCTATCTATCTATCTATCTATCTATCTATCTATCTATCTATCTATCTATCTATCTATCTATCTATCTATCTATCTATCTATCTATCTATCTATCTATCTATCTATCTATCTATCTATCTATCTATCTATCTATCTATCTATCTATCTATCTATCTATCTATCTATCTATCTATCTATCTATCTATCTATCTATCTATCTATCTATCTATCTATCTATCTATCTATCTATCTATCTATCTATCTATCTATCTATCTATCTATCTATCTATCTATCTATCTATCTATCTATCTATCTATCTATCTATCTATCTATCTATCTATCTATCTATCTATCTATCTATCTATCTATCTATCTATCTATCTATCTATCTATCTATCTATCTATCTATCTATCTATCTATCTATCTATCTATCTATCTATCTATCTATCTATCTATCTATCTATCTATCTATCTATCTATCTATCTATCTATCTATCTATCTATCTATCTATCTATCTATCTATCTATCTATCTATCTATCTATCTATCTATCTATCTATCTATCTATCTATCTATCTATCTATCTATCTATCTATCTATCTATCTATCTATCTATCTATCTATCTATCTATCTATCTATCTATCTATCTATCTATCTATCTATCTATCTATCTATCTATCTATCTATCTATCTATCTATCTATCTATCTATCTATCTATCTATCTATCTATCTATCTATCTATCTATCTATCTATCTATCTATCTATCTATCTATCTATCTATCTATCTATCTATCTATCTATCTATCTATCTATCTATCTATCTATCTATCTATCTATCTATCTATCTATCTATCTATCTATCTATCTATCTATCTATCTATCTATCTATCTATCTATCTATCTATCTATCTATCTATCTATCTATCTATCTATCTATCTATCTATCTATCTATCTATCTATCTATCTATCTATCTATCTATCTATCTATCTATCTATCTATCTATCTATCTATCTATCTATCTATCTATCTATCTATCTATCTATCTATCTATCTATCTATCTATCTATCTATCTATCTATCTATCTATCTATCTATCTATCTATCTATCTATCTATCTATCTATCTATCTATCTATCTATCTATCTATCTATCTATCTATCTATCTATCTATCTATCTATCTATCTATCTATCTATCTATCTATCTATCTATCTATCTATCTATCTATCTATCTATCTATCTATCTATCTATCTATCTATCTATCTATCTATCTATCTATCTATCTATCTATCTATCTATCTATCTATCTATCTATCTATCTATCTATCTATCTATCTATCTATCTATCTATCTATCTATCTATCTATCTATCTATCTATCTATCTATCTATCTATCTATCTATCTATCTATCTATCTATCTATCTATCTATCTATCTATCTATCTATCTATCTATCTATCTATCTATCTATCTATCTATCTATCTATCTATCTATCTATCTATCTATCTATCTATCTATCTATCTATCTATCTATCTATCTATCTATCTATCTATCTATCTATCTATCTATCTATCTATCTATCTATCTATCTATCTATCTATCTATCTATCTATCTATCTATCTATCTATCTATCTATCTATCTATCTATCTATCTATCTATCTATCTATCTATCTATCTATCTATCTATCTATCTATCTATCTATCTATCTATCTATCTATCTATCTATCTATCTATCTATCTATCTATCTATCTATCTATCTATCTATCTATCTATCTATCTATCTATCTATCTATCTATCTATCTATCTATCTATCTATCTATCTATCTATCTATCTATCTATCTATCTATCTATCTATCTATCTATCTATCTATCTATCTATCTATCTATCTATCTATCTATCTATCTATCTATCTATCTATCTATCTATCTATCTATCTATCTATCTATCTATCTATCTATCTATCTATCTATCTATCTATCTATCTATCTATCTATCTATCTATCTATCTATCTATCTATCTATCTATCTATCTATCTATCTATCTATCTATCTATCTATCTATCTATCTATCTATCTATCTATCTATCTATCTATCTATCTATCTATCTATCTATCTATCTATCTATCTATCTATCTATCTATCTATCTATCTATCTATCTATCTATCTATCTATCTATCTATCTATCTATCTATCTATCTATCTATCTATCTATCTATCTATCTATCTATCTATCTATCTATCTATCTATCTATCTATCTATCTATCTATCTATCTATCTATCTATCTATCTATCTATCTATCTATCTATCTATCTATCTATCTATCTATCTATCTATCTATCTATCTATCTATCTATCTATCTATCTATCTATCTATCTATCTATCTATCTATCTATCTATCTATCTATCTATCTATCTATCTATCTATCTATCTATCTATCTATCTATCTATCTATCTATCTATCTATCTATCTATCTATCTATCTATCTATCTATCTATCTATCTATCTATCTATCTATCTATCTATCTATCTATCTATCTATCTATCTATCTATCTATCTATCTATCTATCTATCTATCTATCTATCTATCTATCTATCTATCTATCTATCTATCTATCTATCTATCTATCTATCTATCTATCTATCTATCTATCTATCTATCTATCTATCTATCTATCTATCTATCTATCTATCTATCTATCTATCTATCTATCTATCTATCTATCTATCTATCTATCTATCTATCTATCTATCTATCTATCTATCTATCTATCTATCTATCTATCTATCTATCTATCTATCTATCTATCTATCTATCTATCTATCTATCTATCTATCTATCTATCTATCTATCTATCTATCTATCTATCTATCTATCTATCTATCTATCTATCTATCTATCTATCTATCTATCTATCTATCTATCTATCTATCTATCTATCTATCTATCTATCTATCTATCTATCTATCTATCTATCTATCTATCTATCTATCTATCTATCTATCTATCTATCTATCTATCTATCTATCTATCTATCTATCTATCTATCTATCTATCTATCTATCTATCTATCTATCTATCTATCTATCTATCTATCTATCTATCTATCTATCTATCTATCTATCTATCTATCTATCTATCTATCTATCTATCTATCTATCTATCTATCTATCTATCTATCTATCTATCTATCTATCTATCTATCTATCTATCTATCTATCTATCTATCTATCTATCTATCTATCTATCTATCTATCTATCTATCTATCTATCTATCTATCTATCTATCTATCTATCTATCTATCTATCTATCTATCTATCTATCTATCTATCTATCTATCTATCTATCTATCTATCTATCTATCTATCTATCTATCTATCTATCTATCTATCTATCTATCTATCTATCTATCTATCTATCTATCTATCTATCTATCTATCTATCTATCTATCTATCTATCTATCTATCTATCTATCTATCTATCTATCTATCTATCTATCTATCTATCTATCTATCTATCTATCTATCTATCTATCTATCTATCTATCTATCTATCTATCTATCTATCTATCTATCTATCTATCTATCTATCTATCTATCTATCTATCTATCTATCTATCTATCTATCTATCTATCTATCTATCTATCTATCTATCTATCTATCTATCTATCTATCTATCTATCTATCTATCTATCTATCTATCTATCTATCTATCTATCTATCTATCTATCTATCTATCTATCTATCTATCTATCTATCTATCTATCTATCTATCTATCTATCTATCTATCTATCTATCTATCTATCTATCTATCTATCTATCTATCTATCTATCTATCTATCTATCTATCTATCTATCTATCTATCTATCTATCTATCTATCTATCTATCTATCTATCTATCTATCTATCTATCTATCTATCTATCTATCTATCTATCTATCTATCTATCTATCTATCTATCTATCTATCTATCTATCTATCTATCTATCTATCTATCTATCTATCTATCTATCTATCTATCTATCTATCTATCTATCTATCTATCTATCTATCTATCTATCTATCTATCTATCTATCTATCTATCTATCTATCTATCTATCTATCTATCTATCTATCTATCTATCTATCTATCTATCTATCTATCTATCTATCTATCTATCTATCTATCTATCTATCTATCTATCTATCTATCTATCTATCTATCTATCTATCTATCTATCTATCTATCTATCTATCTATCTATCTATCTATCTATCTATCTATCTATCTATCTATCTATCTATCTATCTATCTATCTATCTATCTATCTATCTATCTATCTATCTATCTATCTATCTATCTATCTATCTATCTATCTATCTATCTATCTATCTATCTATCTATCTATCTATCTATCTATCTATCTATCTATCTATCTATCTATCTATCTATCTATCTATCTATCTATCTATCTATCTATCTATCTATCTATCTATCTATCTATCTATCTATCTATCTATCTATCTATCTATCTATCTATCTATCTATCTATCTATCTATCTATCTATCTATCTATCTATCTATCTATCTATCTATCTATCTATCTATCTATCTATCTATCTATCTATCTATCTATCTATCTATCTATCTATCTATCTATCTATCTATCTATCTATCTATCTATCTATCTATCTATCTATCTATCTATCTATCTATCTATCTATCTATCTATCTATCTATCTATCTATCTATCTATCTATCTATCTATCTATCTATCTATCTATCTATCTATCTATCTATCTATCTATCTATCTATCTATCTATCTATCTATCTATCTATCTATCTATCTATCTATCTATCTATCTATCTATCTATCTATCTATCTATCTATCTATCTATCTATCTATCTATCTATCTATCTATCTATCTATCTATCTATCTATCTATCTATCTATCTATCTATCTATCTATCTATCTATCTATCTATCTATCTATCTATCTATCTATCTATCTATCTATCTATCTATCTATCTATCTATCTATCTATCTATCTATCTATCTATCTATCTATCTATCTATCTATCTATCTATCTATCTATCTATCTATCTATCTATCTATCTATCTATCTATCTATCTATCTATCTATCTATCTATATCTATCTATCTATCTATCTATCTATCTATCTATCTATCTATCTATCTATCTATCTATCTATCTATCTATCTATCTATCTATCTATCTATCTATCTATCTATCTATCTATCTATCTATCTATCTATCTATCTATCTATCTATCTATCTATCTATCTATCTATCTATCTATCTATCTATCTATCTATCTATCTATCTATCTATCTATCTATCTATCTATCTATCTATCTATCTATCTATCTATCTATCTATCTATCTATCTATCTATCTATCTATCTATCTATCTATCTATCTATCTATCTATCTATCTATCTATCTATCTATCTATCTATCTATCTATCTATCTATCTATCTATCTATCTATCTATCTATCTATCTATCTATCTATCTATCTATCTATCTATCTATCTATCTATCTATCTATCTATCTATCTAATCTATCTATCTATTGACCTTTCGAGCCGTAGCCGGCCCATAGGACGTAGACCAAGATACTCCTTCTCTTATCTAAATTTTTGTTCTAGCAGTTTTCAATTCTTTTAAAGATATTTTATCAAATCTCGCCATTTGTCTATGTTATGTGCAAGCAGCTTTATCTCATTGAGTGAGCCGATTCCTGCTGCTCTTGCCTCTCTCGTCAATGTTCTTCCCAGTGTCTCTCTGGATCTTCCTCTTTTCCTCTTACCTGTTGTTTCCCACATGAGGGCTTGCTTTGCTATTCGGTTATTATCTCTTCTCATCACATGTCCAACATATATGTGTGTGGACGACTTTGCAAAAAAGGAACACATACAAAAATACCGACGTTGTGGTCTACACGCAGCCTTCTTCAAAAAACGAGACCAGCCACAACAAAATATATATGGCCCTCTTCGTCTTGTCAGACGGCCTAGTGGAGGATATTGTGTTTTTTTTGTTTTTAGGTTTTGTTTTGTCGAACAGCTTCTCTCGTGGCTAATTCTACCAATGTTTGACAAACACACACGGCCACAGAATCAACAAGTCAGGCCCACTGATCCACAGGGTTTTCTATCCTTTTTTATGAGTCTTTTCTCTTCTAAGTTTTGCCTTAGCACAGTCTCAATGATGTTATACCATTCCTTATACATGCTCTCCATGATGTGCGATCACTTGCCACATGTTCCCAGTCATTTTCACAGATGGAGAAGTCATTCAGAGATCATTTATAGATATCTCAACATTTGATGGCGATAACAAACAATGAGGCACAGATAAATGCTACTACATCTAGGATGATTGGGGCAGGTAAGTTAGGGAGAAGTGGACAGAGGGATAAGAGATGAGATGATGACATGAGAGATATGTGCTACATGTTGGAGGATAGGTAAAAAAAACTATCTTTACGACACATAGTACCATTTCTGCTGTATGTCGGGGGGTAACGATAGAACCAGAGGGATAAAGGCCGCTTGGTCAAGCAGTCGCCACAACGTGTGAGACTCCGGATTTTTATTTCACCCCCGATAGAAAAAATCCTTTCTGTCTAGCGCGGGCTTCGAACACCGTACGTCAGCTTTTCAGCCAGCGGAACAGTGGTTTTAGCCGCACGGCCACGCGCACCTCCGGAGGATAGGTGACATGTGGAAATATGAAAGTATAAGTATGTATAGATTATATGATTACATATAAAAATGAGACTTTAGATAGAAACCGTCAGCTCACAGTGAGAGATGACTGTCAAATGTTAGAAGTGCCTACTGGATAATCAGTCACGTGGTTAGACCAGAGGTCAGACGAGTGTTGAAGCAGTCAAGTGTGACACAGGTCAAGGCTAGAGATCTATGAGGGTGTGAAAGTAAACAGACTAAGCCGACATAGCCCAGGTATCCTAGCGATAAATGGAGGCGAAATGAGGGACAGGTACTACTGATTAGAGATGAGGGGCCTGAAAGCAGACAAGCCAACAAAACATTTCTCAAACCCCGTAGCGATAATGAGGCTTATCCGGTAGCCATACGAGCGTGGTAGGAAACTATGGCTCCATTCTTTTCTTCCCTGTCCGTAGTCAGGGCCCTGGTAACCACACGGTCGATAAAACTATACAATTAATATATTTTGCTACTGCCCTGCAAGACGCTACATGGTGACCGTCCACTGATTGCCCTTTCTGGCCTGTGGCAAACAAAATAAATAGAAATGTGTTTGTTATGATCATCATTGCTGCACACCGGACAAACCCATAGGTGCACCGATGTCCTCCTGAAGAAAACCCGAGAAGAATCCTGGCCCACGTGCACGAACTCCGTAGCACGGCCTCAGATTAAAGGTGTGGGTAGGTTCCTGCTGCCAATTTCCCCGGGCAGTGGCACATATTTGTGGCCTACTCTTTTCGATGTTAACTGTAAAGGGTTTTTTAACGTGAGCAAGTGTACACGAGACCTCCTGTTTATTGCCGTTATTCGAGAGGGCTAGACATCGGATCTAAAACTCCAAGAGATCAGGGGAAGATAGTCATAAAGAAACCACGGACTAATTTTTCCTATTTTTGAAAAATCACCACAGCGTGTGGTGAACCTTTAACCCCGAATCTTCCTGTCTTGAGGCCGACGTCATACTTCTAGACTACCCAGACCCCAAACAAATATAAGAACAAGTCCTACCCAGACCCCAAACAAATATAAGAACAAGTCCTACCCAGATCCCAAACAAATATAAGAACAAGTCCTACCCAGACCCCAAACAAATATAAGAACAAGTCCTACCCAGACCCCAAACAAATATAAGAACAAGTCCTACCTAGACCCCAAACAAATATAAGAACATGTCCTACCCAGACCCCAAACAAATATAAGAACAAGTCCTACCCAGACCCCAAACAAATATAAGAACAAGTCCTACCCAGATCCCAAACAAATATAAGAACAAGTCCTACCCAGACCCCAAACAAATATAAGAACAAGTCCTACCCAGACCCCAAACAAATATAAGAACATGTCCTACCCAGACCCCAAACAAATATAAGAACAAGTCCTACCCAGACCCCAAACAAATATAAGAACAAGTCCTACCCAGACCCCAAACAAATATAAGAACAAGTCCTACCCAGACCCCAAACAAATATAAGAACAAGTCCTACCCAGACCCCAAACAAATATAAGAACAAGTCCTACCCAGACCCCAAACAAATATAAGAACAAGTCCTACCCAGACCCCAAACAAATATAAGAACAAGTCAAGGAATAAAACTAACAATTCTCAAGGTTATGGTTAGTCGAGGGCCCCGGGTACCACTACAAACGAATTAAAATCCATAATTGCTCAACCGCCCGTGCCAGTGGAATCATCCGAATTAGAATTCATCTCATTGAAGGATGAAAAAAATAATAAAGGCAGCCGCAGTCCCCATCATATCAGCTACAGCACACGCCAAAACACATAAGGCTAAGTGGCACCAAAAGTGAACACAGCTTAATTGACATTCGTCATGAGATATTATCATTCATCGTAAGCAATCGGAAAATCGACACACTAAGGAAGGAAGGAAGAAAGGCAGGGAGGGAGGGAGGAAAGGAGGGAGGGAGGGAGGAAGGAAGGAAGGAAGGAAGGAAGGAAGGAAGGAAGGAAGGAAGGAAGGAAGGAAGGAAGGAAGGAAGGAAGGAAGGAAGGAAGGAAGAAGGAAGGAAGGAAGGAAGGAAGGAAGGAAGGAAGGAAGGAAGGAAGGAAGGAAGGAAGGAAGGAAGGAAGGAAGGAAGGAAGGAAGGAAGGAAGGAAGGAAGGAAGGAAGGAAGGAAGGAAGGAAGGAAGGAAGGAAGGAAGGAAGGAAGGAAGGAAGGAAGGAAGGAAGGAAGGAAGGAAGGAAGGAAGGAAGGAAGGAAGGAAGGAAGGAAGGAAGGAAGGAAGGAAGGAAGGAAGGAAGGAAGGAAGGAAGGAAGGAAGGAAGGAAGGAAGGAAGGAAGGAAGGAAGGAAGGAAGGAAGGAAGGAAGGAAGGAAGGAAGGAAGGAAGGAAGGAAATAGAAAAGACATGAGATGTGGGAAAAATTCAGGAAAATGTTGAAATTCAAACAAAGAAAAAGATTTTACGCGACCCACTTTTGACAAAGAAAAACAGTTCTTCATTGTTGGGCAGAGCCGGTTACAGTTCATCATTGTTGGGCAGAGCCGGTCTACAGTTCATCATTGTTGGGTAGAGCCGGTCTACAGTTCATCATTGTTGGGTAGAGCCGGTCTACAGTTTATCATTGTTGGGTAGAGCCGGTCTACAGTTTATCATTGTTGGGTAGAGCCGGTTACAGTTCATCATTGTTGGGTAGAGCCGGTTACAGTTCATCATTGTTGGGTAGAGCCGGTCTACAGTTCATCATTGTTGGGTAGAGCCGGTCTACAGTTCATCATTGTTGGGTAGAGCTGATCTTGGCAGACGGAATGAATCCTGGAATCATACAAACAATCATACAAACGATCATACAAACAATCATACATACTGTCTTCAGTTCAAGCACACACATCTTTATAAATGTAATCATACATGCACTGTCATAAATTCAATCATACAGATTCTCTCATCACTTCAATCATTAGCATACACATACATATACACATACACGAGCTCTACTGTTCACACGCTCCAATTAAAACAGTCAGCCAAACACACACACACACACAGTGTACACCATTGCGCAGTCACTCACTCACAAACCACGCCCCCAAACCCACCTCCAAATGTCAGTTCTATGTCTAGTCTGACAGATGAAGATGACTGTGGGCGGTGCGTCGAGGTCTGGGAGGGAGAAATGGTTCGAGTCGTGCTCCGGAGGGATGGCCGTAGGATTGCTCTCAGGATCGCTGACACAGGCGGTAGGATTTGTATTTGTGTGTGTGTGTGTATGATGTAGCAGCAGTACAGTAGACAGTTGTCTGTGATAATAACAAAGTGGCATTTTAGTTATAATCTTAGAGGCTAGCGACCTGATGATGTTTACAGTACAGCGACAGTACCTTAAAGTTACACAGCTACCGACCGACCCCCAACCGTGCTGAGTTATTCCATGACAAGAAGCTGCCATACGAGGGTATATAAAGGACGTCACGCAGAGAAACAAGCCATCTTATACAGCCGCCATCACGAAGAGGGCACCAATATGCCAGGTTAAAGCTAGGATAGTCGTGTGTGACCGGCTACGGACAATAGACTCGACTAGAAGTGTTGCGGAAAAGAAGTTTAGTTATTACGTCCCGAATATAGCGCGGGTCTTTAAATCGCATGGGTCTTTAAATAGCGTGGATCTTTAAATAGCGTGGATCTTTAAATAACGAGGGTCTTTAAATAGCGTGGATCTTTAAATAGCGTGGATATTTGAATAACGCGGGTCTTTAAATAGCGTGGATATTTAAATAGCGCGGGTCTTTAAATAGCGTGGGTCTTTAAATAGCGTGGATATTTAAATAGCGTGGATCTTTGAATAACGCGGGTCTTTAAATAGCGTGGATCTTTGAATAACGCGGGTCTTTAAATAGCGTGGATATTTAAATAGCGTGGGTATTTAAATAGCGTGGATCTTTAAATAGGGTGGATCTTTGAATAACGCGGGTCTTTAAATAGCGTGGATCTTTAAATAGCGTGGGTCTTTAAATAGCGTGGATCTTTAAATAGCGTGGGTCTTTAAATAGCGTGGATCTTTAAATAGCGTGGGTCTTTAAATAACGTGGGTCTTTAAATAACGCGGGTTTTTTAATAGCGTGGGTCTTTAAATAGCGAGGGTCTTTAAATAGCGTGGATCTTTAAATAGCGTTGATCTTTAAATAGCGTTGATCTTTAAATAGCGTGGGTCTTTAAATAACGTGGGTCTTAAATAACGCGGGTTTTTTAATAGCGTGGGTCTTTAAATAGCGAGGGTCTTTAAATAGCGTGGGTCTTTAAATAGCGTGGATCTTTAAATAGCGTGGGTCTTTAAATAACGCAGGTTTTTTAATAGCGTGGGTCTTTAAATAGCGAGGGTCTTTAAATAGCGTGGACCTTTAAATAGCGTTGATCTTTAAATAGCGTGGGTCTTTAAATAACGTGGGTCTTAAATAACGCGGGTTTTTTTCATAGCGTGGGTCTTTAAATAGCGAGGGTCTTTAAATCGCATGGGTCTTTAAATAGCGTGGGTCTTTAAATAGCGTGGATATTCAAATAACGTGGATATTTAAATAGCGTGGATCTTTAAATAGCGTGAATCTTCAAATAACGTGGATCTTTAAATAGCGTGGATCTTTAAATAGCGTAGGTTTTTTAAATAGCGTGGGTCTTTAAATAACGTAGGTTTTTAAATAGCGTGTGTCTTTAAATAGCGTGCATCTTTAAATAGCGTGGGTCTTTAAATAGCGTGGATATTTAAATAGCGTGGGTCTTTAAATAGCGTGGATCTTTAAATAGCGTGGGTCTTTAAATAACGTGGGTCTTTAAATAACGCGGGTTTTTTAATAGCGTGGGTCTTTAAATAGCGAGGGTCTTTAAATAGCGTGGATCTTTAAATAGCGTTGATCTTTAAATAGCGTTGATCTTTAAATAACGTGGGTCTTAAATAACGCGGGTTTTTTAATAGCGTGGGTCTTTAAATAGCGAGGGTCTTTAAATAGCGTGGGTCTTTAAATAGCGTGGATCTTTAAATAGCGTGGGTCTTTAAATAACGCAGGTTTTTTAATAGCGTGGGTCTTTAAATAGCGAGGGTCTTTAAATAGCGTGGACCTTTAAATAGCGTTGATCTTTAAATAGCGTGGGTCTTTAAATAACGTGGGTCTTAAATAACGCGGGTTTTTTTCATAGCGTGGGTCTTTAAATAGCGAGGGTCTTTAAATCGCATGGGTCTTTAAATAGCGTGGGTCTTTAAATAGCGTGGATATTCAAATAACGTGGATCTTTAAATAGCGTGGATCTTTAAATAGCGTGAATCTTCAAATAACGTGGATCTTTAAATAGCGTGGATCTTTAAATAGCGTAGGTTTTTTAAATAGCGTGGGTCTTTAAATAACGTAGGTTTTTAAATAGCGTGTGTCTTTAAATAGCGTGCATCTTTAAATAGCGTGGGTCTTTAAATAGCGTGGATATTTAAATAGCGTGGGTCTTTAAATAGCGTGGATCTTTAAATAGCGTGGGTCTTTAAATAACGTGGGTCTTTAAATAACGCGGGTTTTTTAATAGCGTGGGTCTTTAAATAGCGAGGGTCTTTAAATAGCGTGGATCTTTAAATAGCGTTGATCTTTAAATAGCGTTGATCTTTAAATAGCGTGGGTCTTTAAATAACGTGGGTCTTAAATAACGCGGGTTTTTTAATAGCGTGGGTCTTTAAATAGCGAGGGTCTTTAAATAGCGTGGGTCTTTAAATAGCGTGGATCTTTAAATAGCGTGGGTCTTTAAATAACGCAGGTTTTTTAATAGCGTGGGTCTTTAAATAGCGAGGGTCTTTAAATAGCGTGGACCTTTAAATAGCGTTGATCTTTAAATAGCGTGGGTCTTTAAATAACGTGGGTCTTAAATAACGCGGGTTTTTTTCATAGCGTGGGTCTTTAAATAGCGAGGGTCTTTAAATCGCATGGGTCTTTAAATAGCGTGGGTCTTTAAATAGCGTGGATATTCAAATAACGTGGATCTTTAAATAGCGTGGATCTTTAAATAGCGTGAATCTTCAAATAACGTGGATCTTTAAATAGCGTGGATCTTTAAATAGCGTAGGTTTTTTAAATAGCGTGGGTCTTTAAATAACGTAGGTTTTTAAATAGCGTGTGTCTTTAAATAGCGTGGATCTTTAAATAGCGTAGGTTTTTAAATAGCGTGTGTCATTAAATAGCGTGGGTCTTTAAGCTCAATGCAGCAGAAGGTCGACGTCTGGGAGTCATGACCCAGGCGAGCCCACATCCCATAGAGTATCAAGAAGCTAGAGGTCTGAAACACTTGCTCGACGAGGGTATAAGTCTGATGATCAGATTGCCTCCTGTTTGCGAAGCTCTGTATAAAGAGCTGTATGTGACACGTGACTGTGTAGCGCAGTGGTGGTCCATGCGGCTCTGTTACGTCTCCCGGATCTTCATGTAAAGGTCAAGGTAAAGTACGAGACTTGAACCGCCATCTTAGCAAGCCAGTGTCCACCCATATGTGCTCGGCTACCTATCCAGAAATGTTTGGAGATTTCTGGATAGTGTCGCTTCAAGCATCGAAACTCACGATGCGAGGCGACATTCCTCACCTTCCCAGAGAAATACCCTGGTACCCATTTCTACCAAGGGCTGGGTCGACCGTGTGGGTATTTTTTTTTCTAACCACGAGCACAATTCGGGTGTCCGGTTAGCGCAATCGATAGGCGGTTGGCTTACCACGGCAACAGCCGGGGTTCGTACCCTGGCGAGGACACCTGGGTTTTACTAATTCCCTAAAAATTAGTGGGAGCCGCGATAGCTCAGTGGTTAGTGAACTGGACTACTACGGACAAGGGGTAGGGTTCGATCCCAACCGACGGCTCCGGGTTCACCCAGCCTTAAATGGGTACCAGATTTTTTCTGGGAAAGTAAAAGCAGCACGGGCGTAATACCGACCACATTACCCCAAAAGTCATGTGCTGAAGGTCTGTAAAATATAGGGTCACTAACACCATATTTCCCTATACGCCACTTGGCGTGACGGGGGGTACTTTACTTTTTTTTTTTTACGAGCACAATTCACACTGCTCCCAGCGGGAATCGTACACGGATTGTCCGAACGTCGGTAGTCCAGTCGGGTGGTTTTTCCAACTAGGCTACCGAGGCTCCGCAAGATAGTCATGTTTGACAAGAGGGATGTTGTCTAGATTCAGGAGAGCTACGAGGAGATCTGTGGTAGACTAGTGAACCAGTTTATCGTTTCACACTGCGGCTCTTGACGTGGAGGAGACATGATCGCTTATGGACCGTTGTTCGATGAGCGACGAGGATAATCCGACGATTAACTATCTCATCGTCATCGAGTGCCTTCTCCGCAACGAAGGTTGGCTACCATGGATCGCCATTCTACTCTGTTTCTTGCTTTGATGGTGCAGGCTGACATAGATTTACTCGTCCATGTTAGTCTTGGTCTGCCTCTGCCTCTTTTACCTTGTATTTTTCCTTCCAATATTACTTTTAGTAGGCTGTTGTGTCTTTTAACATGCCCCAAAATTTCATTTGTCTTGTCTTAATTGTATTTAGTAGTTCTCTTTTTATTTTCAGTTGTTTTAAAACTTCATCGTTTGTTTTCTTTTCTTTCCATCCAATTCTACCTATTCTTCTATAAATCCACATTTCAAAGGCTTCAATTTTCTGTTCTGTTTTCTTGTCTAATGTCCATGTTTCTGCACCATATAGGAATATTGAGAAGACGTAACATTTTGCCATTCTTAGTTTCAGCCCTGCTGATATTTGTTTTGTTGTTAGTATATTTAAATATGTTATATATATTAGATAAATAGCTTAAGAGAATGGCTTGGCAGAAGGTCAACAACAGAAATGATAAATAGCTGCCGAGATCGAATGTTGTGGAGAGACATGATCACCTACGCCACTAGGCCCGGCACTTGATGATGATGATGATTAGATAAATAAATATAAACATGTAGATTGATATTATAAAACATGATAAATTTTATTTCTGAAAGCTCCTCCGTTGTATTGATAACAACGTTCCGTACTGAAAGAGTTTCATCTGGCTAATCTAATGGAAACTTTTAACACCAGAATGGCTCCATCATAGATTACAGCAGAAACAAACGTGAGGCTCCCTCTGTGCGCCAGGCACTAACCTCTAGCTTATGCCGCCTACATCCGGCCCTGGTTGTCAACGAAATCCTGACTCCTCACAAGATCTAGAAAGGACTCAAATGTTTGTGCAAACAAATACCTTCGAAGATTGAAACATGAATGGGGGGAGACTTGAGACCATATAGGGGAAGAAAACGGAGATAAAGGATAAGAAAGAGGAAAAGAAGAATTGGGAGAGAAGGATAAGAAAGAGGAAAAGATGAATTGGGAGAGAAGGATAAGAAAGAGGAAAAGAAGAATTGGGAGAGAAGGATAAGAAAGAGGAAAAGAAGAATTGGGAGAGAAGGATAAAAAAGAGGAAAAGAAGAATTGGGAGAGAAGGATAAAAAAGAGGAAAAGAAGAATTGGGAGAGAAGGATAAAAAAGAGGAAAAGAAGAATTGGGAGAGAAGGATAAGAAAGAGGAAAAGAAGAATTGGGAGAGAAGGATAAGAAAGAGAGGAAGGAGACAAAGAGGAAGTAGGTTTGGGGGGTGGAGGATAAGAAAGAGGAGAATAAGAAAGAGGTGAAGGGTAAGAAAGAGGGGAAGGATAATAAAGAGGGAAAGGATAAGAAAGAGAGGAAGGGTAATAAAGAAGGTAGGATAAGAAAGAGGGGAAGTAGGTTTGGGGTGAAGGATAAAAATTAAAAAGGGGAGAATAAGAAAGAGGTGAAGGGAAAGAAAGAGGGGAAGGATAATAAAGAGGGAAAGGATAAGAAAGAGAGGAAGGGTAATAAAGAGGGTAGGATAAGAAAGAGGGGAAGTAGGTTTGGGGGTGAAGGATAAAAATTAAAAAGGGGAGAATAAGAAAGAGGTGAAGGGAAAGAAAGAAGGGAAGGATAATAATGAGGGAAAGGATAAGAAATAGACGGAGGATAATAAAGAGGAAAAGGATAAGAAAGAGGGGAAGAAGAATTGGGAGTGAAGGATAAGAAAGAGGAGACTGAAAAGGAGGTGAAGGATAAGAAAGTGGGGAAGGATAAGAAGGGGGTGAACGATAAAAAAGAGGTGAATGATAAGAAAGAGGAGAATAAGAAATATGGGATGGCTAAGAAAGAGGAGAATGAGAAAGAGGGGAAGGATAAGAAAGAGGAGAATGAGAAAGAGGGGAAGGATAAGAAAGAGGAGAATGAGAAAGAGGGGAAGGATAAGAAAGAGGAGAATGAGAAAGAGGGGAAGGATAAGAAAGAGGAGAATAAGAAATATGGGATGGCTAAGAAAGAGGAGAATGAGAAAGAGGGGAAGGATAAGAAAGAGGAGAATGAAAAAGAGGGGAAGGATAAGAAAGAGGAGAATGAAGAAAAGAAAATCTATGGATCCCCTCTTTTAACCCCATCTTCCGATATCCTCTCTTTATCTCTAATCTTGATCCCATCTCCCGATATCCTCTCCTTATCTCTAATCTTGATCCCATCTCCCGATATCCTCTCTTTATCTCTAATCTTGATCCCATCTCCCGATATCCTCTCTTTATCTCTAATCTTGATCCCATCTCCCGATATCCTCTCTTTATCTCTAGTCTTGATCCCATCTCCCGATATCCTCTCTTTATCTCTAGTCTTGATCCCATCTCTCGATATCCTCTCTTTATCTCTAGTCTTGATCCCATCTCCCGATATCCTCTCTTTATCTCTAGTCTTGATCCCATCTCTCGATATCCCATCTCCCGATATCCTCTCTTTATCTCTAGTCTTGATCCCATTTCCCGATATCCTCTCTTTATCTCTAGTCTTGATCCCATCTCTCGATATCCTCTCTTTATCTCTAGTCTTGATCCCATCTCCCGATATCCTCTCTTTATCTCTAGTCTTGATCCCATCTCCCGGTCTTGATCTCCACTATTAATGATCTCTCTAATAATGTAATCAAAATAAGTAAATAAGAGAAAGCCACCATTTTGTGCCACTCCTCCCTCCCAGGACAAGAGAAGTACCGGAGTATGACGTCATCGTACTACAGGGCTGCTCACGGCTGTCTGCTGCTGTTTGACGTCTCCAGCGAGGATAGCTTCATCAGCATCATGAACTGGTAAGTGTGGTCAATAAAAAAGACGGCTATCATCATCGTGTGCCATACCGGTTGGCGTAGGCGATCATGTCCTTCCACAATCTTCTATCCACAGTAAGTAAAGTAAAGTACCCCCGCCGAGTGCCGTATAAGGAATATGGTGTTAGTGACCCTATATTTTACAGACCTTCGGCACATGATTTTTGGGGTAATGTGGCCGGTATTACGCCCGTGCCGCTTTACTTTCCCATAAAAAAATACGGTACAAATTTAAGGCTGGGTGAACCCGGAAGCCGTCGGTTGGGATCGAATCCTACCCCTTGTCCTTTGTAGTCCAGTACACTAACCACTGAGCTATCGCGGCTCTTAGCACGAAGATCAAATCATAACAGGAGACGCCAGAAGGAAGCGCTGCTCGGGGAGAGACAGAAAAATAACAAATCGACACAGAACTACTACTTAAAGAACTAGTTAACTCGATTAGAAAAACACAACTGAAAGTGTGTGTTCATGTGAAGAGACACAATGCTCTTCTAACAGTAATCTTGGAAGGGAAGGTAAACGAAGCAGGCCAATACTAAAGTGGACTGTTAACATCAAAAGATGGACAAGTGAGCTATGACAACGTGCACTATCGAAGCAAAAGAGAGAGTAAAATGGCGCTGCATGTGGAGATGGCCCACAATGAATGAATGGCGCCCCATGTGGAGATAGCACCCAATGAATGAATGGCGCCCCATGTGGAGATGGCACCCAACAACGAATGAATGGCGCTCCATGTGGAGATGGCACCCAACGAATGAATGGCTCTCCATGTGGAGATGGCACCAAATGAATGAATGGCGCTCCATGTGGAGATGGCACCCAACGAATGAATGGCTCTCCATGTGGAGATGGCACCCAACGAATGAATGGCTCTCCATGTGGAGATGGCACCCAACGAATGAATGGCTCTCCATGTTGAGATGGCACCCAACGAATGAATGGCTCTCTATGTGGAGATGGCACCCAACGAATGAATGCCTCTCCATGTGGAGATGACACCCAACGAATAAATGGCTCTCCATGTGGAGATGGCACCCAACGAATGAATGGCTCTCCATGTGGAGATGACACCCAACAAATGAATGGCTCTCCATGTGGAGATGACACCCAACGAATGAATGGCTCTCCATGCGGAGATGGCACCCAACGAATGAATGGCTCTCCATGTGGAGATGACACCCAACGAATGAATGGCTCTCCATGTGGAGATGACACCCAACGAATGAATGGCTCTCCATGTGGAGATGACACCCAACAAATGAATGGCTCTCCATGTGGAGATGACACCCAACGAATGAATGGCTCTCCATGCGGAGATGGCACCCAACGAATGAATGGCTCTCCATGTGGAGATGACACCCAACGAATGAATGGCTCTCCATGTGGAGATGGCACCCAACGAATGAATGGCTCTCCATGTGGAGATGACACCCAACGAATGAATGGCTCTCCATGTGGAGATGACACCCAACGAATGAATGGCTCTCCATGTGGAGATGGCACCCAACGAATGAATGGCTCTCCATGTGGAGATGACACCCAACGAATGAATGCCTCTCCATGTGGAGATGACACCCAACGAATGAATGGCTCTCCATGTGGAGATGGCACCCAACGAATGAATGGCTCTCCATGTGGAGATGACACCCAACAAATGAATGGCTCTCCATGTGGAGATGGCACCCAACGAATGAATGAACAGAACTGGACTCGTCAGTCTCCATACACTGAGGGACATACTGGGGAGGAGATCTATACACTTATAGACGTGTCCGACGTTCAATGATCATGTCCCATTGACTAGACTAAACAATCAATATGTTTATCTCCTAAACATTTTAATCTGTAAAATGTTTATTATCAAAGATGTCTTCCCCATGTCTCCAGGTATGAAGAGCTTTGTCGCTACTCCACTAACGAGTCCATCAAAGCCATGTTGGTTGGAACTGTCTCCCCCCAGAAACCAAGGACTGTCTCACATGAGAGAGGGATTCAACTTGCAGACAATCTTGGCATCCCTTACATGGAGTGTCCGCACAACGATAAGCCTGTCAGCTCGATGATTATTCAAAAGTTAACGGAGGAAATGATCAAAGCTGGACTGCGATTGGAATCGATGCCTACTAACATCAAGCCAGTGAACGGAACAAAACATTCTAGGCGCTGTAGAGGCACTGGAACTTGCATGTGTTCTTAAAGTGACGCATTTGAATAAAAAAGGTTGCATGACGTTTTATTCCTCTAAATGTGACGCAGTTAAAAAAAGGTTGCATGATGCTTTATTCCTCTAAATGTGACGCAGTTAAAAAGGTTGCATGACGTTTTATTCCAACTTACAGAGATGCAGTTTAAAAAAAAGGTTGGATGACGCTTTATTCCTCTAAGTGTGACGCAGTTAAAAAAAGGTTGGATGACGCTTTATTCCTCTAAGTGTGACGCAGTTAAAAAAAGGTTGCATGACGTTTAATTCCTCTAAATGTGACGCAGTTAAAAAAAGGTTGCAGGACGTTTTATTCCTCTAAATGTGACACAGTTAAAAAAAGGTTGGATGACGCTTTATTCCTCTAAATGTGACGCAGTTAAAAAAGGTTGCATGACGTTTTATTCCTCTAAATGTGACGCAGTTAAAAAAAGGTTGCATGACGTTTTATTCCTCTAAATGTGACACAGTTAAAAAAAAGGTTGCATGACGTTTTATTCTTCTAAATGTGATGCAGTTAAAAAATGTTGCATGACGTTTTATTCCAACTTACAGAGATGCAGTTTAAAAAAAGGTTGGATGACGCTTTATTCCTCTAAGTGTGACGCAGTTTAAAAAAAAAGGTTGGATGACGCTTTATTCCTCTAAGTGTGACGCAGTTAAAAAAAAAGGTTGGATGACGCTTTATTCCTCTAAGTGTGACGCAGTTTTAAAAAAAGGTTGGATGACGCTTTATTCCTCTAAGTGTGACGCAATTAAAAAAAGGTTGGATGACGCTTTATTCCTCTAAGTGTGACGCAATTAAAAAAAAGGTTGGATGACGCTTTATTCCTCTAAGTGTGACGCAATTAAAAAAAGGTTGCATGATGCTTTATTCCTCTAAGTGTGACGCAGTTAAAAAAAAAGGTTGGATGACGCTTTATTCCTCTAAGTGTGACGCAGTTAAAAAAAAAAGGTTGGATGACGCTTTATTCCTCTAAGTGTGACGCAATTAAAAAAAAAAGGTTGGATGACGCTTTATTCCTCTAAGTGTGACGCAGTTAAAAAAAAAAGGTTGGATGACGCTTTATTCCTCTAAGTGTGACGCAATTAAAAAAAAGGTTGGATGACGCTTTATTCCTCTAAGTGTGACGCAATTAAAAAAAGGTTGGATGACGCTTTATTCCTCTAAGTGTGACGCAATTAAAAAAAAGGTTGCATGATGCTTTATTCCTCTAAGTGTGACGCAATTTAAAAAAAGTTACATGATGCTTTATTCCTCTAAGTGTGACGCAATTAAAAAAAAGGTTGCATGATGCTTTATTCCTCTAAGTGTGACGCAATTTAAAAAAAAGTTACATGATGCTTTATTCCTCTAAGTGTGACGCAATTAAAAAAAAGGTTGCATGATGCTTTATTCCTCTAAGTGTGACGCAATTTAAAAAAAAGTTACATGATGCTTTATTCCTCTAAGTGTGACGCAATTAAAAAAAAGGTTGCATGATGCTTTATTCCTCTAAGTGTGACGCAATTTAAAAAAAAGTTACATGATGCTTTATTCCTCTAAGTGTGACGCAATTTAAAAAAAGTTACATGATGCTTTATTCCTCTAAGTGTGACGCAATTAAAAAAAAGGTTGGATGACGCTTTATTCCTCTAAGTGTGACGCAATTAAAAAAAAGGTTGCATGATGTCTTATTCCTCTACGAGTGACGCAATTTAAAAAAAAGATTGCATGACTCCTTATTCCTCTACGAGTGACACAATAAAAAAAAGGTTGTATGACGCTTTATTCCTCTAAGAGTGACGCAATTAAAAAAAAAGTTTGCATGATGCCTTATTCCTCTTAGAGTGAGGCAGGAATTAACTAAAGTTACATGATGCATTATGCTTGCTTATATATATGTGTGTTTGATAGATACATTACTTATGTTTATTTGATGGCAAGTGTTTGATATGTGATAAAGTATGTATTATTCGTTTGATTGCTGGTAAATTATTTATGTTTGAGAGATGCTACATTCATTTAGATTTCCATTGTTTGATTATAGAACACAAAGTTATAAGACAAGTAACAAACTTATCTGCAAACAATATCAGCAGGGCTGAAACTAAGAATAGCAAAATGTTACATCTTCTCAATATTCCTGTATGGTGCAGAAACATGGACATTAGACAAGAAAACAGAACAGAAAATTGAAGCCTTTCAAATGTGGATTTATAGAAGAATAGATAGAATTAGATGGAAACAAAAGATAACAAACGATGAAGTTTTAAAACAAGTGAAAATAAAAAGAGAACTACTAAATACAATTAAGACAAGACAAATAAGATTTTTGGGGCATGTTAAACGACACAACAGCCTACTAAAAGTAATATTGGAAGGGAAAATACAAGGTAAAAGAGGCAGAGGCAGGCCAAGACTAACATGGATGAGTAACATCAAAAGATGGACAAGTCAATCTATGTCAGCCTGCACCATCAAAGCAAGAGACAGAGTAGAATGGCGATCCATAGTAGCCAACCTTCGTTGCGGAGAAGACACACGATGATGATGATGATGATGAACAAACTTGAAATATCTGGGAACAACATTCTCTGAAGATGGTAAAAAGGATAAAGAAATAGACATCTGATGTAACAAGGCAAACCAAATATTGGGACAGCTTCCCCTATACTTCAATACAAACCAAATATTGGGACAGCTTCCCCTATACTTCAATACAAACCAAATATTGGGACAGCTATCCGCTATTCTTCAATACAAACCAAATATTGAGACAGCTTCCCCTATACTTCAACACAAACCAAATATTGAGACAGCTTCCCCTATACTTCAATACAAACCAAATATTGAGACAGCTTCCCCTATACTTCAATACAAACCAAATATTGAGACAGCTTCCCCCATACTTCAACACAAACCAAATATTGAGACAGCTTCCCCTATACTTCAACACAAACCAAATATTGAGACAGCTTCCCCTATACTTCAATACAAACCAAATATTGGGACAGCTTCCCCTATACTTCAATACAAACCAAATATTGGAACAGCTTCCCCTATACTTCAATACAAACCAAATATTGGGACAGCTTCCCCTATACTTCAATACAAACCAAATATTGGGACAGCTTCCCCTATACTTCAATACAAACCAAATATTGGGACAGCTTCCCCTATGTGTTACCGGGACCTCTTTATGAGTAAAGAACAGTAACACTGTCACCTTCCAAGCACGTCGTAAGAGGCGACTAAGGAGGTTGATCGATGGCTTGACAAGCTGTCATTGTAAAAAGCATTGTTATGGAAACAGAGCCATATATTTTAGAAGCAGTGATCTCTGCAATATGTGCCATTTTGGCACGCAAGGTTTCTGTTTTTGAGATTGTGGTTCTGCCCTATGTGCCGTCTTCGGCTCGAAAGAACAATAGATAGATATCCCCTATACTTAACACAAAGCAATACCTATTACCACCAAGAAACATCTTATACAGAGTATATTCATTCCCACATTGTGCTACCAATGCCAAACATGGACACTTACGACTAAACATAAAAGAAAGCTTGTCACCACAGAGATGAGATGTCAGAGAAAAGCACTTGGAGTGACCACAAAAGACAGAATCAGAAATGATATAATAAGAGAAAGAGTAGACATTGAACCAATCCTAAGCTACATACAGAAACAACAAATAAACTGGTTTGTCCAACTAGAAAGAATGTCGTGTGATTCCTGTCCACACAAAGCATATATTAAAAGAGGAGAAGGGAGAAGAGCAAGAGGCAGACCCAGAGTAAGATGGACAGACAACATCAAAGAAACATTACAACAACATCAATTGACAATGAATGAAGCCGCAAAAAGGGCGAGAACCAGAACTTTGTATCTCCCTCATCACTCAAACGAGTACTAGAGGAAGTGAAGAAAGAAAGAAAGAAAGAAAGACAGAAAGAAAGAAAGATGAAGAAAGAAAGAAAGAAAGAAAGACAGAAAGAAAGAAAGAAAGAACAATTTGTTAACAATTACATATGGGAATAAAACAAGGTAATTTACAAGTTTAGCGTTGTACTCCATTTCTGTTCAGAGTAGCGTCCCCTTGCACTTTATTCGGTCACTCTCTAATCTGCCATTAGGCGACATCTGGATTAGGGATACCCTAAACCTTTTTTTGAAAAAAATTTAATTGAATGCACAAAAGCTAAAAGCAGATGATACATTGAAATATGTGCAGTCAATGAGGGGAGATCACTTGTTTAGCAGAAATGGAGTATGACGCTAAACTAGTCAATTACTCAAAACATGACGGTTAACATACATGCAAAGAATGTTACAAAAAAAAACCCCCCAGAAAATAAAACAATTTAATTCGTTCAACATACATGGGAAATATTGACTTCAAACAGCGGTGCTGATAACACACGTATGATAGACTGTAGCAATGAGGTTAGGACATCCACTTGACGCCCAAAAGTACTCGGTTTAAATGTCGGCCAATCAGGTTTTTTAACCCTCTTGATCACTGATCTCAAAGTAGATGTGATCGAAGTGCCTAGCCCTATATGAGCAGGATGATAGAAGAAAGGTCCCATATTCAAGACGAGTGTATTAAAGTACCTCTTGAAGTTTAAATCAGAAGAGAAAAAAATGACATTAATTTCAAATTCGTAATTTAGTTCTAAAACAATTATTTTGCAACATTTGTTGGTGAGCACGGCTCCATTCTAATACATTTCACTCATTTTAAAAAACAGATTTATTATAGGAGTGGTTCCAATTTGTGATTCTACACAAAATAATGTACAAATTTACTAGTTTAATGACTTTATTAATAATGAATTTTTTTTTTTTTTAGTATATTAACACTAATAATAGCTGGATAGAACCGCTAATAAGATTAGATGGATAGAACCGCTAATAAGAATAGATGGATAGAACCACTAAATAAGGATAGATGGATAGAACCGCTAATAAGAATAGATGGATAGAACCACTAAATAAGGATAGATGGATAGAACCGCTAATAAGAATAGATGGATAGAACCGCTAATAAGATTAGATGGATAGAACCGCTAATAAGAATAGATGGATAGAACCGCTAATAAGAATAGATGGATAGAACCGCTAATAAGATTAGATGGATAGAACCGCTAATAAGAATAGATGGATAGAACCACTAAATAAGGATAGATGGATAGAACCGCTAATAAGAATAGATGGATAGAACCGCTAATAAGGATAGATGGATAGAACCACTAAATAAGGATAGATGGATAGAACCGCTAATAAGAATAGATGGATAGAACCACTAAATAAGGATAGATGGATAGAACCGCTAATAAGAATAGATGGATAGAACCGCTAATAAGGATAGATGGATAGAACTGCTAATAAGAATAGATGGATAGAACCACTAATAAGAATAGATGGATAGAACCACTAAATAAGAATAGATGGATAGAACCGCTAATAAGAATAGATGGATAGAACCACTAATAAGAATAGATGGATAGAACCGCTAATAAGAATAGATGGATAGAACCACTAAATAAGAATAGATGGATAGAACCGCTAATAAGAATAGATGGATAGAACCACTAATAAGATTAGATGGATAGAACCGCTAATAAGAATAGATGGATAGAACCACTAATAAGAATAGATGGATAGAACCGCTAATAAGAATAGATGGATAGAACCACTAATAAGAATAGATGGATAGAACCACTAATAAGAATAGATGGATAGAACCACTAATAAGAATAGATGGATAGAACCACTAATAAGAATAGATGGATAGAACTGCTAATAAGGATAGATAGATATACTGGACATGTTCTGGTGTGAAATATTCCACTTTCCACCACAGATGTTAAAACTTCTAGCCAACCAAAAATCAGACTGAACCTTCCTTGTTATATCAGTTGTTCTATACGCTTGCAAAACATGGACACTTACATAAGAGCTACAGAAGAAAATACAAGCTATAGAGATGAAATGTTATCGTTAAGGTTTTGACCATCTCTTACTGAGATCATATCACACATGACAAAGTTCACAAAAGGATACAACAAACAATCAGAGTACATGATAATCTTTTGACTTTTGTGAAGAAACACAAAAAGAAAGTGCATCTCGATCATCTGGTCTGGCAAAGGCCATTCTGTAAGGAACTGTGAAAGGAAAGGTAGGTAGAAAGAGATGGGAAGATAACATCAAAGAGTGGACAGGTCTTGACTTCATAGAATTCTAAAGAATGGTAGAGATCAATGTAGAATGTTGATAACATCTGTTAGTGGTGCCCCAACGACCCCCAGGTTGATGCCTGTCAGTGGTGCCCCAGGTTGATGAAGTCTGATAGTGGTGCCCCAACAACCCCCAGTGATAGTGGTGCCCCAACGACTCCCAGGTTGATGAAGTCTGATAGTGGTGCCCCAACGACTCCCAGGCTGATGAAGTCTGTCAGTGGTGCCCTAACAACCCCCAGTGATAGTGGTGCCCCAATGACTCCCAGGTTGATGAAGTCTGTCAGTAGTGCCCTAACAACCCCTGGGTTACAAGATTAGAAATGAATAAAGGCATCAACTTAAATATGCCACAGATCAATTATATAAAAGCTATATTTTTTTAATAAGTGACTAAAACAACTAAAGCACAAGTGATAAACAGCTGTGCCCTGCCCTGATTAAAGTTCACAAAGGTAAAATTCCTAACATTATTGGAATATTAACCAACTTTCTAAAGCTACCACAGCAGGAACTATGGAGTTCATGCTTCATGCTGTAAACCTTTCCTTTGCAATCAGGATTGAGATCAGAAAACAAAAAGACTCTGTCAGCGTACAATGATACCAGCTCTATGTACAAGAACACACATTTAACAATAACCTTTGTCCGAGATCTCATCGAGGGGAAGTTAATCAAATACATAATTACTTGACTTTTATCCACAATTATCTATCGTGAAAATATAAAGGATAAAATACAGAAATGCTTCCGCTAATGATAGCTGGAGCTATGATTTTTTGTGAAGTCACGATACAAAAGCGTGTGATGGGAATACATGTATTGATAGTAAATATTAATCATCAGGTCACATGTCATTTCCAGAACATTGCATTCACCAAAGACCACCTGAAATAATCTCTCTGTCTAGCCAGATCTCCCACAGAACATTGCATTCACCTAAGACCACCTGAAATAATCTCTCTGTCTAGCCAGATCTCCCACAGAACATTGCATTCAACAAAGACCACCTGAAAGAATCTCTCTGTCTAGCCAGATCTCCCACAGAACATTGCATTCACCAAAGACCACCTGAAAGAATCTCTCTGTCTAGCCAGATCTCCCAAAGAACATTGCATTCACCAAAGACCACCTGAAAGAATCTCTCTGTCTAGCCAGATCTCCCACAGAACATTGCATTCACCAAAGACCACCTGAAAGAATCTCTCTGTCTAGCCAGATCTCCCACAGAACATTGCATTCACAACACTCCGTTGGAAAGAATCTCTGTCTCTAGTCAGATCTCCCACTTGTTCTGCTATCATGTTCAAAGTCTCTTTGCTGTCCTGAAATCACCTTCTTCTCGGTCTGCCCTGATGTATCCTCCAGGAACCATAACTTCCATTATTGATCTTTCCACCCTCCCCTGTCTTTTAACATGGCCGTTGTATTTTTCCACAGAGAGGAAATGTTATAGAGATGTTTGTTTCATTGACCACCAGCTCTCTGCTCCGAAGTAACAAGCAAGAAAATGGAACAAAACTCTTGAGAACAGCTCTGATTTGAGGTAATCATTGAAGTTTCCATTTAAGAAAGATCAATACATGTGAGATGCGTTGCTTGAGAAAAGTAACAAACAACACAAGAAGAGATAGAATACCAAATGAAACCATAAGAAAAATGGTAGGAATAAAACCCTGCCAAGAATATATAGAACAACAACAACTTAAATGGTTTGGCCACCTGGTCAGAATGAATCCTCACCAATCACCATCAAGGGCGTTCTTCTCAAGAATGCATGGAAAAAGACCAAGAGGAAGACCCAGAAGAAGATGGATAGATGCAGTGATAGAGACATGTAACAACAAAGGAAAATCACTAATTCAGACAATTCGAGCAGCTCAAGAACAACAAATGATATAAACCACGACACCTTTTAGGTATCAGTGAGAAAGAGAAAAGAAGAAGATTGAAGTCTCCAATCAATATCAGATTACAATCAATATCAGACTACAATCAATATCAGACTACAATCAATATCAGTCTCCAATCAATATCAGACTACAATCAATATCAGATTACAATCAATATCAGACTACAATCAATATCAGACTACAATCAATATCAGATTACAATCATTCCTGAACTTATGATGGGGTTGCATTTAGAAAAGCTCAGAGCAAATGTCGTCAATCAAAAATGTAGTACGTATTATATTCAATGTAACTAAGGATATGATTTTTCAACCTCCTTAAGTTACTAAAGTCTTGGCCAATTTTGGTTTGGGAATATTGTACAATTTATAGCTCATTTGTGTTTTGTTTTATTTTCTGGGTAGATTTATAGAACATCATCATCATCAAGTGCTATGCCTGCTGGCGTAGGTGATCATGTCTCTCCACAATTTTCAATCTCGACAGTTATTTATCTGTTGTTGACCTTCTACCAAGCCATTCTCTTAAGCTGTCTGGTATCTTTTCTCTTTGCTTCCCCAATTTCCCCAGTTGTTACAATATATTCCAGCTGTTCTCTTCTCATTACATGGCCAAAAAATGATGATTGTTTCTTCCTAATATTGGAAATTAGCTCTCTTTTTGCCTAGGCATCTCTCAGAATATTTTCATTACTCTTCTTAGCTGTCCATGGTATTCTCAACATTCTTCTGTAAAATCACATTTCTACAGCCTCCAGTGATTTTCTTGTCTGTTGTCCTAATTATGTCTGTTGTCCTATTGTCCTTGATTCACATCCATATGTTAAGACTGGCTCTACATAACATTTAAGAACTCTTTTTCTTGGTTTCTATTGTAAAAATGGATTACATAGTATCTTCTTCATTTTTTTGGAAAGCTGCTTTTGCTTGAACCATTCTGCATCTCACCTCTGTTGTACATCTACCATCTGAGGTTAACATTGTTCCCAGATATTTCATTATAGATACATAGATATATATAGACTTAATTATAATTATTCATTTACAGAACAAACATGGCTAAATATAGAAAATGGTCACACTTTTAAAAAAAAAAATCGTAACTCAATCGATCATAAGTCTGTATATCCCCTAGTGAAAACTGATATTTTTGGTGTTTTTAATAAATTTAAACTTAATCATAAAACTATCACACTGACATGCAAGAATGGACAAAGCTTCTGTCGGAAAAAAAGGAAAAACATTGTACTAAAAGATGCATACAAATTAGAACACAAATTTCAGCACTTAATGTATAATCTTCATTTTATAACGGGCAAAACAAGCAAGGAATTAAAATGTCTACCAAAAATATTTAAACCCTAGATTACAATTCCTATCTGTGGGTGACTGTCGTAAAAATGAATGGTACCGTCATAAAAATTACTATGACTTAAATGTTACATTTGGGTTCAAAAATAGTTGTTCCTGTGAACTTTTGCTGCATAGCTGTGTGTTTACTCAAGCAGAAACATGGGAATTGAATGCTGAAATAATTTCCTGGGATATGTTAGATATAAAAAAATTAAAGTACCCCCAAGTGGCGTATAGAGAATATGGTGTTAGTGACCATAAATTTTACAGACCTTCAGCACATGATTTTTGGGGTAATGTGGTCGGTATTACGCCCGTGCCACTTTACTTTCCCAGAAAAAAAATCCGGTACCCATTAAAGGCTGGGTGAACCCGGAAGCCATCGGTTGGGATCGAACCCTACCTTTTGTCCTTTGTATGTTAGATATATGGCCTGAAATTTGAACACACCACACAGCGGCTACCAGAATTGTTACGTTTTCTATTCATAGGGCGGGAGCCGTTATAGCTCAGCGGTTAGTGGACTGGACTACAAAGGACAAGAGGTAGGGTTCGATCCTAACTGAAAGCTTCCGGTTCACCCAGCCTTTAATGGGTACCAGATTTATTTCTGAGAAAGTAAAGCGGCACGGGCGTAATACAGACCACATTACCCAAAAATCGTGTGCCGAAGGTCTGTAAAATTTATGGTCACTAACACCGTATTCCCTATACGCCACTTGGCGTGATGGGAGTACTTTACTTTTTTTTTCACTATTCATAGGGCCAGCTGTAAGTCTGTCAATTCAGCCATATGTTCAGTGCCCTCTAGTGTTGTTCGCTGGCTTATCCCATGTCACAAAGTTTTGTTTGATGTCTTGCTGACAGCCGAGATGTCCCCCATCATGAGAAAAAAGAAAAAGATAACAAATTTCTTGGAAATTGGCAGAATTTATTAAAAGAAAAAAAAAACAGCCCCCTTTTTATGACACCATCGTAATTTTTATGACGCAATTGAAAAAAAAAAAAACACCAACATAAAAGAAAACAAATACAACATTCCGGGGTCACCAGAAGTAGTAATTAGGAAGGATGTTTGCCCCCAGAAAACTGTCTCAAATTTCAAGGAATTTGTATTTTGAGGCGGTGATTTTTATGACGGAATCGTAATATAGGGTCAATACAAAACACAAAATAGATAAAGTTGCGTACTGTCAAACAGGACGTGCCATATTACCAAATGTCACTGCATTCGCATCGCATTTATTTTCACATCTGCAGAAATAAAACTGTCCAAAAGTCAATCTCACAAAAAATGCAACGTAAAATAAGGAACAAATTAAAAACATTACCATGTTAAAATGTCACGAAACAAATAATATACAGCAGACTTCTGCATCAACAGAAAATCAATTCAGAAAAAAAGAACAATTCTTATTTATTTTTTTAAAATTTTTGATTAAACTTTTGCAAATAAATTCCTAATTAAAATGTCAAATTCAATTAAATGATACAAAATTTAAAAAACTTTCTACTTTTTACAAAATCTTTCTCTTCTCTTCACTCCCCCTTCTACCTGTTTGGATGTCAAGGGAGATACAAAGTTCTGCTTCTCGCCCTTTTGGAGGTTTCAATCATTGTCAACTGATGATGTAGCATTTCTTTGATATTGTCTGTCCATCTTACTCTGGGTCTGCCTCTTGCTCTTCTCCCTTCTCCTCTTTTAATATAAGTTTTGTATGGTAAGGAATCACATGACATTCTTTCTAGATGGATAAACCAGTTTATTTGTTGTTTCTGTATGTAGCTTAGGATTGGTTCAATGTCTACCCTTTCTCTTATAATATCATTTCTGATTCTGTCTTTTCTGGTCACTCCAAGTACTTTTCTCTGACATCTCATTTGCGATGATAGCATTCTTTTGTGCTTAGTCACAAGAGACCATGTTTAGCACTGATTGGACATTATGGGAATGAATATCCTCTGTCTATCGTTATCTCACGCTATCTGTATGGCGTTATTTACTTTATTTAATTAAAATCGAGTTAGCAACATAAATACGAGGTAAATTAAAAAGCCTGCCAGTGTTAACGAGGGAAAATAATGAATTGATCAAAACCTGTTTAATCCACCACTGGATGAGTTATAAAGTGGATACAAAAAACTATCTTCACTGCACTTTCTCATTACTGGGGGAGGGGGGGACTTAGAGGACTGGAGAATAAAGGCCACTTGTCCAGTGCAGTAATTCATTCATATTCAGTAGTTCATAATTTGCCAGCTCAGAAAAATCATGAAAGCTCATCAAATTCAGATCACATGGGAGGCCTGACAGGAACAGAGCTGACAGTTGTCAGTGATTCACAACTGATATGCTGTTTGGTGGTGTTACCAACCTTGAGCTGACCAATGCTTTCTTTGAACTCATTAATACTGACGTCTAGAGGTGTGGCCATCACAAGTACCATACCAGGACAAGCTTTATGGAGATGTCACCAACCTTGAGCTGACCAATGCTTTCTTTGAACTTATTAATATTGACATCTAGAGGTGTGGCCATCACAGGTACCAGGACAAGCTGTATGGAGATGTCACCAACCTTGAGCTGACCAATGCTTTCTTTGAACTTATTAATATTGACATCTAGAGGTGTGGCCATCACAGGTACCAGGACAAGCTGTATGGAGATGTCACCAACCTTGAGCTGACCAATGCTTTCTTTGAACTTATTAATATTGACATCTATAGGTGTGGCCATCACAGGTACCAGGACAAGCTGTATGGAGATGTCACCAACCTTGAGCTGACCAATGCTTTCTTTGAACTTATTAATATTGACATCTAGAGGTGTGGCCATCACAGGTACCAGGACAAGCTGTATGGAGATGTCACCAACCTTGAGCTGACCAATGCTTTCTTTGAACTTATTAATATTGACATCTAGAGGTGTGGCCATCACAGGTACCAGGACAAGCTGTATGGAGATGTCACCAACCTTGAGCTGACCAATGCTTTCTTTGAACTTATTAATATTGACATCTAGAGGTGTGGCCATCACAGGTACCAGGACAAGCTGTATGGAGATGTCACCAACCTTGAGCTGACCAATGCTTTCTTTGAACTTATTAATATTGACATCTAGAGGTGTGGCCATCACAGGTACCAGGACAAGCTGTATGGAGATGTCACCAACCTTGAGCTGACCAATGCTATCTTTGAACTAACTAATATTGATGTCTAGAGGTGTATGCAAAAGATATCTGAGCAAAGCATCAGGAGTGAGGGTTCAGAATTACTGGGCTAAACTGGTCATTTCCCAATCAAGAAATGCTGGTCCACCAGCCACTTAAACCTCCTTCACCTCAACTCAATACTTGTGTGAAATAAAACCCTAACCTGTATTATTGTATAAGAATACAGCTTTGAGGGAGAATTAGTGGCTCAGTGGTTAGTGTGCTTGCTTCCATATCAGAAGAGTCAGCGTTCGATTCCCAGAATTGATTAATTTTTTTTCAGACCGACAAGGCTCCGGGTTCACCCAGTCTCTAAAAATGGGCAGTAGAGATTTTTCTTGGAAGTAAAGGTGGCCTTGCATGATACCGACCGCATCACCCTAAAATGTGCTGTGGTCACGGAAAAATATGGTCACTAACACCATTTTCCCATACACCCAGCAAGACAGGGGAGGTAACCTTTACTTTACTTACAGCTCTGAACATGTGGTCTTTATTCTCATTCCGCCAGCAACTCTAGAACACAATCCCCTCCCTCCCAAAAAAAATAGGATAATCATATAAGACATAATTATGTAACAAGTTAATAGTTACGTAATGAATTAAGTTATGTAATGAGTTAAAACATAAGAAACATATTAAGACAATTATAAGCTCATTAATATTTGACATAATTAAAAACACAAATTCAATATAACAACAGCATGAAAAAAAAAAACATTTCAATAAAATAAAAACTTATTTTTGTGTAATTTTGTCCACAATTGAACCATATTTACAAAAATATACAATTTGTATTTTATTTATTTATGTACAGTCAAAACATTTCCTTTCAGTCATTCACGAAATTGTCATAACTTTGGCCTTCACATTGCCTGTCACTCCGCTCTCCCTTTATTTCATCACAAAATACAGATCTTTATCTATTTGTTTCATTAACCAGCTGATTCCGTCGAGCCAATATAAAGGTTTCACAATTTATTTTTAGTCTGGTTGGTGATCCACTTTTAACGGATCTGCAGGGAAATTAAACAAAGATTTTTTTATTCTAGATTACGACACTTAGTAAAAATGGTTGCATCAAAGCACAAATTCTTCAAACAAAATCAGACAGTTTGCCTTGTTCAACCATTAACCCCATCCGTGTACCTTCCTAACTAGCACTTTTGGTGACCCCTGAGTGTTGGATTTTTTCCCCTCCGATTTTGTGAAATATGATCTCATATAATGCAAAAAAATTTTTTGCCAATTTTCAAGAAATTTTCCGACATGAAATTTCCACTACATCAAACAACCCTTTTGTAACTCTGGAAACAGCGAGTAACACTATGAGGTAGCCAAATATACTGACGGACTTACAGCAACCATACCGATAGACATTGTAACACGTCCGGTCCAAGAGGTGAAACTCAGGTCATAAACCAACTTGAGCCAGAAATTCACAGTCCCAGTGTTATGCTCATTGTGGACACATGCTTCTCACATTCAGCCATTCTTTACAGTCAGTCATTCTTTACAGTCAGCCATCCTGCACTTTCGGTCATTTCTGACCAACTATATGAAAACTTGAGCAGATGAAATCAGGTTGGGCAAGCCAACCCATACAGCATTCTCCACACACAGGGTACAAGAGGTGTTCTGTGACATACAGTGTTCTGCGATGTGTGCTTGCGTTCAAACAAATAGTAAGGTTGAGCAATACATCTTTCTCTTCTTTAACTTTCACATTGAATTTCATTTCTTTAATCACATCATCATCATGTACCATACCAGTCGGCGTAGGCGATCATGTACTTCCACAATCTTCTATCCACAGTATATCATATCAATTCTGTTGCTGACTGTTTTCCATGCCATGAGTTATCCAGTATCTTCTTTCTTTGTCATCCGTGATCTCTCTTTCCCTGTATTTTGCCAGTTATAACCATGTATTCAACCTTCCTCTTCTCATAATGTGCCTGAAAAATGTTGATTGTTTCTTTCTGAAGTTTTTTAGGAGCTGCCTTTTTGTGTTGGCCTCTTTGAGAATTTCCTTATTGGTCTTTTTAGCTGTCCAGGGAACTTTCAACATTCTTCTGAGAAATCCCATCTCTGTGGCCTCTAATTGTCTTTTCATTTGTTTGTCTACTGTCCATAGTTCGCTTCCATAAAATTGGCCATATATATATGATACCAATGAACTCTCTTTCCCACTTCTATTGACAAACTTGTTGTGCAAGACATTTTTCATTTTCTGAAATGCTATTTAAGTGAGCTATTCTGCTTTTAATTTCTGTGGTGCATCTCCCATCTGATGTTATTGTGGTCAAGTATTTGATGCTCTCCACTTGTTTCAGACTCTTATATAGGGGAATGATTAAAAAAACTATCCTTATGACATCACCACTGCTAGGGGACTTACAGAGCCAGAGAATAAAGATAACTTGTCCAGTGCAGTCGCCATGAGGTGTTTGGGTTTCAGGTTTTATTTTACCCCCAGTTGATCGGCTGCCTAACAAGCCATGAAATCTGTTGTTATTGAAAGAGAAATTCTTACTCTTAAATATACTGAGGCAAGAGGCAACAACTGCAGACCTCAGCTCCCTTGCTGATAACAAGTGCTCATTCAGAACAGAAACATGTCACGCCTCTCTGGGACACATTACCCCAAAAATCATGTGCCGAAGGTCTGTAAAATTTATGGTCACTAACACCATATTCCCTATACGCCACTTGGCGTGACGGGGGTACTTTACCTTACTTACAATTAAATGACCTCATAATTTTTTATTATTCGCCACAATTAGCTTATGTCACACATGTCTTGACCCCAAATGGCAGAGGGGCGTGACAAAGATGGTGAATCAATCTATGTTCGTTTTTCATGCCATTTTTGACTGCTTGACTGCATAACAAAAAACAACAAATTTGTAAAAATTCATAACTTTTTAAATAATCGACGTACATACATGAATGAGGTATTTTTGGATTTCTATCGTCAAGGGCTATCTAGATATTATATTAAATAATAAAAAAATTTTTTTTTTTAACTTTTTACGAAAGTGCCTATCATAAGTTTGACAGTTTGCATAAACATTTCCTATCACATAATAAGGGAGATAATGCATTTCAAACACCAAATACAACTTCACCCATATCGTCAAATTACTGCATGTGGTCAACGTACATATTACTCTATACCAGCAAAGACATGCACATAAGGCACGCAGCTTTATCAAAATTCTGGCGGTAAAAATATCAACCTTGTTGCTGATATGATTTGAGTACTATGTGAGCACAAGTAATGGCTATCACAAAACAAGATAAGGTTTCATCGGCACGGGGGTATGAGGTGTGTGTGCTGTTAGCGTCTATATTTATCAAGGCCAGCAGTAAATTTAATGTGGTGTGGTCAGTATCACAGCAGGCTGACCTATTTTCTCCGAAAAAAGCTTCTGATACCTATTTTCAGAGACTGGGCGAACCTAGAAGATGTATCAATCAGGAAAAAAAAAGATTCACATCTGTGAATTGAATCCAAATGTCCTTGTGGCTAGTAGTGAACAGATCAACTATTCAACCATCGTGACTTCATCAATATTATAATTCTTTGACAACCGACATCAGCCTGAAGACATTCAATTACAGATTTGGAATCAGCTACTGGGAATATGAAGCAACTGTCCTGAAATCGCACCCTGTTCATGCGACACCAAAGGGAGAAAACCCCATCACAAATCTATGCTAATGGAGTTACCTCTTTCCGTACGGAAGCTTGTTTATCGACGCAACGGAAGAGATTTTAGAGACAAAATTGTTCATGGTTTTAAGAATTAATCTACATATTTATATTTATCTAACATATTACATATTATATATGAATGTTTAGATAATTGAACAAGGTATTAGATTTCATCAATATCTAGATGACACAAGACATGTAAAACGAATATGGTCTGATGGCGTTCACACTAATCAAATTTAGCGTGGTGCACTATGCGGCTGAACGTACGCAACCGAAATGGAAATGGCGCACCATGCGGCAGATCGTACGGAAAGAGTTAAGTTAGTACTTGTCACATACTATGTAGATAAGATTCGTTAGTCTAGTAAGATGAGCTTTCTAGGGTAGATAACTCAAAACTGTTACTGCCTTGAAGAAAGGTCAAGAAAAGCCAAAGTCTAGGGAGATCATCCCAAGTAAATATGTGATGTAGACACAGACGCTAGGGCATCAAGTGCAAAACACATACGGGGTATCCGCTAACAAACATATGAAATAAAATATTCAACAGAATAATTCCTCATTCAAATATCACTCACTGACAATTTGTTCTATTTATATAGAACAATTTATTATTCAACCATTGCTGACAATATGTTCTATTTATATAGAACAATTCCTTACTCAACCATAGCTGACAATATGTTCTATTTATATAGAACAATTTCTTATTCAACCATAGCTGACAATATGCTCTATTTATATAGAACAATTCCTTACTCAACCATAGCTGACAATTTGTTCTATTTATATAGAACAATTCCTTATTCAACCATAGCTGACAATTTGTTCTATTTATATAGAACAATTCCTTACTCAACCATAGCTGACAATATGTTCTATTTATATAGAACAATTCCTTACTCAACCATAGCTGACAATATGTTCTATTTATATAGAACAATTCCTTACTCAACCATAGCTGACAATATGTTCTATTTATATAGAACAATTCCTTACTCAAACATCAATGAAGGCATGTTCTATTTATATAGAACAATTCCTTACTCAACCATAGCTGACAATATGTTCTATTTATATAGAACAATTCCTTACTCAACCATAGCTGACAATATGTTTTATTTACATAGAACAATTCCTTATTCAAACATCAATGAAGGCATGTTCTATTTACATAGAACAATTCCTTATTCAAACATCAATGAAGGCATGTTCTATTTACATAGAACAATTCCTTATTCAAACATCAATGAAGGCATGTTCTATTTACATAGAACAATTCCTTATTCAAACATCAATGAAGGCATGTTCTATTTATATAGAATAACTCCTTATTTATCACTGATAATATGTTCTATTTATATTTACTTCTGATTAACTATTCCTGGGGAGACATTCACTTTCGGACCAATATACAACTCATATCCAACAACAGCACCTACTGTCCAAAGAAATGTCCATCTCTGAGCAAAGAAATGTCCATCTCTGGGCAAAGAAATGTCCATCTCTGGCCAAAGAAAAGTCCATCTCTGGGCAAAGAAATGTCCACCTCTGGCCAAAGAAATGTCCATCTCTGAGCAAAGAAATGTCCATCTCTGAGCAAAGAAATGTCCATCTCTGAGCAAAGAAATGTCCATCTCTGAGCAAAGAAATGTCCATCTCTGAGCAAAGAAATGTCCATCTCTGAGCAAAGAAATGTCCATCTGTGAGCAAAGAAATGTCCATCTCTGAGCAATGAAATGTCCATCTCTTGAGCAATAAAATGTCCATCTCTGAGCAAAGAAATGTCCATGTCTGGTTCCAACTGAAACAGAAGCTTCCCAGCAGGCAACATCGTGCCCTGTGTTCAATATTTACACTAGAAAGAGTACACTAATGAGCTGCCAAAATGTCGTCGTACGACGGAAAAATGAATTTCTGTCTCCACAAATGAACAAACTTTCGTCAACATGAGTTCCATGAACCCTCACGATGGATACAGATTCCCTGAAAGGTAGTTACTTAGTTCCCCTCAAGCTCATCCAGCGTCATGACCTGGTTTCCCTTTGCCGGGATTGGTGGCATACTTGGGAGCTGTGTCTTGAGAATGTCGGGACTGAACCATCGCTGGATGCCGCTGTTCACATCCACCTTTGGACCCCCTCCTCCGTTCACAGCTGAGGTCACTGGATGAGGTCCATCTGGAGAAATTAAAAGTCAGTAAAATTTGTTGTAAAATCAAGCCAACAAAACAAAGCTTTTATATTTCACACGATTACTGGTGGAAAACTGCGCAACAACCAAAGAAGAAAAGAAAGATATTCCAAAAGATGGTAACGGTCAAGTTTAGTTCAATAAATTATTTCAGTTTGGAACTGCAGTGTCTCCTTGAGTAAGCATTTCACTTTATTTATTTTATATATATATATTTTTTTTGTTCGCCAGCTTTTACCTCAGATGAAGTCCCTAGAGACTAGGAACTGAATTTTGCGTGTTAATCCATTTTTCCCTGACAGCCGTGTGCACAGGGGTCCCTCGGTGTACAGGGAGACAACTCCATCTTCAGAGGTACTCATATTTTTTATGTCGACGAGCAATTAACGTTTCAAGCCGCGTCTTGCTGCTGAGACCAGGGGTGGTTGCCACAGAGAGAAATCACAAATAAAAATCCCAACTGGTATAGCAGGAATTTGAACCCACAACCTCTATGTCTCGAGACCGGCATCTTGCCTTGAGACAAATCAATCCCCTTTTTGAAATATTACAAAAAATTTGGATCAGCGATTTGCCCTTCCTGGTCTCTGGATAGTGAGATCCATTGTCTATTTATCTCAAACTGAGAAAAACAGGAGGTCTCATGTCCATGTGAGAGCCTTTGGCAGTTAGAAATCTAAAAGAGTCTGCTAGAATGGTCTCCACCAAGGAAAAATTGTTAGACAAATATACCTGTGCTGAAGACAGGTGTGGAGCCACGATAGTTCCGTGGTTAGTGAACTGGGCTACAAAGGACAAGAGGTAGGGTTCGATCCCAACCGACGGCTTCCGGGTTCATCCAGCCTTAATGGGTACCGGATTTTTTTCTGTGAAAGTAAAGCGGCACGGGCGTAATACCGACCACATTACCCTAAAAATCATGTGCTGAAGGTCTGTAAAATTTATGGTCACTAACACCATATTCCCTATACGCCACTTGGCGTGACGGGGGCACTTTACTATTGTTTGAAGACAGGTGTGTCTGGATGCAGATATCACGACTTTGCCGTAAACTTGCGACACAACTCATATTCACTTAATGGGTGAAGGACTAAGAAATGGAGAGCAATAAGCTGTTGTAAGAAATGGAGAGCAATAAGCTGTTGTAAGAAATGGAGGGCAATAAGCTGTTGTAAGAAATGGAGGGCAATAAGCTGTTGTAAGAAATGGAGGGAAATAAGCTGTTGTAAGAAATGGAGAGCAATAAGCTGTTGTAAGAAATGGAGGGCAATAAGCTGTTGTAAGAAATGGAGGGAAATAAGCTGTTGTAAGAAATGGAGAGCAATAAGCTGTTGTAAGAAATGGAGAGCAATAAGCTGTTGTAAGAAATGGAGAGCAATAAGCTGTTGTAAGAAATGGAGGAAGACCCAGGGAGACACTGAGAAGAACATTGATGAGAGAGGCAAGAGCAGCAGGAATCGGCTCCCTCAATGAGATAGAACTGCTTGCACAGAACAGAGACAGATGGCGAGATTTAATAAAATATCTTTAAAAGAAAACTGCTAGAACAAAAATTCATATAGGAGAAGGTGTATCTTGGTCTACGCCCTATGGGCCGGTTACGGCTCGAAAGGTCAATAGATAGATAGATAGATAGAAGAAATGGAGGGAAATAAGCTGTTGTAAGAAATGGAGGGCAATAAGCTGTTGTAAGAAATGGAGAGCAATAAGCTGTTGTAAGAAATGGAGGGCAATAAGCTGTTGCTGTATACAAGAAGTCAGCTATGACCACTTTTAGTTCTGGTGCTGCTGGGCACCTTGACACCCAAAACATTTAATTCTATAAATAACTTACTCATGTTGATGTCCCTGAGACAATTAATTCTATAAATAACTTACTCATGCCGATGTCCCTGAGACAATTAATTCTATAAATAACTTACTCATGCCGATGTCCCTGAGACAATTAATTCTATAAATAACTTACTCATGCCGATGTTTCTGGGACAATTAATTCTATAAATAACTTACTCATGCCGATGTCCCTGAGACAATTAATTCTATAAATAACTTACTCATGCCGATGTTTCTGAGACAATTAATTCTATAAATAACTTACTCATGTTGATGTTCCCTAGACAATTCTATAAATAACTTACTCATGTTGATGTTCCCTAGACAATTCTATAAATAACTTACTCATGTTGATGTCCCCTAGACAATTCTATAAATAACTTACTCATGTTGATGTCCCCTAGACAATTCTATAAATAACTTACTCATGTTGATGTCCCCTAGACAATTCTATAAATAACTTACTCATGTTGATGTCCCCTAGACAATTCTATAAATAACTTATTCATGTTGATTGCCCTGAGACAATTAATTCTATAAATAACTTACTCATGTTGATGTCCCCGACACAATTAATTCTATAAATAACTTACTCATGTTGATTGCCCTGAGATAATTAATTCTATAAATAACTTACTCATGCCGATGTTTCTGGGACAATTAATTCTATAAATAACTTACTCATTTTCATGGAACTCAGTGGTGACGCCACCCTCTGGATCGTTGCGCTAAGGGCAGCTGGGGACAGAGGTCCAGTTGCTTGGCTGCGAGGGCTCATTTGGGCAGAGCTGCCTGGCATCACCATGTGATGGGAAGGCAGAGGAGGCATGTGACGATGCTGCTGTGTAGCCAGGAAGTGAGAAATCTGCTGATTGTTCTGAATGTTCACTGCTGAAGAGCACAGATATTATTCGTTAGCACAGTTGCTTGTTTCAACTTGAATGTTGATTTTTTAGTTCGAGCCATGAAGTATGACCCACTTGTGTGTATGTGTGTGAAGATGACGCAAGCATTTTGCAATGAAGCAAGTTGTTTTGAAGTTCTCCTTCTTCTATTCTTCCTCTGCTGCCGTTGGCGTCGAGGGGAGAAACAATCTGCGATTCTTTGCTCTTCTGTTGGCCTCTTCTGATGTTATTCCTCCTAGTGACTCTAGTATTCCCTTTATCCATCTCTTTCTCGGTCTTCCTCTTAATCTGGCGTTTTCGTAGTGTTTGTTTATGGCTCTTTGAGTCATTGTTAGTTCTTTTTGTCTTGTTATGTGGCCGAACCAATTTATCTGTTGTTTCTTTATGTATTCGATGGCTGGTTCAATTTTGAGTTTCTTCCTCAGGTCGGTGTTTCTTACTCTGTCCCTTAAGCTGTTTCCTGTCATTCCTCTGACACATTTCATTTCGGTGGTCGAAATCTTTCTTATTGTTCTAGAGTCCAGCGTCCAATTCTGGCACTGATAGCACAGAGTTGGTAGAAAAATTGATTTGTATATTGCCCGTTTTGCTTCCGTAGTTATTGCTTTGTTTTTCAATAGTGTTGATACTTGGCCTATAACTTGGCATGCTTTGTTACACCTTATATCTATCTCTGTCTCTTGGTTATTGTCTTGTGTTAACGTGCTACCCAGATATTTAAAATTGTCCACCTGCTTCAAAGTCGTATTATCTATTATGATGTTTAGTTTTTCTTTCTTTCTCGTTATTGCCATTACTTCGGTTTTGCTTATGTTGATCTTCATGTTTTGAAGTTCAGTGTTTCAATTTTAAAAGATTTCGCTGTCTATGAGCAACGTGTTCTCGCCTTTAAATCTAGATGACGATACCTATATACAAGTTACGTTTTCAAAATACCGTTGTAAACAAAAATTACTACCACTTAAATGTTACATTTGAAGTTCAGAAGACAGTATTTTCTGTGGACTTTTGCTACACAGTTGTGTGTATTCCCAAGCAGAAACATGGGGATTGGATGCTGTCATCATTTCCTGGCTTAGATTAGATTTATGGCCTGAAATTCAACCCCATCATGCCTTGGCTACCGGAGGTGATACGTTGTCTATTCACTTGGCCAAGGTCAGCCTGTCAATCCAGCCATATGTTCATCATCATCATGTGCCATACTGGTTGGCGTAGGTGATCATGTCTTTCCACAATAAAGTAAATATATATACTTATATCTCTCAAAAACAATTATTGATTAATTTAGGGACAACGTGACAAATTATACGTAATATAGTGAAAGAATAGTGAAAGAATACTGAAGGACTCAGCCTCTTAATAGCAAAAAGACAGAGGTAACAACAAAGAAAAAGACATCACCTCAGTGCAAAATAAAGACAAGTGGAACAATATTAAACAGGTAAATGAATTTAAATATTTGGGAACTTTGTTAACCTCAGACGGAAGATGTACAAAAGAGGTGAGATGCAGAATGGCTCAGGCAAAAGCAGCTTTTCAGAAAATGAGGAAGATAATATGCAATTCATTTTTGACAATAGAAACAAGAAAAAGAGTTCTTAAATGTTATGTAGAGTCAGTCTTCACATATGGATGTGAATCATGGACAATAGGACGGACAACAGACAAGAAAATCACTGGAGTCTGTACAAATGTGGTTTTACAGAAGAATGTTGAGAATATCATGGACAGCTAAGAAGAGTAATGAAAACGTTCTGAAAGAGACCAAAGCAAAAAGAGAGCTAATTTCCAATATTAGGAAGAAACAATCATCATTTTTTGGCCACGTAATGAGAAGAGAACAACTGGAATATATTGTAACAACTGGAAAAATTGAGGGATGAAGAGATAGAGGGAAGCAAAGAGAGAAAATATCAGACAACTTAAGAGAATGGCTTGGCAGAAGGTTAACAACAGAAATGATAAAGAACTGTCGAGATCGAAAATTGTGGAGAGACATGATCACCTACGCCAGTAAGCCCGGTACTTGATGATGATGTGTAATATATGTGTGACGAATGACAGGAAAACAGCCTGAGAGATAAGATCAGAAATGAAGAACTGAGAAAAAAGCTTGGAATAGCCCCCGCCATAGACTATATAAAGAAACAACAGATAAAATGGTTTGGCCACATGACAAAACAGAAGTGATCAAAACACAACAAAATGAGTTCTCAAAAAACGTGAGAACACCAGATCCAAAGGTCGACCATGAAAAAGAAGGATAGACAGAATATTAGAAGCACTAGGAAACATAACAGCAGCAGAGGCCAACAGAGTAGCAAAAGACCGCAAATTATATCTCCCCTCGACGCTGACAGGTAAACGAGGAAGGAAAGAAGAAGAAGATGTGTACTATTTTTTAGGTTAAATATTCTTGATTCATAAAACACTAGAAAGAATAGTGAGGCGGGAGACAACAACAGAAGGCACCAGCTCCTTCACTAAGATTGAGCAACCTGCCCAGAACAGGGACGTGTAATGATATGCAATGCTGGTCCTGTACAAGGTCTGTCATTTGCTAACAGAAATTGAGGGATACAAGAGTCTAAAACTTCTGCCCTATGTGCCATCCTTTGGTTTGAAAATAAGTAAAGTACCCCCATCACGCCAAGTGGCGTATAGGGAAATATGGTGTTAGTGACCTTATATTTTACAGACCTTCAGCACATGACTTTTGGGGTAATGTGGTTGGTATTACGCCCGTACTGCTTTACTTTCGCAGAAAAAAAATCCGGTACCCATTTAAGGCTGGGTGAACCCGGAAGCCGTCGGTTGGTATCGAACCCTACCAACAGTATTCATCCTCATCATCATCGAGTGCCGTCTCCGTATCGAAGGTTGGCTACCATGGAGCGCCATTCTACTCTGTCTCTTGCTTTGATGGTGCAGGTTGTCATAGACTTGTCCATCTTTTGATGTTACTCGTCCATGTTAGTCTTGGTCTGCCTCTGCCTCTTTTACCTTGTATTTTCCCTTCCAATATTACTTTTAGTAGGCTGTTGTGTCTTTTAACATGGCCCAAAATCTCATTTGCCTTGTTTGAATTGTGTTTAGTAGTTCTCTTTTCATTTTTAGTTGTTTTAAAACTTCATCGTTTGTTTTCTTTTCCTTCCATCCAATTCTACCTATTCTTCTATAAATCCATATGTCAAAGGCTTCAATTCTCTGTTCTGTTTTCTTGTCTAATGTCCATGTTTCTGCACCATATAGGGATATTGAGAAGATGAAACATTTTGCTATTCTAAGTTTTAGCCCTGGTGTTATTTGTTTTGTTAGCATGTTCTTCGTGGCATTAAAATTACTTTTTGCCATACCCATTCTTTTGTTTATTTCAGTTGTACATTTTCCATCACTGGTTATATAGTATGTCCAAGGTAGTTGTAGCTCTGAACTGTCTCCAGGTCTATTCCTTCAATTTTGATATCCACTTGTGGGTTTTGAGTATTTTCTTTGTTTATGATCATAGTTTTTGTCTTTTTGATATTCATATCTAGTCCATAAGTACAGTATTACCATAATTATTCACTTTAATTTGGAAACGGGGTGCCCTGGTTATTCAGTCTACCCTCATTTCACTCAAACTTTTGTAAAGTGCACTTTAATCAAAACTGTAGTAAATTTAATCAATAAAAAACTGTGGTAAAGTGCACTTTATTAAAAACTGTGGTAAATTGCACTTAAATCAAAACTGTAGTGAAGTGCACTTTATTCAAAACTGTGGTAAATTTAATAAATCAAAACTGAGAGAAAGTGCACTTTGATATAAACTGTGGTAAAGTGCACTTTAATCAAAACAATAGTAAAGTGCAGTTCACTCAAAACTGTGGTGCAATGAAAATTAATAAAATTGTGAAAAATGTCACTGTTTTTGTTAGGTGAATTTGGTTACAAATATGGTATGTGCACTTCGATTAAAACTTTGTAAAGTGCACTTTGATTAAAACTGTGGTAAAGTGCACTTCGCTAAAAACTGTGGTAACATGTGGTTCGCTCAAAGACTGTGGTAAAGTGCACTTCAATTAAAACTGTGGTAAAGTGCACTTCAATTAAAACTGTGGTAAAGTGCACTTCAATTAAAACTGTGGTAAAGTGCACTTCAATTAAAACTGTGGTAAAGTGCACTTCAATTAAAACTGTGGTAAAGTGCACTTCAATTAAAACTGTGGTAGAATGCACTTCAATTAAAACTGTGGTAAAGTGCACTTCAATTAAAACTGTGGTAAAGTGCACTTCAATTAAAACTGTGGTAAAGTGCACTTCAATTAAAACTGTGGTAAAGTGCACTTCAATTAAAACTGTGGTAAGATCATGCAACTCACCTCTGGCCATCTGCTGCTGCATGACAGGAGTGTTAGCAGCGGAGTGTACTTGACCCCCTGCACCAGGAATTCGAACGGAGACAGGCACAGTGCCAGGCGGTGGCCCTAGACAGGATATTGGGGTACCTATCGGGGGTGGCGGGAGAACCATTCCCTGAGAGTGTGGCTGAGAAATATATGACATGGAAAAATATATGGCATGGAAAAATATATAGCATGGAGAAATATATGACATGGTGAAAATATATAACATGGAGAAATATATAGCATGGAGAAATATAAGACATGGAGAAATATATAGCATGGAGAAATATATGGCATGGCGAAATATATAGCATGGAGAAATATATGACATGGTGAAAATATATAACATGGAGAAATATATAGCATGGAGAAATATATAGCATGGAGAAATATATAGCATGGAGAAATATATAGCATGGAGAAATATATAGCATGGAGAAATATATAGCATGGAGAAATATATAGCATGGAGAAATATATAGCATGGAGAAATATATGGCATGGAGAAATATATCTATCTATTGACCTTTCGAGCCGTAACCGGCCCATAGGGCGTAGACCAAGATACACCTTCTCCTATATGAATTTTTGTTCTAGCAGTTTTCTTTTAAAGATATTTTATTAAATCTCGCCATCTGTCTCTGTTCTGTGCAAGCAGTTCCATCTCATTGAGGGAGCCGACTCCTGCTGCTCTTGCCTCTCTCATCAATGTTCTTCTCAGTGTCTCCCTGGGTCTTCCTCTTTTTCTCCTACCTGTTGTTTCCCATATGAGGGCTTGCTTTGCTATTCGATTATTATCTCTTCTCATCACATGTCCAACGTATGACCATCGTCTTTTCTTTATTACTGAAGATATTAGTGGTTGATTGGCGATTTCTCTAATTTCCTCGTTTGTTTTGAATTCGTTCCATTCTATACCAAGTATTTTCCTTAGACATTTATTTTCGAATGCGTTCAACTTTGTTTCTATATCTCTTGTTGTTTTCCAGCTTTCACACGCATACGTAAGGGTTGATAGTACATTTGATTTGAATAGCCTAAGTTTTGTGTTTGTGCTAATGAGTTTTGATTTCCACAACTTTTCAAGGCTTCTGAAAGACATTGCTGCTTTAGCCAGTCTGATTCTAATTTCTTTGCTCGTATCCCCTTCTCGATCAATGTGACTTCCAAGATAGATAAAGTGATCGATCTCTTCTACTGGTTTGTTTTCCATGTATATTTTGTCACTTGTTGGAATTAAACTTTTCATGACTTTAGTCTTTTCATGATTGACCTCAAGCCCAATTTTGCTGGCTATTGATGATAGTTCATTTGTGTTTTCCTGCATCGTTTTTATCTGACTGCTGATGAGAACTATGTCATCAGCAAAGTCGAGGTCCTCCAAATGGTCTCCTTGTATCCATTCGATGCCTTTATTACCAGTGCAGCATTTCTTCATTATGAAGTCCATAACAATTCCAAATAACAAGGGCGATAAAATACATCCTTGTTTAACCCCAGTTTCTATTGGGAAACATTCGCTCAGTCCTTCCTCTGTTCGAACTGCACATGTGTAACCATCATACATGTCTTTGATAATATTTATGATTTTTGATGGTAAACCATATTGCTTCAGAATTTTCCACAAAGAATCTCTATGAATACTATCAAATGCTTTTTTGAAGTCGATGAAGTTAAGTACAAAAGGTTTTTGCTTTTCAATATGTTCCTCCAATATAAGTCGTAGAGTGAAAATGTGGTCAAGACAGCTTCTCCCTTTTCTAAACCCAGCCTGTTCTTCACGCATTACTGTATCTATTGAATCCTTTATTCTATTTAGGATGATTTTACAGAATAACTTTGAGGCAACTGACAAAAGTGTCACGCCTCTCCAGTTGTTACAATCTCTAAGATTGCCCTTTTTTGGGATCTTAACAATGATTCCTTTTTTCCATTTATGAGGCGTCTTCTCTGTTTTCCAAATGATGTTGAACATTTTTGGAGATGTATTAAATTATGGCTATCAATTGCCTTGAGGATCTCAGCTGTTAACTTATCCTCTCCAGCAGCCTTGTTATTGGTCATTAGCTTTAAGGTGGTTTCTATTTCACTCAAGGTGAAGTCATCTACCTTGAGTGAAATAGAAACCACCTTAAAGCTAAAGAAATATATAGCATGGAGAAATATATAGCATGGAGAAATATAAGACATGGAGAAATATATGGCATGGAGAAATATATGACATGGTGAAAATATATAACATGGAGAAATATATAGCATGGAGAAATATATGGCATGGAGAAATATATGGCATGGAAAAATATATGGCATGGAGAAATATATGGCATGGAAAAATATAAGACATGGAGAAATATATGGCATGGAGAAATATATGGCATGGAAAAATATATGGCATGGAGAAATATTATATGACATGGAGAAATATATAGCATGGAGAAATATATGGCATGGAAAAATATATAGCATGGAGAAATATATAGCATGGAGAAATATATGGCATGGAGAAATATATAGCATGGAGAAATATATAGCATGGAGAAATATATGGCATGGAGAAATATATAGCATGGAGAAATATATAGCATGGAGAAATATATGACATGGAGAAATATATGGCATGGAGAAATATATGGCATGGAGAAATATATGGCATGGAGAAATATATGGCATGGAAAAATATATAGCATGGAGAAATATATAACATGGAAAAATATAATATATGACATGGCGAAACATATGACATGGAGAAATATATGGCATGGAGAAATATAAGACATGGAGAAATATATAGCATGGAGAAATATATAGCATGGAGAAATATAAGACATGGAGAAATATATAGCATGGAGAAATATATGGCATGGAGAAATTGTCCTTCACAGCTGTTTGTCAATGATACTTTAGTTAATTCATTTATTGGTGTCTTTCCAGGAACACAAAATGTGTATGCAAATACTAGTACATGAAGTTTGAAGAAGTTTTATTTGAAAACTTAAAAACTTTTCATTCTTAAAATTAGATATTCCGGCCCCGGAAATGCTCAAATTGGCAAAACGTTGCTCTTTTTATTACGATCCCATTAAAAAATATAATTTATTCATGACTATTGGTTTCAGATACAAATGTTATGCCTTGTGTGTAGTATCACAAACTGAAACCACTTCCATGAAATATCAATTCAAAAATGAAAGGAATGTAGCTGACTCAGCATGTCTTCACCCCAACAAATTTTGCTGTAATATTTCCAAGATTAGAATTAAAATACCACTTTTAAATGAAGCCAATCAGCTGTGCCTTGTTTATCTTCTGAGATGCCCCTAGTATCCTCGAAAGTCTTCTGTAAAACCAGGTTAGCGGTCAGGTAACTTAGCTACAACTGTGTGAAGTAGATGGTACTACCTCCGACAGCCATACTGACCCTAACCTACAAAACAGCAAAAGATTAATTAAGCAAGTGAAGGCTGCGTTCACTTTTGGTGCGGCTATGTTTTTTGGCATGTGCTCTATCTGCTATGATGGGGACTGCAGCTGCCTTTCTTTGTTTGGATTCCTCAAAGAGATGAGTTTTAATTTGGATGATTCCACTGGCACGGATGGTTGAGCAATTATGGATTTTAACTTGTTTGCAGTGATACTGGGGCCTTCAACTAACAACTAGTCTAGTGTTCACACGTACCAGTTTCTAAATCTGTTGTTTATCGTTATGTAGTAGATTTCTTTTTCCTTTCCTTCGCCAGCTTTTTTTTTTTTTATCTCTGACGAAGTCACTAGAGACAGGCGTGCTGAAGTCGGATGTGTTGGGCCGAAAGGCGCAAATATAACAGTTATACTGCAAACCACAACACAACGCAGACATGCCCACTTAACGTCCTTGTAAGGACGGATGACAAAGAGGAATTCTACAGTCTACGAATACTCTAGAATACTTTAGTCATCGGGCGAATGCAAGCAAGCAAGCAACTAGAGACAGGGAACTGAATTTTGTGTGTTAATCCATTTTTCCATGGCAGCCATGTACACAGGGATCCCTCGCCGCACAGGCAGATAACCTCCAACTTCGGAGGTACTCATATTTTTTCCGTCGATAAGTAATTGACGTTTCAAGCTGGGCCTCGCGCTGCTGAGACCAGGGGTGGTTGCCACAGTGAGAAATCATAAATAAAAATCCCAACCGGAGTAGCCGTAATTTGAACCCACAACCTCTGTCTCGAAGCCAGCGTCTTGCCTCGAGACCAACCAGTCCCCTTGTAGTAGATGTGATTGCGCATGTTGTCTCTTGGACTTTCCCATGTCCACAGACGTCTTGGATGTTGCTTAAACCAGGTGTTTCCTATCATCATGTTGTGTGTTCTAGGTCCAGTCACTAAGTTTGTTCCCTCTTTCATTTCTCACTCCTAAGCCACAATAACCAACCACTTCATGAACTATTTCGTTTCCTACTTTTGCATTGGGATCCCCTAGAACTATGGTGGTTTTGTGATTTACATTGATGAAGTGCCATATTAAGCTCATGGTAAAATTTGTCAACTGTTTCCTCTAGACTGTCTGCTGTTGGTGCATAAACTTGTATGAGATTTATGTCTATTGGCTTTCCATTCAATTTTGCTAAAAGGATTCTGTCAGATATTGGGTAAAAGCCTTTCAATGTTCTTGCTCTTTCTGCATCCAAGATGATACCTACTCCTCTTTGGTGTTCAGTACCTCCAGAATAGATTATTTTATGTTTATCAGAATACATCTCCCCTGATCCAGAGTGACAAAGACGATGGTCAAATGTTGGACATGTGATGAGAGGAGATAATAACCAAATAGCAAAGCAAGCCCTCATATGGGAAACAACAGGTAAGAGGAAAAGAGGGCGACCCAGAGAGACACTGAGAAGAACATTGATGAGAGAGGCAAGAGCAGCAGGATTCAGCTCCCTCAATGAGATAGAGCTGCTTGCACAGAACAGAGATAAATGGCGAGATTTGATAAAATATCTTTAAAAGAAAACTGTTAGAACAAAAATTCAGATAAGAGAAGGAATATCTTGGTCTACGCCCTATGGGCCGGCTACAGCTTGAAAGGTCAATAGATAGATAGATAGATAGATCCAGAGTATCTCACTTCGCTAAAGTCCCAATAAATGTAAACCCATCCTTTTCATTTCCTGTTTGATGTTTTCCAGTTTTCCCTTCTGCCTTACCGTGTTCTTACAGAAAGGGAATAATAATAAAAGGAGGATATGAAGAAAAGGAAGCAAAGGATGAGAATATGGAGGAGAATGAGGAAGGGAACAAGGAGAATGGGGAGCAGAACAAGGAGAATGGGGAGCAGAACAAGGAGAATGAGATGGAGGAGAATGAGGAAGGGAACAAGGAGAATGGGGAGCAGAACAAGGAGAATGAGATGGAGGAGAATGAAGAAGAGAATGAGGAAAATGAGATGGAGGAGAATGAGGAGGAGAACAAGGAGAATGGGGAGCAGAACAAGGAGAATGAGATGGAGGAGAATGAAGAAGAGAACGAGGAAAATGAGATGGAGGAGAATGAGGAGGAGAACAAGGAGAATGAGATGGAGGAGAATGAGGAAGAGAACAAGGAGAATGAGATGGAGGAGAATGAGGAAGAGAACAAGGAGAATGAGATGGAGGAGAACAAGGAGAATGAGATGGAGAAGAACAAGGAGAATGAGATGGAGAAGAACAAGGAGAATGAGATGGAGAAGAACAAGGAGAATGAGATGGAGGAGAACAAAGAGAATGAGATGGAGAAGAACAAGGAGAATGAGATGGAGGAGAATGAGGAAGAGAACAAGGAGAATGAGATGGAGGAGAATGAGGAAGAGAACAAGGAGAATGAGATGGAGGAGAATGAGGAAGAGAACAAGGAGAATGAGATGGAGGAGAACAAGGAGAATGAGATGGAGAAGAACAAGGAGAATGAGATGGAGGAGAACAAGGAGAATGAGATGGAGAAGAACAAGGAGAATGAGATGGAGGAGAACAAAGAGAATGAGATGGAGAAGAACAAGGAGAATGAGATGGAGGAGAACAAGGAGAATGAGATGGAGGAGAACAAGGAGAATGAGATGGAGAAGAACAAGGAGAATGAGATGGAGGAGAACAAGGAGAATGAGATGGAGGAGAACAAGGAGAATGAGATGGAGGAGAACAAGGAGAATGAGATGGAGGAGAACAAGGAGAATGAGATGGAGAAGAACAAGGAGAATGAGATGGAGAAGAACAAGGAGAATGAGATGGAGGAGAACAAGGAGAATGAGATGGAGGAGAACAAGGAGAATGAGATGGAGAAGAACAAGGAGAATGAGATGGAGGAGAACAAGGAGAATGAGATGGAGGAGAACAAGGAGAATGAGCAGGATGAGAATAAGGAGAATGAAGAAGAAGATGGTAATCCTAAGTTACGGTAAAGCATGAGGAATGAAACAGCATCATGGCATATGTAACAAACCTTCTGGCCAGTAGTTGACCAGAAACCCTTAACTGGTGCTGCCCACAGAACAAACTCCACAGGAAGAAGATGGTAATCCTAAGTTACGGTAAAGCATGAGGAATGAACCAGCATCATGGCTTGTGTAACAAACCTTCTAGCCAGTAGTTGACCAGAAACCCTTAACTGGTGCTGCCCACAGAACAAACTCCACAGGAAGAAGATGGTAATCCTAAGTTACGGTAAAGCATGAGGAATGAACCAGCATCATGGCTTGTGTAACAAACCTTCTAGCCAGTAGTTGACCAGAAACCCTTAACTGGTGCTGCCCACACAGAACAAACTCTGCAGGAAAGTTCAAGAATTCAGATAGGTTTACCATTTGCTGCAGCCGCTGTAGATCCATCATTCGCAACATATCAATGTTCTGAGCTGGGACTCCAGGCACCTGTGACTGCTGCTGGCTCGAACTGCCTCCCACAATTGCCCTCCCACTGCCGGTGGGCTTACTGCCCATGTTCTGTTGTAAACTGGACACGCTGCTCATGTTGTACTGCAAACCAGCAAAGGAGTGTTGCATGTTTGGGCTGCCTCCGGTAACTGGTCTCCCGGTGTGGATTATAGGCGGCGGGGGCTGATGTTGCTGTAAGGCATAGAGATGCTGCAAGCTTCTGTCCTCTTGTGATGGTTCTTGTGCTGTTGAGAAGAGAAATTATTTTGAGAAAATCATAACGATTACATCACGTATGTAAAGTTGAACTACTTCTTCAGTATTTGTCTGTTGTATGGACAATAATCGAAGGTATGCTGATGATACAGTATTAATCGCTAAGAGTGAAAATGAGTTACAAGAAATGTTGGACATTATAGTGAAAGAAAGCAAAAATAAAGGACTCAGCCTTAATAGCAAAAAGACAGAGGTAATGGTAACAATAAAGAAAAAAACATCACTTCAGTGCAAAATAAAGACAAGTGGAACAATATTAAAACAGGTAAATGAATTTAAATATTTGGGAACTTTGTTAACCTCAGACGGAAGGTGTACAACAGAGGTGAGATGCAGAATGGCTCAGGCAAAAGCAGCTTTCCAAAAAATGAGGAAAATACTATGCAATCTATTTTTGACAATAGAAACTAGAAAAAGAGTTCTTAAATGTTATGTAGAGCCAGTCTTAACATATGGATGCGAGTCATGGACAATAGGACAACAGACAAGAAAATCACTGGAGTCTGTAGAAATGTGGTTTTACAGAAGAATGTTGAGAGTACCATGGACAGCTAAGAAGAGTAATGAAGATGTTCTGAAAGAGGTCAAAGCAAAAGAGAGCTAATTTCCAATATTAGGAAAAGACAATCATCATTTTTTGGCCATGTAATGAGAAGAGAACAACTGGAATATATTGTAACAACTGGGAAAATTGAGGGACGAAGAGATAGAGGGAAGCAAAGAGAAAAAATAACAGACAGCTTAAGAGAATGGCTTGGCAGAAGGTCAACAACAGAAATGATAAATAGGTGCCGAGATCGAAAGTTGTGGAGAGACATGATCACCTACGCCAGCAGGCCCAGTACTTGATGATGATGATGATGGAGAACGATGCATAGTTATTGAGTTACTTGCGGGTCATCATCATTGCACTCCGAACAAGTTCATAGGTGATGAGATCCCCTCCTCAGCAAGTCCTGCAGTGTCCAGCAACTGACGACTCCAGTTCTGTGTAAGTTGATAAGTCGTTTTACACGTCCACTAAGTTTCTCGTTTCTGGCTGTGCCAATCTTAACTCCCATTTCTTTCTTCTGAAGGAGTGGCGTGGACTCATGGTTGTCAAAGTCCTGTGCTCTTCCCACACCTCACCAGCATTGATATTGGTAAGCCCACAGACCTATTTGATGATATCTCCTGCTTGGACCACTCATGATTTACCTCTTTTTAGCCTGGCACCTTTCTCTGTGTTGAGCTCGTGGTAGAATGGATGCTCTTTACCTGCACTTATTTTCAGTTATGCTCATGCCCTCCAGATATTGATTCTGTCATCCTGGTTGGAAAGTCAAGAAGATGCCTCACTGTTAGACAGGGAGCTGTCCCTCGTACACTCCAATATAAAAAAAAAAAAAAAAGATGCACAGTGTCACTAGACTGTGGCAAGTTGCCATATCTGTACTTTTTGGTCCAATCCATTAATCTTTGGAGTAGGTATAATTGTTATTGTTTAAAAGGAGACTGGGTGGTCTAGAGGTAAGACGCCAGCCTCTGGACCAGAAGTTCATGGGTTCGAACCACAGATGGTGGTAATTTTTTTCACTTGAAAACTGTGGGTTTTTTGTGTGTGGCTTAACACGCCCTCATCTGTCTCTGGATGGTGAGATAACATGTATAGCCCACTTGGGTAACGGGGAAAAACAGGAGTCCCCATGTACACCCACACATGTAAAGAACCCTAAGTGGTGAAGAAATTGAAAAGTTTATGGTAAAATAAAAGACCATTGCCTGAATCGTTAAACAAAATCTACACATATCGACGAATATGAAAAATATAAACTAGATGAATGTGTCATGCCTACAGATAAAACGTTAGTGGGCCGATGATAAAGGTCAGTAAAAGTAAGTAAAGTGGCCCATCACGCCATGTGACGTATCGGGAATATGGTGATAGGGCCATTTAAGGCTGGGTGAACCTGGAAGTCATTGATCAGGATCGAACCCGACCTCTTATCCTTTGTAGTCCAGTTCATTAACCACTGAGCTATCGAAGCTCCCATAAAAGTCAGTGGGCTGATGATACAGGATGGTGGGATAATGATTAAAAAGTCAGTGGGCTGGTGATACAGGATGGTGGGATAATGATAACAAGTCAGGGGGCTGATGATAAAGGATGGTGGGATAATGATAAAAAGTCAGTGGGCTGATGATACAGGATGGTGGGATAATGATTAAAAAGTCAGTGGGCTGAATAAAAAAAAAACAAACTCAACAAGCAGAAAATGTCCTGATTTCAGTCCTTGCTCAGGCAAGATCTGACGGGCATCGTACCTTTAACGATTGGCCTGCCCTGATTAGTCCGCGACACTTCCATGGCTGTGATTTTGGTGGATTTGTCCAGAATCTGAGAGAGGTAGCCTGGGTTCTCAGCTAGAACTGACAGCTTCATCTAGAATAGAACAAACGAAGCAGCCATAATGCAAACACAGATTTTCTTTCACAATGGGGACAAATTCCAAACAATTTTGTTACAAAACAATTAACCTGAGATCACAACTCCTTCATAAAACTGATGAACTCAAACACAAATTCTTGGAATTCAATAGTTTACATCAAGTAAATATTTCCCCCCTTCTTATACCTTCTTAATATGGGGGGCAAAATGAGAAAGAGAGTTCATCAGTGCTATATAGAACCAATTCTGACCTATGGAAGTGAATCATGGACAGTAGACAAACAAATGAAAAGACGATTAGAGGCCACAGAGATGGGATTTCTCAGAAGAATGTTGAAAGTTCCCTGGGCAGCTAAAAAGACCAATGAGGAAGTTCTCAAAGAGGCCAACACAAAAAGGGAGCTCTTAGAAAACATCAGAAAGAAACAATCAACATTTTTTGGGCACATCATGAGAAGAGGACAGTTGGAATACTTGGTTACAACTGGCAAAATAAAAGGAAAGAGAGATCGCGGGCGACAAAGAGAGAAAATACTGGATAGCTTGGTGTCATGGCATGGAAAACAGTCAACAACAGAACTGACACGATGCACTGTAGATAGACGATTGTGGAGGGACATGATCACCTATGCCAACCGGCATGGCACATGATGATGATGAATATGGGGGACTGGTTGGTCTCGAGGCAAAATGCCAGCCTCAAGACAGAGAGGTTGTGGGTTCAAATCCCGGCTGCACCAGTTGGGATTTTCATTTATGAGTTCTCTCTGCGGCAAACACCCTTGGTCTCAGCAGCGAGGCCCGGCTTGAAATGTCAATTACTAATGGACGGAAAAAATATGAGTGTCTCCGAAGACAGAGTTATCTGCCTGTGCGGTGAGGGACCCCTGTGCATACGGCTGCCAGGAAAAAACGGATTGACATGCAAAATTCAGTTCCCTGTCTCTAGGGACTTCGTCAGAGGTAAGAGCTGGCCAACGAAAAAGAAAAAAAATAATTTCCTAATTAATGTTTCTGGTGACTCCTGAGTGTTTGATTTGTTTCTGGTGACTCCTGAGTGTTTGATTTGTTTCTGGTGACTCCTGAGTGTTTGATTTGTTTCTTTTGAAGATGGATTTTTTTTTCAAACTCAAATGGGATACGCAGCGAATGACACTAAGAGGAAGATCAACATACTGATGTGGACAGACAAAGTAACACCTCCAAGGTTTCAGGTCACAAATCGAACCTAAGCCAGAAAATGATTACTGCATCCAATTCCCATGTTTCCTCTTGTGCAAACACACAGCTGTGTAACAAAAGCTCACAGAAAATACTGTTTTCTGAACGCCAAATGTAACAATTAAGTGGTCGTAATTTTTAACAAACATAATGTACAGACGTGACTCACGGATAGATATCGTAAGCTAAAATTAAGAAAAAAGAATTTCTACTTATCCTTGAGAACTGCCCCATGGCCCAGTTAGCAGTGGCTTGTTGATCTTTTAGTTGTCTATGTCAATCTGTTTCAGTTCTGAAACACGACTTGAGTATTCTTCTTCGGCGTTCAAGTCTTACGATTATACGAGCTTAACTCTTTATCCTGTTTTATGATTGAGGGGTTAGAACAGTATTATGACACTCAATGAGCTGGCCGGTACTTTAAATGGAGGGTAAGAACAACATCATGACACAAGATGGGCTGGTCGCATGGTCAGTACTTGTATATGGAGGGGTAGGAACATGACACGAGCTGGTCACATGGTCGATACTTGTATATGGAGGGGTAGGAACAACATCATGACACAAGATGAGCTGTTCACATGGTCGGTACTTGTAAATGGAGGTGTAGGAACAACATCATGACACAAGATGGGCTGGTCACATGGTCGGTACTTGTATATGGAGGGGTAGGAACAACATCATGACACAAGGTGAGCTGGTCACATGGTCGGTACTTGTATATGGAGGGGTAGGAACAACATCATGACATAAGATGAGCTGGTCACATGGTCGGTACTTGTATATGGAGGGGTAGGAACAACATGATGACACAAGGTGAGCTGGTAACATGGTCGGTACTTGTATATGGAGGGGTTAGAACAGTATTATGACACTCAATGAGCTGGTCACATGGTCGGTACTTGTATATGGAGGGGTTAGAACAGTATTATGACACGCAATGAGCTGGTCACATGGTCGGTACTTGTATATGGAGGGGTAGGAACAACATCATGACACAAGATGAGCTGGTCACATGGTTGGTACTTGTATATGGAGGGGTAGGAACAACATGATGACACAAGGTGAGCTGGTCACATGGTCGGTACTTGTATATGGAGGGGTTAGAACAGTATTATGACACTCAATGAGCTGGTCACATGGTCGGTACTTGTATATGGAGGGGTTAGAACAGTATTATGACACTCAATGAGCTGGTCACATGGTCGGTACTTGTATATGGAGGGGTTAGAACAGTATTATGACACTCAATGAGCTGGTCACATGGTCGGTACTTGTAAATGGAGGGGTAGGAACAACATCATGACACAAGGTGAGCTGATCACATGGTCAGTACTTGTATATGGAGGGGTAGGAACAACATCATGACACAAGATGAGCTGGTCACATGGTCGGTACTTGTATATGGAGGGGTAGGAACAACATCATGACACAAGATGAGCTGGTCACATGGTCAGTACTTGTATATGGAGGGGTAGGAACAACATCATGACACAAGATGAGCTGGTCACATGGTCGGTACTTGTATATGGAGGGGTAGGAACAACATGACACAAGATGAGCTGGTCACATGGTCGGTACTTGTATATGGAGGGGTAGGAACAACATCATGACACAAGGTGAGCTGGTCACATGGTCAGTACTTGTATATGGAGGGGTAGGAACAATATCATGACACAAGGTGAGCTGGTCACATGGTCGGTACTTGTATATGGAGGGGTAGGAACAACATCATGACACAAGGTGAGCTGGTCACATGGTCGGTACTTGTATATGGAGGGGTAGGAACAACATGATGACACAAGGTGAGCTGGTCACATGGTCGGTACTTGTATATGGAGGGGTAGGAACAACATCATGACACAAGGTGAGCTGGTCACATGGTCGGTACTTGTATATGGAGGGGTAGGAACAACATCATGACACAAGATGAGCTGGTCACATGGTCGGTACTTGTATATGGAGGGGTAGGAACAGCATCATGACACTCAATGAGCTGGTCACATGGTCGGTACTTGTATATGGAGGGGTAGGAACAACATCATGACACTCAATGAGCTGGTCACATGGTCGGTACTTGTATATGGAGGGGTAGGAACAACATCATGACACTCAATGAGCTGGTCACATGGTCAGTACTTGTATATGGAGGTGTAGGAACAACATCATGACACAAGATGAGCTAGTCACATGGTTAGTACTTGTATACGGAGTCCTTTATATTTGCTTTCCTTCACTACAATGTCTAACATTTCTTGCAACTCATTTTCCCTCTTACCATATATCCAAATATATCAAAACATCAAATTCCTACAAATGAACTATTCTAGAATATTCCTATGTTCAGTGTCACAAAGTTGAACCACTTCAACAAAATAGCAATCTCAAGTGGAACGTAGTTTCCTCGGGACATCTTCATTGATCCTATAGAAACATCTGTACATGTTACGATACTACATCTTCTAAGAGGTTTGTGTGTTTGGTCTTCATGGCAAAACACAAATAAACCAAGCAACTAAAGTAGCAGTGACAAACACCAGTGCAACCAACCTTCTCTTCAACAGACATGGGCTGAGAGAGAGGACCCGGCAGGATGTGGGTCTGTCCAACCCTCAGCTGGTTGGTCATCGTCACCAGGTCCTGGTTGACAGGATCCAGGAAGCTGATGTCACAAAGATCTTCCAGCATTTGTTTCTCTGATTTCCGGAGGTTTCCATCCAAAGTCCGGCTGTCAATGAGGTCATTGTGGTTTACTCCAAACTCCCGTATGAACTCTGGGGTTAAAAAATATATATTTTTCAAATCAATAAATGAGGGCAATGCACCTAAGAGCAGCAGAGCTAGAAGTTGTCAACAATACACAGATAATAGCTTGTGTCAGGATCGGTTAACCTGAACCATCCAGACCCAGCTCCACCTCTCCGTGGTGCCTCAAGAAACAGACTAACCTGTCTAGTCTGGTCAAGTAAGTAGGGATTGAAGAGGCAAGACAAACCGGTACTCAAAAATGTTGTGCTGAAGTCGGATGTGTTGGGGCCGAAGGGTGCAAAAACCTGGGCAGCAGCACATAGGGGATTTCAACAGTCACTAGAGCAGAACATATTCTAATCAATCATCAACAATTTGTTATGCCCAGCACGTCATAATGCTGAGGAGGCAATTCTTTCTCTGAAGTCTGATGAACAGAACACTCGATATGGGGCAAAATAACAACACTCAATATGGGGCAAAATAACAACACTCAATATGGGGCAAAATAAAACACTCGATATGGGGCAAAATAAAACACTCGATATGGGGCAAAATAAAACACTCGATATGGGGCAAAATAAAACACTCGATATGGGGCAAAATAAAACACTCGATATGGGGCAAAATAAAACACTCGATATGGGGCAAAATAACAACACTCGATATGGGGCAAAATAACAACACTCGATATGGGGCAAAATAAAACACTCGATATGGGGCAAAATAAAACACTCGATATGGGGCAAAATAACAACACTCAATATGGGGCAAAATAACAACACTCGATATGGGGCAAAATAAAACACTCGATATGGGGCAAAATAAAACACTCGATATGGGGCAAAATAAAACACTCGATATGGGGCAAAATAAAACACTCGATATGGGGCAAAATAACAACACTCAATATGGGGCAAAATAACAACACTCAATATGGGGCAAAATAAAACACTCGATATGGGGCAAAATAAAACACTCGATATGGGGCAAAATAAAACACTCGATATGGGGCAAAATAAAACACTCGATATGGGGTAAAATAAAACACTCGATATGGGGCAAAATAAAACACTCGATATGGGGCAAAATAACAACACTCAATATGGGGCAAAATAACAACACTCAATATGGGGCAAAATAAAACACTCGATATGGGGCAAAATAAAACACTCGATATGGGGCAAAATAAAACTCGATATGGGGCAAAATAAAACACTCGATATGGAACAAAACACAAAATAGAACACAGTATATGAAACAAAACAAAACAGAAAATTCTATATAGAACAAAACAAAATAGAACACCGTGGAACAAAACAAAATAGAACACTATGTGGATAACGAAACAAAACACACTACATGAATAACGCAATAGAACATTATATGGAATAAAGCAAAAACACACAAAATGTAAGAAAATAAAACACAGCACTCTATTAGGAGGGAGTCGCGATAGCTCAGTGGTTAGTGAACTGGACTGCAAAGGACAAGGGTAGGGTTCGATCCCAACCGACGGCTTCCAGGTTCACCCAGCCTTAAATGGGTACCGGGTTTTTCGGCTCTTACTGATATAGAAGATCTAGTATTGCTGTACCTCTAGACTGAACTGGCAGTTACCTCTAGACTGAACCAGTAGTTACCTCTAGATTGAACCAGTAGTTACCTCTAGACTGAACCAGTAGTTACCTCTAGATTGAACCAGTAGTTACCTCTAGACTGGACTAATAGTTACCTCTAGACTGGACTAGTAGTTACCCCTAGACTGGACTAATAGTTACCTCTAGACTGAACCAGTAGTTACCTCTAGACTGAACCAGCAGTTACCTCTAACTGAACCAGTAGTTACCTCTAGACTGAACTGGCAGTTACCTCTAGACTGAACCAGTAGTTACCTCTAGATTGAACTAGTAGTTACCTCTAGACTGGACTAATAGTTACCTCTAGACTGGACTAGTAGTTACCTCTAGACTGGACTAGTAGTTACCTCTAGACTGGACTAGTAGTTACCTCTAGGCTGGACTAATAGTTACCTCTAGACTGGACTAGTAGTTACCTCTAGACTGGACTAATAGTTACCTCTAGACTGAACCAGTAGTTGCCTCTAGACTGAACCAGCAGTTACCTCTAACTGAACCAGCAGTTACCTCTAGACTGAACCAGTAGTTACCTCTAGACTGAACCAGCAGTAACCTCTAACTGAACCAGTAGTTACCTCTAGACTGAACCAGTAGTTACCTCTAGACTGAACCAGCAGTTACCTCTAGACTGAACCAGTAGTTACCTCTAACTGAACCAGCAGTTACCTCTAACTGAACCAGTAGTTACCTCTAGACTGAACCAGCAGTTACCTCTAACTGAACCAGTAGTTACCTCTAGACTGAACCAGCAGTTACCTCTAACTGAACCAGTAGTTACCTCTAAGTGAACCAGTAGTTACCTCTAACTGAACCAGCAGTTACCTCTAGACTGAACCAGTAGTTACCTCTAGACTGAACCAGCAGTAACCTCTAACTGAACCAGTAGTTACCTCTAGACTGAACCAGTAGTTACCTCTAGACTGAACCAGCAGTTACCTCTAGACTGAACCAGCAGTTACCTCTAGACTGAACCAGCAGTTACCTCTAGACTGAACCAGTAGTTACCTCTAGACTGAACCAGTAGTTACCTCTAGACTGAACCAGCAGTTACCTCTAGACTGAACCAGCAGTTACCTCTAGACTGAACCAGTAGTTACCTCTAACTGAACCAGTAATTACCTCTAACTGAACCAGTAGTTACCTCTAGACTGAACCAGTAATTACCTCTTACTGAACCAGCAGTTACCCAGCAAAGCCTGGGACAAACCCCCAACTTCTCCAGTAAAAGCCAAGAATGTTAAGAAAGCCATTACGACCTGCCACATCAATGAGACATTATAAGAAAACAACAACATAAACTTACCAGCATCCTCCTCACCGTGGCCATCCAGAAGTTGCCTCTCTTTCTCTAGTGCTTTGTCCGAGTGCATTTTGCGTAGAACTGAAGTTGGCGTAAAGGTGTTTACTGATAGGTTCTGAAATGTTAAGTATTAGGGCATTAACCCAGTCCGTACTACGAGCTGTAAAAAGCTTGGTGTTATTTGTTTTGATGTTAGTATGTTCTTCATGACATTAAAATTACTTTTTGCCATTCCTATTCTTTTGTTTATTTCACTTGTACATTTTCCATCACTGGTTATAGTATGTCCAAGGTAGTTGTAGTTCTGAACTGTCTCCAGGTCTATTCTTTCTATTTTAATATCCACTTGTGAGTTTTGAGTATTTTCTGTGTTTATGATCATAGTTTTAGGCTTTTTGATATTCATATCTAGTCCATATATTTTGCTTGTCATGTTTATTTCATTAAGTAATTGTTGTAGATCTTCAGGATTTTCTGCTAGTAGTACAGTAGCGTCAGCATATCTTAGATATTTGAGTAGTCTTGCTAATTTTCTCGGTTCTCATTAACATCAGTACAGTTCTGCTATAGGATATCCTTTGTTCAGTTTCATTTAATTAAATGGAGGCAAAAGTGCGCCTCACAGCTGCAGGACTGGAAGTTGTCAGCCACCCACAGCTGATGGCTTGCACCAGGATCAGTGAACCAGAACCATCCATACCCTGCTCCACCTCTCCGTGGTGATTCTAATAACAGACTAACCTGTCTAGTCTGGCCATGCGAGTAGGGATCGAATAGGGAAGACAACCCGGTACTCAAACATGTGCTGAAGTCAGATGTGTTGGGCCAAAAGGCACAAATATCACAGCTATACTGTAAACCACAACACAACGCAGACACGCCCACTTAACGTTCTTTTAAGGGCGGATCTTGAAGAGGTACACTCCTTTAGTCATCGGGGGAACACAAGCACGCATTTAATTAGATAGCAGAATTATTCCACTGATGGTTATATTAAAATTGATCATAAAAGTCACTGTAATTTAAACTTGTACAATATTTGGGTTAAAATAAGATTACTTTACACCAGAAAGGATCAAATTTATAAAATTGTGAAATGTTTCTTTTCATAAATATTAAGGAACAATATTTAAGTAGTTTAACCAAAAAGTTCAAAAATAAAAAAAATTTATTTAATACAATATCTAGACTTATATATATATATATATATATATATATATATATATATAATCCCTTGACGATAGAAATCAATTTTTAAAAATACCTCATTTGTATCTGTAGGTCAATTAATAAAAAAGTTATGAATTAAAAAAATTGTTTTGTTTATTTCTTATTATGACTATCAGCACATGATTTTTGGGGTTATGTGGTCGTATTACGCCCGTGCTGCTTTACTTTCCCAGAAAAAAATCTGGTACCCATTAAAGGCTGGGTGAACCGGAAGCCGTCGGTTGGGATTGAACCCTATCGCTTGCCCTTTGTAGTCCAGTTCACTAACCACTCTGCTAGCGTGGCTCCCGTTTATTTGTTATGGTTGTGCCTAATCAGCTATCAAAACATGTTACAAAAAAAGGTGAAGTAGATTGATGAGGTCACCGTCTATGTCATGCCCCCCTGCCATTTGGGGACAAGACGTCTTTGACTTGAGCGTGATGTAAGCTAATTGCAGCAAATAATACCTTGAAATTTTCTACACTTTCAAGAAATTTGTTTTCCTTTTTCCCATTTGACCAGGGAAATCTCAGAAAAACTGTCTGCGAAAATCTCTTCAGCCGGGAGTTGGCGAGACATAAAACAATCTCTAACCTGAAGATAACAGCGAACACACTCGCAATGAACGGGCAACTTACCGGCAATGAACAGATTGGGCATGTCAACGGACAAAGTAAGCAACAGATAACTACATTGTAATGCATTATCTAAAGTATAGAGCCCCGTCACACCAAGTGGCGAATAGGGAATATGGTATTAGTGAACATAATTTTTATAGACATTCGGCACATGATTTTTGGGGTAATGTGGTCGCTATTACTCCCGTGCCGCTTTACTTTCTCAAAAAAAAATTTCGATACTCATTTAAGGCTGGGTGAACCTGGAAGCCGTCAATCAGAATTGAACCCGACCTCTTGTCCTTTGTAGTCCAGTTCACTAACCACTGAGCTATCGCGGCTCCCATTGTAATGTGTTAGATGGGCAATAAATCTGATCAAACCGTAGAAATAATTACCGCATCCGATATGGGCACTGGTGGTTGAGCCCACCTGCATACAGGTCAAATTCTACATCATAATTGTTTGCGCTAATCACTTGTGAACTTTCATTGGGATCGAATTTGTTCCTGAGATACAAAGGATACTTTAAAAAATATTGTTGAAGATAATTTATTTCATTTGTAGTGCTTTACGTGTTCGAACAGAGTGGAAAGTGAATGCTTCTGCCATTTATATCTGCAATAACACTTGGGATAAAAAAAAAATTCTACCCCGGCGGGATTTCACTTTGGAAATCTTTATTTTGTCCCTTCCATGTTTTTGTTTAAAAAAATTACCAAAAAAATAAATGCCCAAATGTAATTATATTTTTGCAAATGACACCTGGTTTTAGGTGAGTTGTACTATTTACATTGGTATTGTAAAAATGTGAGTCATGGATAGGTATCATAATCAAGGGTTAAAGTGGGCTTCCCAAACAGATGGAAACAAAGATAACAGATTAAAGTGGACATCTCAGACACAAGGAAACAAAGATTAAAGTGGACATCACAGACAGAAGGAAACAAAGATTAAAGTGGACATCACAGGCAGAAGGAAACAAAGATTAAAGTGGACATCACAGGCAGAAGGAAACAAAGATTAAAGTGGACATCACAGACAGAAGGAAACAAAGATTAAAGTGGACATCACAGACAGAAGGAAACAAAGATTAAAGTGGACATCACAGACAGAAGGAAACAAAGATTAAAATGGACATCACAGGCAGAAGGAAACAAAGATTAAAATGGACATCACAGGCAGAAGGAAACAAAAATTAAAGTGGACATACAAAACAGAAGGCAACAAAGATTAATGTGGACACCAAAGACAGAAGACAACAAAGATTAATGTGGCACCAAAGACAGAAACTAGTGACACTGTGACCTTCCAGGCATGTCGTAAGAGGCGACTAAGGAGGTTGATCGATGGCTTGACAAGCTGTCATTGTAAAAAGTATTGTTATGGAAACAGAGCCATAGATTTTAGAAGCAGTGATCTCTGCAATATGTGCCACTTTGGCACGCAAGGTTTCTGTTTTTGAGATTGTAGTTCTGCCCTATGTGCCGTCTTCGGCTCGAAAGGACAATAGAATAGAATAGAAAGACAGAAAACAACAAAGATTAAAGTGGACACCAAAGACAGAAGACAACAAAGATTAAAGTGGACACCAAAGACAGAAGACAACAAAGATTAAAGTGGACACCAAAGACAGAAGACAGCAAAGATTAATGTGGACATAAAAGACAGAAGACAACAAAGATTAATGTGGACATAAAAGACAGAAGACAACAAAGATTAATGTGGACATCAAAGACAGAAGACAGCAAAGATTAATGTGGACATAAAAGACAGAAGACAACAAAGATTAATGTGGACATCAAAGACAGAAGACAACAAAGATTAAACTGGACATCGCAAACAGAAGAATGTACTTACTTTAGCAGGTACAATGGAAGGTGTGACTGACTGAGGTTTCTGCATGTGTTGCTGCCCAGGTGACTTAGCTCTGGTGAGCAAACAAATCAAACAAGGATCATCAACATGTCTATAGATCTTCATGACTTAGTACTCATATATGTAAACAGACCTTCATGACTTAGTACACATATGTGCAAACAAATCTTCATGACTTAGTACACATATGTGTAAACAGATCTTCATGACTTAGTACACATATGTGTAAACAGACCTTCATGAATTAGTACACATACATGCAAACAGATCTTCATGACTTAGTACACATATGTGTAAACAGATCTTCATGACTTAGTACACATATGTGTAAACAGACCTTCATGAATTAGTACACATACATGCAAACAGATCTTCATGACTTAGTACACATATGTGCAAACAGACCTTCATGACTAAGTACACAAATGTGTAAACAGACCTTCATGACTTAGTACACAAATGTGTAAACAGACCTTCATGACTTAGTACACATATGTGTAAACAGACCTTCATGACTTAGTATACATATGTGTAAACAGATCTTCATGACTTAGTACACATATGTGCAAACAGACCTTCATGACTTAGTACACATATGTGTAAACAGATCTTCATGACTTAGTACACATATGTGCAAACAGACCTTCATGACTTAGTACACATATGTGCAAACAGACCTTCATGACTTAGTACACATATGTGTAAACAGACCTTCATGACTTAGTACACATATGTGCAAACAGACCTTCATGACTTAGTACACATATGTGCAAACAGACCTTCATGACTTAGTACACATATGTGTAAACAGACCTTCATGACTTAGTACACATATGTGCAAACAGACCTTCATGACTTAGTACACATATGTGTAAACAGATCTTCATGACTTAGTACACATATGTGCAAACAGACCTTCATGACTTAGTACACATATGTGTAAACAGACCTTCATGACTTAGTACACATATGTGCAAACAGACCTTCATGACTTAGTACACATATGTGTCAACAGACCTTCATGACTTAGTACACATATGTGCAAACAGACCTTCATGACTTAGTACACATATGTGTCAACAGACCTTCATGACTTAGTACACATATGTGTAAACAGACCTTCATGACTTAGTACACATATGTGTCAACAGACCTTCATGACTTAGTACACATATGTGTAAACAGATCTTCATGACTTAGTACACATATGTGCAAACAGACCTTCATGACTTAGTACACATATGTGTAAACAGACCTTCATGACTTAGTACACATATGTGCAAACAGACCTTCATGACTTAGTACACATATGTGTCAACAGACCTTCATGACTTAGTACACATATGTGTCAACAGACCTTCATGACTTAGTACACATATGTGTAAACAGATCTTCAATTCATTCATTTTCTTCTCAGGCCGACGACAGCACAGCAGGCGAAAGTCACAGTTCCCCACTACTGATGCTCTGCTGCTAGTTCTTGGTAGTTTCTTAGTCCCATGGTTGAGCCTTGGGAGCTGCGATAGCTCAGTGGTTAGTGAACTGGACTACAAAGGACGAGAGGTAGGGTTCGATCCCAACAGACGGCTTCCGGTTCACCCAGATGGTACCGGATTTTTTTCTGGGAAAGTAAAGTGGCACGGGCGTAATACCGACCACATTACCCCAAAAATCATGTGCAGTAGGGCTGTAAAATTTATGGTCACTAACACCAAATTCCCTATACGCCACTTGGCGTGACAGGGGTACTTTACTTTTTTTATGGTTGAGCCTTCCCTAGTAATTGTTTTGTTTAATGATTCTCTTGGTCTGCATTGTTTTTATTTTACTAGATGGTTTCCACATGAATGCTGGACAGGGAAGTCTTTCTTCATTCATTCTCAGCACAAAGTAAAAAAAAAGTAAAGTACCCCCGTCACGCCAAGTGACGTATAGGGAATATGGTGTTAGTGACCATAAATTTTACAGACCTTCAGCACATGATTTTTGGGGTAATGTGGTCGGTATTGCGCCTGTGACGCATTACTTTCCCAGGAAAAAATTTGGCACCCATTAAAGGCCGGGTGAAACTGGAAGCCATCGGTTGGGATCGAACTCCTCTTTTTTTTTTTGTAGTCCAGTTCACTAACCACTGAGCTATAGCGGCTCTCATTCTCAGCACTTGACCGATGTATTTCCTTCTTCTTATAAAGCTCCACACTTATTCTTGTTTTAATTCATCTTTTATCAATTGCAAATGTATTTTTTTCAGTTTTAAGATCCTATGAAGTCATTTGTTTCAGGAGCATTTCAGGTGTTCATTACAGAACATACATATGCAATAAGGTCTACAAAATAAAATGAACATGTTCAAATAGATCTTCCAGAGTAGAACAAATATATACAAATAGATCTTCAAAAATAGAACAAGTATGCATCCAAATCATCATTATCATCAAGTACTGGGCCTGCTGGCGTAGGTGATCATGTCTCTCCACAACTTTCGATCTCGGCAGTTATTTATCATTTCTGTTGTTGACCTTCTGCCGAGCCATTCTCTTAAGCTGTCTGGTATCTTTTCTCTTTGCTTCCCTCTATCTCTTCGTCCCTCAATTTTCCCAGTTGTTACAATATATTCCAGCTATTCCCTTCTCATTACATGGCCAAAAAATGATGATTGTTTCTTCCTAATATTGGATATTAGCTCTCTTTGGCTCTTTCAGAATGTTTTCATTACTCTTCTTAGCTGTCCATGGTATTCTCAACATAGTTCTGTAAAACCACATTTCTACAGCCTCCAGAGATTTTCTTGTCTGCTGTCCTATTGTCCATGATTGACATCCATATGTTAAGAGTGGCTCTACATAAAATTTAAGAACTACTTTTTCTTGTTTCTATTGACAAAAATGGATTGCACAGTATCTTCCTTATTTTTTGGAAAACTGTTTTTGCCTGAGCCATTCTGCATCTCAACTCTATTGTACATCTACCATCTGAGGTTAACATTGTTCCCAGATATTTAAATTCATTTACCCGTTTTAATATTGTTCCACTTGTCTTTATTGTACATTGCGGCAATGTCTTTGTTGTTACCATTACTTCTATCTTTTTGATATTGAGGCTCCTTAATTTTTGCTATTGAGGCTCAGTACTTTATTTTTGCTATTGAGGCTCAGTACTTTATTTTTGCTATTGAGGCTGACATACCAGTCACATCTAGTCTATTTCTGTCAGATCTTTTATACTTTTATCAGGTCTTGTCTATTTTTATCAGATTTTGTTTATTTTCTTTTAAACTACTATAGTCTATATAGTACCTATATAGGAGGCTACTATAGTCAACTATGACTGACAGAGATTACTAGTATTCTGAGCATTCTTCTGTAACACTTGCATTGGAAGACATTGTTTCTCAGTAGATCTGTTTATAATCCATGTTTCACAGCCATATGTTGATAATGGGAAAATACCGGCTCTTAAAAACCAAAGTATTGCGAAGTTATTCAAATATCAACTGGTTTATACTGTAGCTTGGTGTCAGATTTGATATGTTTAGGGATAGACCATCACAGCTGGCTTATTCTTAAACAGTATCAGTAAGATTTACTTCCCTTTGTTACACAGCTGTTTGTTTTTACATCAAAGTGATTATAGTTTGTTTTTACATCAAAGTGATTATAGTTTGTTTTTACATCAAAGTGATTATAGTTTTTTTTTACATCAAAGTGATTATAGTTTGTTTTTACATCAAAGTGATTATAGTTTGTTTTTACATCAAAGCGATTATAGTTTTTTTTTTACATCAAAGTGATTATAGTTTGTTTTTACATCAAAGTGATTATAGTTTGTTTTTACATCAAAGTGATTATAGTTTGTTTTTACATCAAAGTGATTATAGTTTTTTTTTACATCAAAGTGATTATAGTTTTTTTTTTATTATTTAGTTCTAATCTTGGAAATGGGGGGACAGGTTGGTCTTGAGGCAAGACGCCGTCCTCGAGACAGAGAGGTTGTGAGTTTAAATCCTGGCTGTACCAGTTGGGATTTAAATTTATGATTTCTCTCTGCGGCAATCATCCCTGGTCTCAGCAGCGAGGCTCAGCTTGAAACGTCAATGACTCATCACCGAAAAAAAATATAAGTACCTCCGAAGACGGAGTTATCTACCTGTGCGGCGAGGGACCCCTGTGCACACTGCTGCCAGGGAAAAACAGATTACACGCAAAATTCAATAGCTCAGTGGTTAGTGAACTGGACTACAAAGGACAAGAGGTAAGGTTCAATCCCAACCGATGGCTTCCGGTTCACCCAGCCTTTAATGGGTACCGGATTTTTTTCTGAGAAAGTAATACCGACAACATTACCCCAAAAATCATGTGCCGAGGGTCTGTATAATCTATAGTCACTAACATCATATTCCCCTTTACGCCACTTGGCATGATGGGGGTACTTTACTTCTTTTTTTTTAACGCAAGATTCAGTTCCTAGTCTCTAGGGACTTCGTCAGAGGTCAAAGCTTGCGAACGGAAAAAAATCTTGGAAATTTTATGATGTATATTTTATGGAAGTGGTTTCAATTTGTGACACCACCTACAGAACGTAAACATTTTTTCATTTTCATCAGGTTTTCTTAGTGTGTGCGGGTGTCCAATCCATCTCTATTTTCTAATCATAATCTATTGTTTGATTGATCCTTGTTTGGTTCTTTCCCAGATATCTTCATTTTTGATCTTGACAAACCAACTTATAATCACTGAAACAGACAGCAGTCTTCATAGCAGGGTCTGGAATCCTAGCCTGAATGAGCCATGATAGCAGAAGAATAATAATACCAACTGATGTTCAGAATTTTCCTTAAACAGTTTACAAATGTTTCTGAATTGCCACTTAGTCTACAGCATCAAAATAGGCTATGAGACTGTTCTCAAGAATGAAACAGCTACTGTCAGTCAAGGAGCATGGGATGTCAATAACTTGGACACCTGGGGGCAGGCCACACTATGATCATCAGAACTATATGGTAATCTTCACTGGATCCATTCTGGTGTCTAGCTACATGAAGCTGGGAATAAGGAACAAAGAATGGAACTGGAGAGACATGGTACCTCTCCTGCTGTTTCTTCAAGTAGCGTTCGTTTTGATCCTGCAGCTGTTTCTTGATAAGAGCACTCTGCATGACAGCCTGGGCATGGGCGACCAACTCTTGGGGGCTGAGAACACGATGGAGAACTGGAGACCTCAAGTCTGTGGCTGACTGAAACAAACAGATCAATAAACAATTATAGTGCCACTCTGTGATTTCTTTATTCTTCTACTGACTAACTCCACCTATTTCCCATTGACTGACTCCACCTCCTATTTTTTTAAATGACTGACTCCACCTCCTCTATTTCCCATTGACTGACTCCACCTCCTCTATTTCCCATTGACTGACTTCACCTCCTCTATTTCCCATTGACTGACTCCACCTCCTCTATTTCCCATTGACTGATTCCACCTCCTCTATTTCCCATTGACTGACTCCACCTCCTCTATTTCCCAATGACTGACTCCACCTCCTATTTTTTTAAATAACTGACTTCACCTCCATTTTCCCAATGATTGACTCCACCTCCTCTATTTTTCCACTCACTCCCTCACCTCCTCTATTTTTCCACTGACTCCCTCCACCTCCTCTATTTTTCCACTCACTCCCTCACCTCCTCTATTTTTCCAGTGACTCCCTCCACCTCCTCTATTTTTCCACTGACTCCCTCCACCTCCTCTATTTTTCCACTGACTCCCTCACCTCCTCTATTTTTCCAGTGACTCCCTCCACCTCCTCTATTTTTCCACTATTCAACTTCAAACTTTCTGTAATGTACAATTGTTATCTGATCCACTATGGATAGAGAAATAGGTCTCTGTTGTTTGAGCTGAAAACATCTTGAGTGCTGGCATGTGGCAGTGGTGCTAGTTGAGGTGCTTGGGACGGCATTTACACTACAGAGTTTGACATGGTGGTGATCTGTGAGCTAAACTAAGATGATCTGTGAGCTAAACTAAGGTGATAATGGGGACTTAACTACAATGACTAAACTTAGGTGACTAAACTTTGATGAGTAAACTTCGATGACTAAACTTCGATGACTAAACTATGAGGACTAAACTACAATGACTAAACTATGATGACTAAACTATGAGGACTAAACTACAATGACTAAACTATGAGGACTAAACTACAATGACTAAACTACGATGACTAAACTACGATGACTAAACTATGAGGACTAAACTACGATGACTAAACTACGATGACTAAACTATGAGGACTAAACTACGATGACTAAACTATGAGGACTAAACTACAATGACTAAACTACAATGACTAAACTATGAGGACGAAACTACGATGACTAAACTATGAGGACTAAACTACGATGACTAAACTACAATGACTAAACTATGATGACTAAACTATGAGGACTAAACTACGAGGACTAAACTACGAGGACTAAACTATGAGGACTAAACTTCACTTAAAACTCACATTAATTGTACTTGTGTTTAAACTGCCTCCCATTGCAAGTGACCTTGGACTCAATTGACCTGGATGAATCGGAGACGGTGCACTGAGGTGCTGCGGGGGCTGCTGGCTGAACACTGTAGATGATAGAAGTATAAATTATGACAAATTGTTCAAGCTACTTCTTTTTCTTATCGTTCGTCCGTTACTTGGGTGAGGATGCTCTGTGTTGCTTTTAGGTGTCACACATCTGTCTCTCACATGGGTAGCCTTTTTATAACTAATCTTGATATTTAACTACCAAGGATTCTTGAACGTCCACCAGTGCACACAGGGTCTATTTCTTGCTGTTATCAGAGAGGGCTACCAGACTGTTGAACACATACTTCAAGACTGTACTGAATTTATTAGATTGAGGAAAACCCATTGGTCCATAGATACAAAACTACAGACAAAACTATATGGGCCACTACAAGAATTACAAAAAACAGTTACATTTATATAGGAAACGACATTGCGTATATAGACAATACTTCAGGCGAACGAAAGATAGATTAGGATGGGACAGGATGAGATAGATAGATTAGATAGATAAGATTAGATGGATGAGATAGATTAGATAGATTAGATTAGATGGATGAGATAGATTAGATTAGATGGATGAAATAGATTAGATTGGTGAGATAGATTAGATTAGATTAGATGGATGGATAGATGGATGGATTGATGGATAAGATAGATAAGATAGATAGATAAGACAGATAGATAAGATAGATAGATAAGACAGATAGATAAGACAGATAAGATAGATGGATGGATGGATGGATGGATGGATGGATGGATGGATGGATGGATGGATGGATAGATAGATAAAGATATATACAAACATGTATAATTGAAGAGAAAAATACCGGCAGGATTTCTTCCTCCCCTCCTTCAGTAATCAGCTACTGAGTTTAGTCAGATCACTAGCATGAAGTCATGAAGAAACCATTGATTATTTTTCTGATTTTTTAAAAATAAAATCACCAATATGTAACCAGATTTGAACCAAGGACTTTCCAGTCCAGTATCTGACAGCAACACCCTATCACCCAGTCGTCCATTCCTGATACAATCTGTAGTGGTTGATTGGTTAATACACTCGTCTACTGATCATAAAGGTCAGGTTTCAAATTCGAGAGGTGGAGGACCGGGTGGTCTTGAGGCAATAGAGGTTGTGAGTTCAAATCCCGACTGCACCATTTGGGATTTTTATTTCTGATTTCTGTCTGTGGTAATCCCCTTTGGTCTCAGCAACGTCAATCTGACTTGAAATGTCAATCACTCATCGACAGGGGAAAAAATATGAGTACATCCGAAGACGGAGTTATCTGCCTGTGCAGTGAGGGACCCCTGTGCACATGGCTACCAGGGAAAAATAGATTAACACACAAAATTCAGCTCATAAGTCTCTAGGAACTTCGCCACGGTGAAGACTGGCGAACGAAAAACAAAAATCCCAGATGTGCATTTTTATTTTCTGACTGGTACAGTTTTGGGGATCACTCAGCCTCTGGAAAAGGGTATTGGGTATTATTTTCCGGCAGAAAGCAGGATAGCCTGGTATGATATAGATGACATCACCAATAAAATGTACTCACTTGTCATGGAAAAGTTATGGGCACACAGCTGTCTATCAATATTATTTTTGTTGATTCGGTTATTTGGTTATGGAAGGCCCCGGTATCACTGCAAACAAATTAAAACCCATAATTGCTCAACCGCCCGTGCCAGCATAATCATCCGAATTAATATCTCATCTCCCAAACAAAGAAAGGTAACTGCAGTCCCCATCGTAGCAGTCTCAGCACAAGCCAAAAGACAAGGCGAAACCGTGCAGAAAGTGAACACAGCCAACTATTCCCTGTCATACGATAGCATCATTCATCGTAAACAATTGGAATATTGAAACATGATCAAAACGGATGAGACACACAGCTCACGGTGTGCACAGAGCACTGAACTCAGTAGCTCCTGCAACAAGCCAGAGTTGGAATATAAGAAAACTGCAACAAGGAACACTTTTCATACATAGCTTTCAATTGTTCCCGCACCTATCCACCATATACCAGAAGTTCACTATTGAAAATGATGATCGTCATATTTTTTAAAATGTATAGCGCTTGATGATGTTAGGCCATCGTTGTTGACTCCAATTCCGAACATATAGACACACAGTTAGTTGTCATTTGTATCTTCCTAAGAGGATCAAATACACAAACTACTGTTATTGAGTTATTTGCGGGTCATCATCATTGCACTCTGAACATGTCCATAGGTGCTCAGATCCCCTCCTCAGCAATTCCCGCAGTGTCCAGCGACTGACGACTCCAGTTCTATGTTGGTTGATAAGTCTTCTTACACGGCCACCAAGTTTCTCGTTTCTGGCTGTTCTACTAAACAAACTACTGTTCTACTAAACAAACTACTGTTCTACTAAACAAACTACTGTTCTACTAAACAAACTACTGTTCTACTAAACAAACTACTGTTCTACATTCAAAGTGATTAGAAGAAGTTGTATCTTAACATTCAGACAAGGTTTGTGGTTAAACATTGAATATTGGCAAATTCCGAATCTCTCAGATTTGATTTTGAATTGTTTTTTAATTTTGACAGAACTTTGAATTTTTTAAACAGGCAATAGCTACTAAAGTATCATTCACAGATAAATATTTCCTCTTCTTCTTCTACCTTTCAGCTCCCTGTGGAGCATAGGTCTTCAACAAACACTTTCAGCTCCCTGTGGAGCATAGGTCTTCAACAAACACTTTCAGCTCCCTGTGGAGCATAGGTCTTCAACAAACACTTTCAGCTCCCTGTGGAGCATAGGTCTTCAACAAACACTTTCAGCTCCCTGTGGAGCATAGGTCTTCAACAAACACTTTCAGCTCCCTGTGGAGCATAGGTCTTCAACAAACACTTTCAGCTCCCTGTGGAGCATAGGTCTTCAACAAACACTTTCAGCTCCATGTGGAGCATAGGTCTTCAACAAACACTTTCAGCTCTCTGTGGAGCATAGGTCTTCAACAAATACTTTCCAAGCCATTCTTTTACTTGCCATTCTTTTAAGATCATTCCATGTCTTCCCCATCATCTTCATCTCTGCTTTCATCTGTCTTCTCCAAGAATACTTTGGTCTTCCTCTTTGTCTTTTCAGTTACATATTTACTATCAATAAAAATTGTTACGTTCTGTATGTGGTGTCACAAATTGAAATCACTTCCATAAAATATACATCATAAAATTTCCAAGATTTTTTTTTTCCCGTTCGCAAGCTTTGACCTCTGATGAAGTCCCTAGAGACTAGGAACTGAATTTTGCGTTAAAAAAAAAAGTAAAGTACCCCCGTCACGCCAAGTGGCATATAGGGGAATATGGTGTTCTATCTATTGACCTTTCGAGCCGTAACCGGCCCATAGGGCGTAGACCAAGATACACCTTCTCCTATATGAATTTTTGTTCTAGCAGTTTTCTTTTAAAGATATTTTATTAAATCTCGCCATCTGTCTCTGTTCTGTGCAAGCAGTTCTATCTCATTGAGGGAGCCGATTCCTGCTGCTCTTGCCTCTCTCATCAATGTTCTTCTCAGTGTCTCCCTGGGTCTTCCTCTTTTTCTTTTACCTGTTGTTTCCCATATGAGGGCTTGCTTTGCTATTCGATTATTATCTCTCCTCATCACATGTCCAACGTATGACCATCGTCTTTTCTTTATTACTGAAGATATTAGTGGTTGATTGGCGATTTCTCTAATTTCCTCGTTTGTTTTGAATTCGTTCCATTCTATACCAAGTATTTTCCTTAGACATTTATTTTCGAATGCGTTCAACTTTGTTTCTATATCTCTTGTTGTTTTCCAGCTTTCACACGCATACGTAAGGGTTGATAGTACATTTGATTTGAATAGCCTAAGTTTTGTGTTTGTGCTAATGAGTTTTGATTTCCACAACTTTTCAAGGCTTCTGAAAGACATTGCTGCTTTAGCCAGTCTGATTCTAATTTCTTTGCTCGTATCCCCTTCTCGATCAATGTGACTTCCAAGATAGATAAAGTGATCGATCTCTTCTACTGGTTTGTTTTCCATGTATATTTTGTCACTTGTTGGAATTAAACTTTTCATGACTTTAGTCTTTTCATGATTGACCTCAAGCCCAATTTTGCTGGCTATTGATGATAGTTCATTTGTGTTTTCCTGCATCGTTTTTATCTGACTGCTGATGAGAACTATGTCATCAGCAAAGTCGAGGTCCTCCAAATGGTCTCCTTGTATCCATTCGATGCCTTTATTACCAGTGCAGCATTTCTTCATTATGAAGTCCATAACAATTCCAAATAACAAGGGCGATAAAATACATCCTTGTTTAACCCCAGTTTCTATTGGGAAACATTCGCTCAGTCCTTCCTCTGTTCGAACTGCACATGTGTAACCATCATACATGTCTTTGATAATATTTATGATTTTTGATGGTAAACCATATTGCTTCAGAATTTTCCACAAAGAATCTCTATGAATACTATCAAATGCTTTTTTGAAGTCGATGAAGTTAAGTACAAAAGGTTTTTGCTTTTCAATATGTTCCTCCAATATAAGTCGTAGAGTGAAAATGTGGTCAAGACAGCTTCTCCCTTTTCTAAACCCAGCCTGTTCTTCACGCATTACTGTATCTCAATAGATCTCCTACCTGTTCCAAGCCAGCGCATTTCGCTTAATCCTAAAATATCTAGATCGTATCTGTCCATCTCGCTCGTGACCTGTGCATGTTTCGTCGGAGCGGCCATTGTTCGCACATTCCAGAATCCTATTTTTGTTGTTGTTTTGGGGCCGAAAAAACTATCACTATTATCTACTGCTAATTTACACATTCTGTATCAGGTCTACGTTTCATTAACAACATCGTTTTTACGATAGCGGGTTGTTAAACCTCTGATCAACGGTTCAATACCAAGCCGGAGAAAAATAATTCCTCCATTTTGGAAACAACCGGAAACCAATATGGTGTTAGTGACCATAAATTTTACAGACCCTCGGCACATGATTTTTGGGGTAATGTGGTCGGTATAATGCCCGTGCTGCTTTACTTTAAAATTCGGTACCCATTAAAGGCTGGGTGAACCGGAAGCCGTCGGATGGGATTGAACCTTACCTCTTGTCCTTTGTAGTCCAGTTCACTAACCACTGAGCTATTGAATTTTGCGTGTTAATCTGTTTTTCCCTGGCAGCAGTGTGCACAGGGGTCCCTCGCCACACAGGTAGATAACTCCGTCTTCGGAGGTACTTATATTTTTTTCCGGTGATGAGTCATTGACGTTTCAAGCTGAGCCTCACTGCTGAGACCAGGGATGATTGCCGCAGAGAGAAATCATAAATTTAAATCCCAACTGGTACAGCCAGGATTTAAACTCACAACCTCTCTGTCTCGAGGACGGCGTCTTGCCTCAAGACCAACCTGTCCCCCCATTTCCAAGATTAGGACTAAATAAAAAAAAAAAACTATAATCACTTTGATGTAAAAACAAACTATAATCACTTTGATGTAAAAACAAACTATAATCACTTTGATGTAAAAACAAACTATAATCACTTTGATGTAAAAACAAACTATAATCACTTTGATGTAAAAACAAACTATAATCACTTTGATGTAAAAACAAACTATAATCACTTTGATGTAAAAACAAACTATAATCACTTTGATGTAAAAACAAACTATAATCACTTTGATGTAAAAACAAACTATAATCACTTTGATGTAAAAACAAACTATAATCACTTTGATGTAAAAACAAACTATAATCACTTTGATGTAAAAACAAACTATAATCACTTTGATGTAAAAACAAACTATAATCACTCTGATGTAAAAACAAACTATAATCACTCTGATGTAAATACAAACTATAATCACTCTGATGTAAAAACAAACTATAATCACTTTGATGTAAAAACAAACTATAATCACTTTGATGTAAAAACAAACTATAATCACTTTGATGTAAAAACAAACTATAATCACTTTGATGTAAAAACAAACTATAATCACTTTGATGTAAAAAAAAACTATAATCACTTTGATGTAAAAACAAACTATAATCACTCTGATGTAAAAACAAACAGCCGTGTAACAAAGGGAAGTGAATCTTACTGATTCTGTTTAAGAATAAGCCAGCTGTGATGGTCTTTCCCTAAACATATCGAATCTGACACCAAGCTACAGTATAACCCAGTTGATGTTTGAATAACTTTGCAAAACTTTGGTTTTTAAGAGCCGGTATTTTCCCATTATCAACATATGGCTGTGAAACATGGATTATAAACAGATCTACTGAGAAACAATGCCTTCTAATGCAAGTGTTACAGAAGAATGCTCAGAATACTAGTAATCTCTGTCAGTCATAGGTGACTATAGTAGCTTCCTATATAGGTTCTATATAGACTATAGTAGCCTCCTATATAAGTTCTATATAGACTATAGTAGCCTCCTATATAGGTACTATATAGTCTATAGTAGCCTCCTATATAGGTACTATATAAACTATAGTAGCCTCCTATATAGGTTCTATATAGACTATAGTAGCCTCCTATATAGGTTCTATATAGACTATAGTAGCCTTCTATATAGGTTCTATATAGACTATCTATCTATCGGCCTTTCAAGCTGTAGCCGGCCCATAGAGCGTAGACCAAGATACACCTTCTCCTATCATCTGAATTTTTGTTCTAGCAGTTTTCTTTTAACGATATTTTATCAAATCTCGCCATTTGTCTCTGTTCTGTGCAAGCAGCTCTATCTCATTGAGGGAGTCGAATCCTGCTGCTCTTGCCTCTCTCATCAATGTTCTTCTCAGTGTCTCCCTGGGTCTTCCTCTTTTTATATAGACTATAGTAGCCTCCTATATAGGTTCTATATAGACTATAGTAGCCTTCTATATTGGTACTATATAGACTATAGTAGCCTTCTATATTGGTACTATATAGACTATAGTAGCCTCCTATATAGGTTCTATATAGACTATAGTAGCCTCCTATATAGATTCTATATAGACTATAGTAGCCTTCTATATAGGTTCTATAGACTATAGTAGCCTCCTATATAGGTACTATATAGACTATAGTAGCCTCCTATATAGGTTCTATATAGACTATAGTAGCCTCCTATATAGGTTCTATATAGACTATAGTAGTTTAAAAGAAAATAGACAAAATCTGAAAAAAATAGACAAGATCTGATAAAAGTATAAAAGATCTGACAGAAATAGACAAGATCTGACTGGTATATGACAGGTTGTGACAAGGTGTTACAGTTACATACAAGATCCAACAGATACATACTGAGAGGGGAGGGCACCCTTGCTGTACTGGCCACAGCAGACTGCTGGGTTGCCAGAATGGCGGCCATATTGGGACCTGGCGAGGCAGGGTTCATCACGATGGTAGGGTTCTGCTGAATGAGATTGTAAATGGGATCTGATGAGACCATCGGCCCTCCACTATGAGCCCTCGGCTTCATGGCAGCGTTGTAGGTAGAGGGCAGGCCCAAAGGAAGGCCAGGTGTTCCAGGCGGTTTAGTGAGCAATCCTGAAATACAGGACATTTAATATTGAAATATATGACACTCAATCCTGAAATATGACATTTAATATTGAAAAGATATGACAATCAATCACAATATGACATTCAATCCTGAAATATGACATTTAATACTGAGATATATGCCATTCAATCACAATATATGAGATTAAGTCCTGAAATGTGACATTTAATATTAAATGTATTACATTCAATAAAAAATATTAAATTCAATCCTAAAATATAACATTTAATATTGAAATATATGATACTCAATCCTGGAATTTAATCTGAAAGATTGCCAATCATGAAATAGAAGTGATTTTATACTGAAATAATGATGACAAGAGTCTCTTTCATAGAGCTTCATAACAGCTATTTTTAGACAGTCGTGATGTCATATAGAGTTCCTACCTGTGACGGAGTGGTCTCACCTACCACGCTCATAATCGTCTTTCAGTGCATTATATTCTTCTTCTTCTGCGATCATGGCTCATTCAGACTAGGACTTCGGACTCCCTTATGAAGGCAGCTGTCTGTTGAAGTGATTCGGTTGTCCCATATAGTTTCTCTTCCAGGGAGGTGGGTGTGGACCACATTGTCCTTCTCAGGTCTGTGTTCTGGGGGCAATCCTGTAGAACATGTTTTGTTGACATGTTATCCAGGGTACAGTCGTATTGGCTGGTAGTTCCTATTTCGAGTTTGGTGAACATGTGGTTTCTCATTCTGTTGTGGCCAGTGCATAGGCAAAGTATGATGACTTGATCCCTCCTTGATAGTTGGAGGTATCCATCCCTCTCATTACACTTTGGGTGTTCTTGTTTCCATTTTTCATGATACTAGCCTTTGATGATGGATTTCGCTTCATCATAGCTTACCAGATGGTTCTCTTGTGGTAATCTCCCTCCCTCTTTAGCTAATTTGTCTGCATGTTCGTTCCCGTGTATATTACAGTGTGATGGTATCCACTGGATGGGGTTTTAAAAGTTGGTAGGACTGACAGTGTGTCGGTTAGTATCACCAATTTCTTGTGCATGTTATTTTTGTGTTGGATAGCCAGTTTTGCACCATCTTTGAGGGCTTCAGTTTTTGCTTTATAGTTGTTTAAGAATTTCCCAGTAGCTATTGACTTGGTGATTTCTTTGTGGTTATTCAGCCTCAAGAACACACCTCCTCCTCCATTTCTGGTGGCGTTTGTAGCAGAGCCATCAGTTTATACATGTGACCAGAAGTCCTGTGGGTAGTTGTCGTTTATGTGTTTTTCTGCTATGCGCTTTCTCTGTGTGTCTGTTTGGGTGCTTTTTTTCATTATTCCTATTAAGTCTTCCTTAAAGATAAAGTAAAGGTAAAGTACGAGACTTGAACCGGCGTCTTAGCACGCGAGTTTACACCCATATGTGCTCGGCCACCTATCCAGAAATGTTCGGATATTTCTGTATAGTGTTGCCTCAAGCACCGAAACTCAGATGCGAAGCGACATTCCTCACCTTCCCAGGGTGATACCCTGGTACCCATTTCTGCCAACGGCTGGGTCGACTGTGGGGGTATTTTTTTTTTCCAACCACGAGTACAATTCACACTGCTAAGTCTTCCTTAAGTTCTGGTAATTTATATTTCACATGGGGGATCATACCGGATGGGCATATGGGTTTTGGCACTGTTTGTGATAGTACTGGATCACTTGTTGTCAATTCTTTGGAAGATTGCCATGAGACTGCTCCTCTCGAGCCTTCCATTTTCTGAAGCCCATTATTCTTTGGTGCAAGGGGTGGTTAGGGCGCCTTTTGTATTTCTCCACTTGTTGCATTACTTTAGTTTTCCATCTATCTTCCAAAGGTTGTAGGCCTGTTACTGCTTCTAGTATCTCTATAGGTGTGGATTTCATAGTACCAGTGATGATACAGGCAGCCTGGTTTTGTGTTCTGTTAATTTTGTTCAGCTGTGATTTGGAAGCTGCTGTCCAGGCTATGACTCCATACTCTAGAACTGGTATTGCTATTTCTCATGTGGGGTGGGGTGGATGGACAGACAGACCATCAAATGGAGGTCTCAGAGAATTTATACTTTCATGGTACAAACTGAGGCTCCCAGAGAATATATAATTTGAGGGTTGGTATAAATTGAGGATCTCAGAGAATTTAAACTTTGATGATAAAAATTGAGATCTAAGAGAAAGTGCTGAAAATTGAGATCTAAGAGAAATTGCTGAAAATTGAGATCTAAGAGAAATTGGTGAAAATAAAATGAAATATTGAAATAACAACATACCAGGAATTTGCTGTGGGTGATTAATGACAGAGTGCTGCTGTTGTGATTTCTGCAGCTGCTGGATGGCAGTCGCTGAGAGGGTCTGCTGGTTCATCATTGCTGGTGGAATTTGCTGCTGATGGTGAGCAGGTGGCGGAGGGTGCTGAAGTGGAATGCCTGATTGTGGATTGAAAGAACTGGGTTGAGCTTTCTGCAGGGTCTGCTGCTGTAGTTGTATTTGTTCCTCTCTGTTCCTCAGCACAGCCTGCAGCAAACAATAGTGAATGGTGATAGGAGACTCAGGATATAGCTTGCTGCTATCATAGGAGACTGAGGATTTAGCTTGCTGCTAGCACTAGTCTGCTCAGTGGTGATAGGAGACTCAGGATATAGCTTGCTGCTATCATAGGAGACTGAGGATATAGCTTGCAGATAGCACTAGTTAGCTCAGTGGTGATAGGAGACTCAGGATATAGCTTGCTGCTATCATAGGAGACTCAGGATATAGCTTGCTGCTATCATAGGAGAATGAGGATATAGCTTGCTGCTAGCACTAGTCTGGTCAGTGGTGATAGGAGACTGAGGATATAGCTTGCTGCTAGCACTAGTCTGGTCAGTGGTGATAGGAGACTGAGGATATAGCTTGCTGCTAGCACTAGTCTGGTCAGTGGTGATAGGAGACTGAGGATATAGCTTGCTGCTAGCACTAGTCTGCTCAGTGGTGATTAGGGGCAGCGCTAGAGGTGATTAGGTGTTCTATGGTGTTTAGTGGCAATAATTGGGGGTGATTAGGTGATTGATAGTGATTAGGTGATCTATGTTGATTAGGGGCAGTACTAGGGGTGATCTATGGTGATTAGGTAATCAATGATTAGGGGCAGTGTTAGGGTGATTAGGTGATCTACAGTGATCAGGGGCAGGACTAGGGGTGATTAGGTGATCTATGGTGATTATGGCATCTATGGTGAATAGGAGCAGTGCTAGAGTGATTAGGTGATTGGTGATAATTAGGTGATCTATGGTGATAAGGAGCAGTGATATGGATATTAGAGGTATTACTTTGATGTTGTCAGAGAATGGTTAGAATTTAACCCTAGATTATGACACCGTCGTAAAAATTACCGCATCAAAACACAAATTCTTCAAAATCTGATAGTTTACTGTGTTCAAACATTACCCCGCTCTGTGTACCTTCCTAATTACTACTTCTGGTGCCCTCAGATTATTTAATTTGTTTGTATTGATGTAGGATCCCCCCCCCCCCCATTTTGTGAGATACAATTCTATACCAAATTTCAACAAATTGGTTGTTTGTCATCTCACTACACAAGAGATCAGGGGAGGGTAACTTCATAAAGAAATCACAGATTAATTTTGTCAATTTTTTAAATATCGCCACCGCTTGGGGTGGGCTTTGAACATGGGGTCTTTCCTGTCATGGGGCTGACATCGTACTTCCAGACCTCAACCCCCCCCCCCAACCAAAGCAAACAAGAGCGCTGGATGATTATCAAGATAACTGAGCCAGTAGCGATAAGCAACATCCAAGATTTATAAAAGTGCCAACCTTTCACAACACAAAAAGATGACTGATAAAAGTGGTAATTTATCACAACATAAAAAGATGATTGATAAAAGTGTCAACCTATCACAACACAAAAAGATGATTGATATGTCAACCTATCACAACATAAAAAGATGATTGATAAAAGTGGCAACCTATCACAACACAAAAAGATGATTGATATGTCAACCTATCACAACATAAAAAGATGATTGATAAAAGTGGCAACCTATCACAACACAAAAAGATGATTGATATGTCAACCTTGAACTCGCTGTGACTGGAAGCCAGGCCAAGTCCTGCATGGGAAGTCTGAGGTGTGGTCTTGGTCGAGGAGGGGTTGAATTAAAAGAAGAAATGATTTCATCATTGAAATTTTGCTGTCCACTGGTGGAGTATACTGGATCGGTTGTCATTACAGGGTGTTGTCATGTCATCTACTGATTATTTGTGTTGATGTACAGTAGTTGACTGTCATTAGGATGATGTCATCTATAGATTATTGTGTTGATGTACAGTAGTTGACTGTCATTAGGGTGATGTAATCTATAGATTAATGTGTTAATGTACAGTAGTTGACTGTTATTAGGATGATGTGATCTATAGATTAATGTGTTAATGTACAGTAGTTGACTGTCATTAGGATGATGTCATCTATAGATTATTGTGTTGATGTACAGTAGTTGACTGTTATTAGGGTGATGTGATCTATAGATTAATGTGTTGATGTACAGTAGTTGACTGTCATTAGGGTGATGTGATCTATAGATTATTGTGTTGATGTACAGTAGCTGACTGTTATTAGGGTGATGTGATCTATAGATTATTGTGTTCATGTACAGTAGTTGACTGTTATTAGGGTGATGTGATCTATAGATTATTGTGTTGATGTACAGTAGTTGACTGTTATTAGGATGATGTGATCTATAGATTATTGTGTTGATGTACAGTAGTTGACTGTCATTAGGATGATGTGATCTATAGATTATTGTGTTGATGTACAGTAGTTGACTGTTATTAGGATGATGTGATCTATAGATTATTGTGTTAATGTACAGTATTGACTGTCATTAGGATGATATCATCTATAGATTATTGTGTTAATGTACAGTAGTTGACTGTCATTAGGGTGATGTGATCTATTGATTATTGTGTTAATGTACAGTAGTTGACTGTCATTAGGGTGATGTGATCTATAGATTATTGTGTTAATGTACAGTAGTTGACTGTCATTAGGGTGATGTGATCTATAGATTATTGTGTTGATGTACAGTAGTTGACTGTTATTAGGGTGATGTGATCTATAGATTATTGTGTTGATGTACAGTAGTTGACTGTTATTAGGGTGATGTGATCTATAGATTATTGTGTTGATGTACAGTAGTTGACTGTTATTAGGGTGATGTGATCTATAGATTATTGTGTTGATGTACAGTAGTTGACTGTTATTAGGATGATGTGATCTATAGATTATTGTGTTGATGTACAGTAGTTGACTGTCATTAGGATGATGTGATCTATAGATTATTGTGTTAATGTACAGTAGTTGACTGTCATTAGGGTGATGTGATCTATAGATTATTGTGTTGATGTACAGTAGTTGACTGTTATTAGGGTGATGTGATCTATAGATTATTGTGTTGATGTACAGTAGTTGACTGTTATTAGGGTGATGTGATCTATAGATTATTGTGTTCATGTACAGTAGTTGACTGTTATTAGGGTGATGTGATCTATAGATTATTGTGTTGATGTACAGCAGTTGACTGTTATTAGGATGATGTGATCTATAGATTATTGTGTTGATGTACAGTAGTTGACTGTCATTAGGATGATGTGATCTATAGATTATTGTGTTAATGTACAGTATTGACTGTCATTAGGATGATATCATCTATAGATTATTGTGTTAATGTACAGTATTGACTGTCATTAGGATGATGTCATCTATAGATTATTGTGTTAATGTACAGTAGTTGACTGTCATTAGGTTGATGTCATCTATAGATTATTGTGTTGATGTACAGTAGTTGACTGTCATTAGGTTGATGTCATCTATAGATTATTGTGTTAATGTACAGTATTGACTGTCATTAGGATGATGTCATCTATAGATTAGTGTGTTGATGTACAGTAGTTGACTGTCATTAGGTTGATATCTATAGATTATTGTGTTGATGTACAGTATTGACTGTCATTAGGTTGATATCTATAGATTATTGTGTTGATGTACAGTATTGACTGTCATTAGGATGATGTCATCTATAGATTAGTGTGTTGATGTACAGTAGTTGACTGTCATTAGGATGATATCTATAGATTATTGTGTTAATGTATATTAGTTGACTGTCATTAGGTTGATATCTATAGATTATTGTGTTAATATACAGTATTGACTGTCATTAGGATGATGTCATCTATAGATTATTGTGTTAATGTAAAGTAGTTGACTGTCATTAGGTTGATATCTATAGATTAGTGTGTTGATGTACAGTATTGACTGTCATTAGAATGATGTCATCTATAGATTATTGTGTTGATGTACAGTAGTTGACTGTCATTAGGATGATATCATCTATAGATTATTGTGTTGATGTACAGTAGTTGACTGTCATTAGGATGATGTCATCTATAGATTATTGTGTTAATGTATAGTAGTTGACTGTCATTAGGTTGATGTCATCTATAGATTAGTGCGTTGATGTACAGTAGTTGACTGTCATTAGGATGATGTGATCTATAGATTATTGTGTTAATGTATAGTAGTTGACTGTCATTAGGTTGATGTCATCTATAGATTATTGTGTTGATGTACAGTACTTGACTGTCATTAGGATGATGTGATCTATAGATTATTGTGTTAATGTACAGTATTGACTGTCATTAGGGTGATGTGATCTATAGATTATTGTGTTAATGTATAGTAGTTGACTGTCATTAGGATGATGTCATCTATAGATTAGTGCGTTGATGTACAGTAGTTGACTGTCATTAGGATGATGTGATCTATAGATTATTGTGTTAATGTATAGTAGTTGACTGTCATTAGGTTGATGTCATCTATAGATTATTGTGTTGATGTACAGTACTTGACTGTCATTAGGATGATGTGATCTATAGATTATTGTGTTAATGTACAGTATTGACTGTCATTAGGGTGATGTGATCTATAGATTATTGTGTTAATGTATAGTAGTTGACTGTCATTAGGTTGATGTCATCTATAGTGTTAATGTACAGTAGTTGACTGTCATTAGGGTGATGTCATCTATAGATTATTGTGTTGATGTACAGTACTTGACTGTCATTAGGGTAATGTCATCTATAGATTATTGTGTTGATGTACAGAATTTTCCATCTGTGAACTAAAACAGCTACTTTTGCTAACAGTACAGCAACCTAGATGCCTACCGTGTGCTGATTGGCTTCAGAGGCTGCGTTGATCAGAATCAGCAATTTGTTAAAAGCTGTCATGTCACCACTGCTGTTTGGGCTGCCGATGTGGTCAGCGACTGAGAGAGAACCATTTCTCTTCTGGGGTGAGTTCTGGTGCATGTCCGCCTCCAGTTCTGCCAGAGTCTTCACCTTGCGCTGGACATCTGCAACCAAACATAAGAAAACCTTTAGCGATCTATTTCAAATAATGAGTGCAAGACATGCCCATCACGACTGTTTGGGCCACGTTCATTGGCTGAAATTACCTAAACAATGATGATACAAAGACAATGGCGCTAGATAGCACACACACTGAGGAAGCCAACTGAGAGTAATACACAACATGCCCTTTTATGGAATCCCCAAGGAAAAAGACAAAGAGGAAGACCAAAATATTCTTGGAGAAGACAGATGGAAGCAGATATGAAGATGATGAGGAAGTCATGGAATGAACTTAAGAGAATGGCAGGAAACAGAATGGCTTTGAAAAGTGTTTGTTGAAGACCTATGTTCCAAGAAGCTGAAAGTGTTTGTTGAAGACCTATTCTCCACAGGGAGCAGAAAGTGTCTGTTCAAGACCTATTCTCCACAGGGAGCTGAAAGTGTTTGTTGAAGACCTATTCTCCACAGGGAGCTGAAAGTGTTTGTTCAAGACCTATTCTCCACAGGGAGCTGAAAGTGTTTGTTCAAGATCTATTCTCCACAGGGAACTGAAAGTGTTTGTTGAAGACCTATGCTCCACAGGGAGCTGAAAGGTAGAAGAGAAGAGAGATAATGACATAAATAAAGCCCTTATACAACACAAATGAAGCCCTTCCCCTGACAAAAAGGTCTGATGTTTCAACCTATATTGAGGACTGCTGTCTACACAGCTTTCATTAATGTGTCCAGCCTTCCCGCTATAAAAACAGTTCATGTTTAAATAATGCAGTCAACATTGCCAAGCCTATTGTTTCAGGTCATCTTGCTAATTTGCTAAAATAACAATTACTGCCTAAAATCCTAGTAATTATGACTTTCACTTTTCTATCTATCTATTGACCTTTCGAGCTGTAGCCGGCCCATAGGGTGTAGACCAAGATACGCCTTCTCTTACTGCTAATTTACACATTCTGTATCAGGTCTACGTTTCATTAACAACATCAGTTTTACGATAGTGGCTTGTTAAACCTCTGATTAACGGTTCTATACCAAGCCGGAGAAAATAATTCCTCCATTTTGGAAAGAACCGGAAACCAATTTCACTTTTACCAGCACAAAAATATAGATGAGTTTCCAATATAAAATTCACAAATTTGACTTTCATTTTACTCCCAGAAATGATACAATGATATTATTGTAAAGATATTACTGTAAAGTTATTATTAAAAAATATTAAATCATGTGGGGGGACTGGTTGGTCTCGAGGCAAGATGCCGGCAGAAGGCTGCATGAAACTAGGGCTTTAAATAGCAAGAATTGAGGTGAGTCAGAGAGCCGTGATAGCTCAGTGGTTAGTGAACTGGACTACAAAGGACAAGAGGTAGGGTTCGATCCCAACTGACGGTTCCGGTTCACCCAGCCTTTAATGGGTACCGGATTTTTTTCTGGGAAAGTAAAGTGGCACGGACGTAATACCGACCACATTACCCCAAAAATCATGTGCCGAAGGTCTGTAAAATTTATGGTCACTAACACCATGTTCCCTATGCGCCACTTGGCGTGACGGGGGTACTTTACTTACTTTTATTGAGGTGAGCCATAAGTAAATTTTTCTAGACTCTATGTTAGTTTACGACAGTCCAACCATAGGTTATACATGTTTTTATTTGTTTGTTATGGCCAATTCTAAACCTGATGATAATAATTTGTCCTAATTGATCAAGTGTGGTGGTCACCATGATAATACAAATACTTAATTAATTGGGCGCCATCTCCACATCGAAGGTTGGCTACCATGGAGCACCATTCAGTGGGTGCTGTCTCTACATCGAAGGTTGGCTACCATGGAGCGCCATTCATTAGGTTCTGTCTCCATGGTGCATGTTGTCATAGGTTCACCTGTCCGTCTTTTGAAGTTATCGGTCCACTTTAGTCTTGATCTGCCTCATCCAATCAGTACTTTTCTCTCCAAGATGACTTTTAGTTGGGTATTGTCTTTAGTCAAAAATTTGTTATTTTTTTCTTCAAATTGTGTTAAGTAGTTATTTTTTTATTTTCAGCTGATTCAGAACTTCCCTTTTTCTCTTCTTTGCCTTCCACCCAATTCTCCCCATTGTCCTATAGATCCACATTTCAAAGGCTTCAATTTTCTGCTCTGTTTTCTTATTAAATGTCTATGTTTCTGTACCATATAGAAATGTTGATACTACCATTTTTTTTGTTGTTGCTTGCTTGCAATCGCCAGATGACTAAAGGAGCACACCTCTTCATCATCTGCCCTTAAAGAGACGTTAAGTGGGTGTGTCTGCGTTGTGTTGTGGTTTGCAGTATAACTGTGGTATTTGAGTCTTTCGGCCCAACACTTCCGGCTTGAGCACGTTTTTTGGGTTTAATTTCTACTCTATTCCATTACATTTCAAAACAAGAACATAAACTCTTGTGTCTATTTGGATATGTCAATGGGGACACCATCCACGCAAACCCTGGCAAACATAACGAAGATTTTTTGAAGACAACTGAGTTAGAAGAGAAGAGGTTACTTACTCTGAGGAAAGCTGGAGGGGGATGCTGTGCCACTAGATGATGCTGAGTCCCGGGGCCCACCAAACAGTAAGGCCTTCAGCTGAGCTTCTGCATCCTGCGTGCTGAAATTGCTGCTGCTGCTGCTGCTGGCAGAGGCTGGGAGTAGGAAAAGAAAGTTGTATATAAACAACAAGAAATTTATTCCCATACCATATCATGTTATACGTGTGAAGTATTTCTCTTTTTTTTTTTTTCTAATTTGCATACACTGTTAGACAATTTTGGGGGAGAGTGGTCTAGAAGTAAGATGTCAACCTTCTCACAGGAAGGTCCTGGGTTTAAATCTCACTATATGCAGCATTAGAAAAATTGCCAATCAACCACTAATATCTTCAGTAATAAAGAAAAGACGATGGTCATACGTTGGACATGTGATGAGAAGAGATAATAACCGAATAGCAAAGCAAGCCCTCATATGGGAAACAACAGGTAAAAGAAAAAGAGGAAGACCCAGGGAGACACTGAGAAGAACATTGATGAGAGAGGCAATAGCAGCAGGAATCGGCTCCCTCAATGAGATAGAATTGCTTGCACAGAACAGAGACAGATGGCGAGATTTGATAAAATATCTTTAAAAAAAAACTGCTAGAACAAAAAATTCATATAGGAGAAGGTGTATCTTGGTCTACGCCCTATGGGTCGGTTACGGCTCGAAAGGTCAATAGATAGATAGATATGCAGCAGGAATTTTTCACTTTGAATCTGTGGTTTCTTTGAGGCATAACACTCCCATAGCCAGTCTCTAAGTAGTGAGATCCGATGTCTAGCCCTCTCTGGGTAAGAAGATCCCATGTCTAGCCCTCTCTGGGTAGTGAGATCCCATGTCTAGCCCTCTCTGGATAGTGAGATCTGATGTTTAGCCCTCTCTGGGTGGTGAGGTCTGATGTCTAGCCCTCCCTGGGTAGAGGGATCCAATGTCTAACCCTCTCTGTGTAGAGAGATCCAATGTCTAGCCCTCTCTGGGTAGTAAGATCCAATGTCTAGCCCTCTCTGGGTGGTGAGGTCTGATGTCTAGCCCTCTTGGGGTAAGAGATCCAATGTCTAGCCCTCTCTGGGTAGAGAGATCCAATGTCTAGCCCTCTCTAGGTAGAGAGATCCAATGTCTAGCCCTCTCTGGATAGTGAGATCTGATGTCTAGCCCTCTCTGGGTAGAGAAATCTGATGTCTAGTCCTCTCTGGGTAGAGAGATCTGATGTCTAGCCCTCTTGGATACTGGCAAAACACAGGAGGTTTAGTGTAAATGAAAGTCAAAAAACCCTAGGCCATAAATGACAGCTGCCTGGGCAACACTAGTAAGCAAAGATTTATCCATGTTGAATATAATGGCCGAAATATATCCCAACCTTCAGCAGTGGCATTCCTCGTGTGGTTTATCCCTAGGAGGTGAAGGTGGGTCACAAGTCTGCAATGTGGCCCATATCTACCACTCAGCAAGAGAAACTCTACGGGGGACCAGAATCACTGAAACAGGCAGCTGCCTTCATAAGAGATTTCAAAATTTAGTCTGAAAGAGCAGTATAAGAAGAATATGATTACTTCTGAACATTCCGCCATGTAGTGGGCATTCTTGCATTGTGTCACAAGTCTTATGGCAAAGCATCAATATCAGTGTCACCTGACTCATCGGTCTTTGGCCTACTCTCTTCAACTTTAACATGCACATGGGACCTCTTGTTTTTCACTGTTAGTAGAAAGGGCTAGACATCAGATCTCACTACCCAGAGAGGGCTAGACATCAGATCTCACTACCCAGAGAGGGCTAGACATCAGATCCTACTACCCAGAGAGGGCTAGACATCAGATCTCACTACCCAGAGAGGGCTAGACATCAGATCTCACTACCCAGAGAGGGCTAGACATCAGATCTCACTACCCAGAGAGGGCTAGACATCAGATCCTACTACCCAGAGAGGGCTAGACATCAGATCCTACTACCCAGAGAGGGCTAGACATCAGATCCTACTACCCAGAGAGGGCTAGACATCAGATCCTACTACCCAGAGAGGGCTAGACATCAGATCTCACTACCCAGAGAGGGCTAGACATCAGATCTCACTACCCAGAGAGGGCTAGACATCAGATCTCACTACCCAGAGAGGGCTAGACATCAGATCCTACTACCCAGAGAGGGCTAGACATCAGATCTCACTACCCAGAGAGGGCTAGACATCAGATCTCACTACCCAGAGAGGGCTAGACATCAGATCCTACTACCCAGAGAGGGCTAGACATCAGATCTCACTACCCAGAGAGGGCTAGACATCAGATCTCACTACTCAGAGAGGGCTACACATCAGATCTCACTACCCTCATCAAGGCCAGCTCCTTGTCGTGGGGATGGGGCTTAACAGTCACCAGGGACTGAAAACTAAGACTGGCCAGGCCTTCCTACAACCGAGCAAGACCACAGTCTGCTCTAGCAAGTTCAAGTGCTGAAGTCGGAGGCAACCAGCCAAAAGGCGCACGACAATCAGGATGCCACGCACTCAACGCAAATGGAAGTATGTCTATAACCGCAAATCGATATGGCACTCGCCCTGTGATGGGCACTCAGGCAGGAGCAGCGCCGGGTCCTCAGCCTCGAAAGGGCCCAACCTCTATTACTGGATGCCCTTCTCAACCGCTCTGTGGAGTCAGGGGGCGAGAGAATAGAGCTACTGGCCAATCCAAAATAAGACCACTAAAAATAATGCACTGGAATGCTGAAGGCATCAACAGCAAAAGAGATGGGTACAGTAAAAAGATAGAATTAGAAAATATCCTGCATGAAGAACAAATAAGCATATGCTGTTTGCAAGAAACCCATCTAAACAACGACATAGCCTTGAAGATTAGGGGATACCAGTGCTACCGATCTGACAGAATAAATAGACAAAAGGGCGGAATACTGACTCTTGTAAGGAACAACATTAATGCATGTCAGATTGAAGTGTATATGGATGGGGCGGAATATCAAATACTGCACCTCAGGACAGGAAATACAGACTTCCATCTACTTAACTACTACTGTCCGAGTGACCGCCCACTAGCACTAGACACAATTACATTAAAAGAAAGAATAATCGTATGTGGAGACTTTAACAGCCACTCACAGAGCTGGGGCTATGAACATATGGACAAGAGAGGTGAAGAGCTTGAAAATTGGCAGGATGACAATGGGCTTATACTATTAAACCAGGCAACAGATCCACCAACATTCTACTCCAGATCATGGCATACCACATCTACACCAGACCTTGCTTTCCATTCACCAGACCTGGATTGGAATATCACACGAATTGTTGGGAAACAACTTGGAGGCAGCGACCACCGACCAGTCTTTTTAGTGGTACAAAATAAGGCCATCAGGGAGAGCAGCACTCTCTCCAGATGGAATTACAAAAAGGCAGACTGGAAAATGTATCAACACTACACCAGTGTACTGACTAAAGATATAAATACAGATAGAGACATCAACAAAATAGTTGATGAATTCAGTAGACTAATAATACAAGCTGCCAGTGAAACAATACCTAGAGGGGCACGGAAACACTACAAACCATACTGGAGTAGTGAGCTAGAGCAACTGCACAATGACATGGAAACATCTCGAAAGCAAGCAGAAAATAACCCTTGCCAAGAACACCACAATAACTACCAGCATGCTAAAGCCAAATTTCAACGGGCTAAACTACAAGCCAGACGGAGAAGCTGGAAAGAGAAAACAGAGTCCTTGAATCTTGAACGAGACACAAGAAAAGTGTGGAAGCTTTTAAAACAGCTGAATGATGAGGGTACAGAAAGGAACACCAAAATTACACTGAAGAAGGATGGAAACATTCTAACAGGTAAACATGCAGCAAATTACTTTGCAGACTCCTTTGCAAATGACAATAATATTGAAATTAGCCTAGAAAAACGACAAGAGACCCGTTTAAAAACAACAAAATGCAAGACAAGAAGAGACCACACATGAAGTAATGGAAACACCCATTACACAAAGAGAGCTAGAGCTGGCAATATCCAAATTAAAAATGAAAAAGTCACCAGGCAATGATGGAGTGTCCAATGAAATGATTAAGAACTTGGGAACTGCAGCTAAAGCTAAACTACTGCAGATCTACAACATTTGCTGGATCACAGGTAGAGTGCCACAGGCATGGAGAGAAGCAATTATGATACCATTACTAAAGCCAGGAAAAGATGGTTCAATGACATCCAGCTATAGACCAATCAGCCTTACAAGCTGTTTGTGTTAAACAATGGAACGTATAATCAATCTCAGACTGCAGTGGTACCTGGAAAGTGAAAATCTCCTTGTCCCACAACAAGCAGGCTTTAGACAGTGTTACTCTACCGAAGATCAAGCAACCTATCTTTCCCAGGAAATTGAAGATGCGTTTCAAGAAAAGAAACTGGTACTAGCAGCATGGATAGACCTAAAGAAAGCATTTGATAAGGTATGGAAGGAAGGGCTTTTGAAGAAACTGAGAAATTATGGAGTAAATGGCAGGATGTACAAATGGGTCAAAGCATACCTGCATAACAGGAGAGCCAGAGTGCAACTGGATGGTCTTAAGAGTAAGAAGGTCTTACTGCACCAGGGCGTTCCACAGGGAGGGGTACTATCTCCAACACTTTTTCTGATCTACATCAATGACCTAGTTACTGAACTACCACATGGCATCAAAGTGGCAATGTATGCAGATGACTTGGTAATGTGGTGCACAGAGGAGTATGCAACAGTGGCCTCCAAATTGCTATAAAGAGCTATGAATGCACTGAATTCATGGACAAATAGATGGTGTATCAGCATCAATACAGACAAATGCAGTACTACACTTTTCACACTCTCCCCAAAACAAAAAGCAGGAGCCATCTACATAAACAATGAGCCTGTGAAAGAAGACATACAAGCTACATATCTCGGAGTTACATTTGATAACAAACTATCTTGGAAACAGCAGATAAATAAGGCAACCCAAAAAGCAAGGAGGAAATTGGCTATTCTAAGAAAGTTGTATGGAACCACATGGGGTGCGAGTGGGAAAATACTCAGTAAAGTTTACCAACTGAGTATACGCCCACATTTAGAATATGGATCATCCGCATGGTGCTCAGCATCAAACACCACATTGCAAGAACTGGATAAAGTACAAAACCAGGCACTTAGGGTCATCACAGGAGCAATGAAATCAACACCAATATTGGAGATGGAGAAATTGTGGAGGATACCAGCACTGAGAGAACGGAGAGACACAAAGGTGCTGATACAGGCAGAAAAATTTGTATGCATGCCGAGACATCCAATGAAGGACAGATTCCAAAATCTTGCATTGGGACGACTTAAGAGAAGCAGCTTTATCCACCAAGCCAAGCGTATTAGTAGACAAACACCAGACATGCCAAGAGTTGTTAAACCCCTTCTGCCCATACCAGAACAGACTCCCTGGACAGATGAATCAGGATTATCAGTTCAAATACGGACAGAAGTGAAAGGGATAGTTGACAAAGAGGAACAAAATAGTCTACAGCGAAAAACAATAACTCTCAGTTTCCTGGATGAAGAATACCCACAAGACCTATGGATCCGTGTGTACACAGATGGATCAGCACAGAATGCAGTAAAGAATGGGGGAGCAGGTGCATATATAGAGTACCCAAATAACACTAGGGATATGAATAAAATAGCAACAGGGAAATATTGTCACAATTATGATGCAGAAATACAAGCAATAAAGTTGGCAATAGAAAAACTGCTGAACAGTAATCTTAGCCCACAGCCTGTAGTGTTTTTGACAGATGCAAGATCAGTACTCCAGGCACTACAATCCAGAAAATTACCACATCTGCAGACCTTATTGACTGAACTCTGCAAGCACCACAGGGTTGCCCTGCAGTGGATCCCGTCTCACTGTGGAATACCAGGAAATGAGAAAGCAGATCAGTTGGCAAAGGAAGGTTCAACAGGCACACAACTAGATACACCAGTTACATACCATCATAAGAAACAGATAATCAAATCAATCAGAGGACCACAAGCCCCAAATCAGGATGCCTTTCATAATATGAATAGATATGAACAAGTTATCATTATACGCCTAAGAACAGGACACAATCGACTCCATAGTCACATGTATACAAAATTAGAGATCGGCACCTCAACTACTTGTACATGTGGACAGGCACCCCAGACTGCTGAACACATACTTCAAGACTGTACTGAATATAGCAGACTGAGGAAAATCCATTGGCCCATAGATACAACACTACAGACAAAACTATATGGGCCACTGCAAGAATTACAAAAGACAGTAAAATTTATACAGGAAACGACATTGCAGATATAGACAATACTTCAGGCGAACGAAAGATAGATAGATAGATCTCACTACCCAGAGAGGGCTAGACATCGGATCTCACTACCCAGAGAGGGCTAGACATCGGATCTCACTACCCAGAGAGGGCTAGACATCAGATCCTACTACCCAGAGAGGGCTAGACATCAGATCTCACTACCCAGAGAGGGCTAGACATCAGATCTCACTACCCAAAGAGGGCTAGACATCAGATCTCACTACCCAGAGAGGGCTAGACATCAGATCTCACTACCCAGAAAGGGCTAGGCATCAGATCTCACTACCCAGAGAGGGCTAGACATCAGATCTCACTACCCAAAGAGGGCTAGACATCAGATCTCACTAGAGAGGGCTAGACATCAGATCTCACTACCCAGAAAGGGCTAGACATCAGATCTCACTACCAAGAGAGGGCTAGACATCAGATCTCACTACCCAGAAAGGGCTAGACATCAGATCTCACTACCCAGAGAGGGCTACACATCAGATCTCACTACCCAGAGAGGGCTAGACATCAGATCTCACTACCCAAAGAGGGTTAGACATCGGAACTCACTACACAAAAAGGGCTAGACATCAGATCTCACTACCCAGAAAGGGCTAGACATCAGATCTCACTACCCAGAGAGGGCTAGACATCAGATCTCACTACCCAAAGAGGGCTAGACATCAGATCTCACTACCCAAAGAGGGCTAGACATCGGATTTCACTACACAAAAAGGGACAGACATCAGATCTCACTACCCAGAGTGGGCTAGACATCAGATCTCACTACCCAAAGAGGGCTAGACATCGGAACTCACTACACAAAAAGGGCTAGACATCAGATCTCACTACCCAGAGGGGGCTAGACATCGGATCTCACTACCCAGAGGGTGCTAGACATAGGATCTCACTACCCAGAGGGGGCTAGACATAGGATCTCACTACCCAGAAACCAGGGGAAAATAAAGCTGCGAAGAAACCATGGATTTAAAGAGAAAAATTACAACCAGTGGCGTTTTCGAACCTGTGACCTTCCTGTCCAGAGGGCGACCTCGTACCTCTATTGCACCCATTTCTCCCCACCCCTATTTCATATACATTTAAGAAGTAAACTTATCAATCAGCAAAGTCCCACTCCAAACTGATTATGTTGCTCCCTAAAAGAAGAAAAAAATGATCTCTAGCCTCAACAAGAACTGAAACTCTGACTTACAGATGTTGACACCTCCCAGTGAAGTCCTGTTGAATAAGGCAGTCATACTAGGCAGGACATGGGACTTGTTCAGGGCTGCGTTATTATCCCCTGCGGGGCTGGGGACAGGCATGAAGTTCTGTGCGGCCTGGTGTTCCTTGTTGCGCGTTTCCTGTTGCCCCGAGACATGATTCATGTTGTGCTGCATCTGATCAAAGGGAGGTAGTCCTGTAGCAATCATGGGAGTCGGAGATGGTAGAGCAGAACTTGTGTGGCTGTCCTCTAAGAGATCTGTGGGAATAAGTTAAAAGATTCCAACAGCCATGATGAAAGGTAAGTAGACTAAACACTGTTTTTACATGACTAAATACTGTTTTTAACATGACTAAACACTGTTTTTACATGACTAAATACTGTTTTACATGACTAAATAATGTATGTTTACATTACCATAGTTTATGTATTGTGACTGAGCAGTCTGTGAGTAGATCATTTCAGAGAAAGAGGTTGCATGTTTACAGCACTCGGCAAAAAAATGACAAATAACCAACAACAGAAAAAAACAAACAAAGAACAATATATAGTCCGAAGCAGGATTGAACCCGTACTCAGTGGCACAGCACCTTGCCACGAGAAGCTGAATGCTAGGGAACACTGCCAACTCAACTAGTTGTTTAATATTTTCATTTTTCCCCAAGTGCTGTAAACATACCGCCTCCTCTGAAATGATACACTGATTATCGCTCTGAAATGATACACTGATTATCGCCTCGGAAGTATCCCTCTATAATAATATTAATTTATTATTATTTGTCTCCAGTCTGTGAGTAGCACTGTCCATTTCACATTTTAAATATTTACCCCAAAGATTTTATGTCTTTGGGGCTTCTATTTCCAAGATGGTGGAACGCTGTTCATGTTCTCTCGGTTGCTGCAGAAAATACATTTGGGGACTGATTAATTTAGGCTCTCCAATGAAATTTTCGGCATTAAAGTCAAAATGATGTTCTACTTAACAAATCTGCACCGATGAAGTGGAGTCATACACATGGCAATATTCCTTTGTGACAAGTCAAGTGTTGTGAATGATGCGAAATTTCACCTTCTAGAGCTGATCTGCAGTTTACGTCAACACATTGAGTGCTGTTCAATGGCCCTCGTTGGAATTGGTTGATATAAGTTATTTACATGTTACAATGCATTAATCTACTTCGTCAAGTCAACCAAAGTTTTTTTCTCTTTAGGGTATTTGCACAGTGCTTCATTCGTTGTAGGCTGCATTCACTAGAGGAATAGGGAATTTATGGGCGCAGCCATTGTTGTGTGTACTACGTCATCATACTGGCTCATCGTATATCCCTAGACCAACCATATGCTAATCTTACGGTCTGTTGTTTGATGTGTGATGGGGATAAAGCACTATTCATTTTAAAAAAAATATGACGATCATCATTTTCAGGAGGACGTGATCTTCTGGTCAATATGGTGGATAGGCGGCAGGAACCATTGAAGGCAATGTATAAAAAGTGTTCCTTGTTGCAGTTTCCTCATATTCCAAGTCCGGCTTGTTGCAGGAGCTACTGAGTTAAGTGCTCTGTGCACATCGTGAGCTGTGTGCCTCATCCGTTTTGATCATGTTTCGACATTCCAATTGTTTACAATGAATGATGATATCGTATGACAAGGAACAGCTGGCCATGTTCATTTTCTGTGCAGTTTCGCCTTATGTATTTTGGCGTGTGATGGGACTGCTATGATGGGGACTACAGTTACCTTTCTTTGTTTGGAAGATGAGATAGTAATTCAGATGATTCCACTGGTACGGGTGGTTGAGCAATTATGGATTTTAATTTGTTTGCAGTGATACCGGGGCCTTCCATAACCATTTTATGCCGTACAAATATTGTTTCCATGTTGTGCAACATTCCTTCTTTTATTTTATTTAGGATATGATGATATAAAAGGGAGAAATCTGAAACAAATGGAGAGCGTCAAATACTTGGACACAATAATAACATCAGATGGAGGATGTACCACAGAAATAAAAAGTTGAATAGCTCAGGCCAAAATAACATTTCAGAAAATGAAAATATCTTATGCAACAAATCTATGTCAATAGAAATGAGAAAGAGAGTTCATCGGTGCTATATAGAACCAATTCTGACCTATATAAGCGCATCATGAACAGTTGACAAACAAATGAAAAGACGATTAGAGGCCACAGAGATGGGATTTCTCAGAAGAATGTTCGCAAGAAATCTAAAAAGACCAATGAGAAAATTCTCAGAGAGGCCAACACAAAAAAGGAGCTCCTAAAAAACATAAGAAAGAAACAATCAACTTTCTTCAGGCACATCATGAGAAGAGGAAAGTTGGAATACTTGGTTACAACTGGCAAAATACAAAGAAAGAGAGATCATGAACGACAAAGAGAGAAGATACTAGATAACTTGGTGTCATGACATGGAAAACACTCAACAACAGAACTGATGCGATGTACTGTGGCTAGAAAATTGTGGAAGGACATGAGTACCTACGCCAACCGGTACAGCACATGATGATGATATGCTTTATTTAAAAACAACATTTTAACAGAAATGTTAAATCACTGACATCGGGCAGTTCGCAAATCTAAGTCAAATAACTCTGTTCAAACCAGGAAATTAATCAAGAAGGGAAAGTATTCATGACACTAACCTGAGACAACATACAACAGAAGCATTCATGAGACAAACCTCAGACAAACATACAACAGAAGCATTCATGAGACAAACCTGAGACAACATACAACAGAAGCATTCATGAGACAAACCTGAGACAACATACAACAGAAGCATTCATGAGACAAACCTCAGACAAACATACAACAGAAGCATTCATGAGACAAACCTGAGACAAACATACAACAGAAGCATTCATGAGACAAACCTCAGACAAACATACAACAGAAGCATTCATGAGACAAACCTCAGACAAACATACAACAGAAGCATTCATGAGACAAACCTGAGACAAACATACAACAGAAGCATTCATGAGACAAACCTCAGACAAACATACAACAGAAGCATTGTAAAAAACAATTAGAACAAAGGTTTTCACACTTTTAAAGTACAGTAAAGTCTCGATTATCCGGAATGCTCGGGGAAGAACCCATTCTGGATAATTGAATTTTTCTGGATAATCGAGAGTAAGAAAACCAAACTCAAAATTTATGAAAAAACATGATTGAAAAATTGCAATGCTCAGAAATATTTAAATTCGTGTGACATTCACTAGCTTTCTCTATCAACATGGGTCCTGATATTGGCATTCCTTTTCTTCTTCTTTCTAAAAACCACACATAAAGGACGTCGTCGAGTTTTTCAAATTTTGGCCGTTTCATACTTCGTCTCTGGTGTATATTGTTGCTGCTTTCAGACTCCGACGCAAACTTAAACAACTCATCTTTTTGATTTCGTATGTCATATAATGTTGAAGAGGCTATGCCAAATTCAGTCATCAAAACGTTGCGATTAACGCCTTTTTCAAGTCTACTAGCGATTTCAATCTTCTGGTTCAGTGTCAATACAGTTCGCTTGCGTTTACCTTTGCGGGGAAATTGAGGTGTGGTTTGCACTCGCAGAGGCCATTATTTAACACAAAAATGTATTCCGTTAAAAAGTATGCACACATGCGTTTATAGCATATCATGTATAATTTATACTGATGGAACGAATTTCAGCTTGCACAAATGTCTGAGACAAACTAACGTCAAACTCTGTATCTTACTCTTTTTGAATTTCCAGTCGGTAATTTTTGAACCCCTCCCCCTTTCTTCTCACCATCTCTATGTCACTGCACGCCGGCTGCTCAACCTTTGATTTATAATCATCAAAGTTATGGGCTCTTCAATTTTCACAAACAATACGTCTGCTTCTAATGTTCGGTCAGACTGTCAAATGCCATATTTTTGACAAATTCATGACCAACTTTAGATCTAAAGCAGGCTATGAGAAAATTAAGCACATTTGTAAAATCATGTAGATAAGTGTTTTTGGCACGACTAAGATTTCCCGACAAAAACATTTAGTCGGGGGAAAAAGTGAAGATATAGACTGTCTGTCGCTTTTACTTGGAATATTTGGAGACACAATGTCTGGATTGAATAAAATATGTTCGCTCCTATTTGAAGTATATTACTGTAAATACACTATTGTAAACGCAATATTGTGTAATGATAGAGCCTGTAGAAGTAAGCGCAGCGCACAAACCGTGTTGTAGCGTTTTCGATTTCCGGATAAAGGCATTTAATTTAACTGAACAAAACATGATTCAAGCTTTCTCCCTATAATAATTAAAAAAAAAAAAGTCCGTTAAATTGAGAATTCCGGATTATTGAGTACCGCATAATCGAGACTTTACTGTACTACCCTATTTTATAATATCTAGAAGCTTCCGCAGCTAAAATAGGAAAAAAACAAAACAAATCCAACACACAGGGGTCACCGGAAGTAGCAATTAGGAAGGTACACATAGCGGGAAATGTTTGACCATACACATAGGGGGAAATGTTTGACCATACACATAGGGGGAAATGTTTGACCATGTCAAACTTGGAAGATTTTATATATTAATTCAATAATTTTTACTATCTATCTATTGACCTTTCAAGCCGTAGCCGGCCCATAGGGCGTAGACCAAGATACTCCTTCTCTTATCTAAATTTTTATTCTAGCAGTTTTCTTTTAAAGATATTTTATCAAATCTTGCCATTTGTCTCTGTTCTGTGCAAGCAGCTCTATCTCATTGAGGGAGCAGATTCCTGCTGCTCTTGCCTCTCTCATCAATGTTCTTCTCAGTGTCTCTCTGGGTCTTCCTCTTTTCCTCTTGCCTGTTGTTTCCCACATGAGGGCTTGCTTTGTTATTTGGTTATTATCTCTCCTCATCACATGTCCAACATATGACCATCGTCTTTTCTTTATTACTGAAGATATTAGTGGTTGATTGGCGATTTCTCTCATTTCCTCGTTTTTACTCATCATCATCATGTGCCATACTGGTTGGCGTAGGTGATCATGTCCTTCCACAATCTTCTATCTACAGTACATCGTATCAGTTCTGTTGTTGACTGTTTTCCATGCCATGACACCAAGTTATCCAGTATTTTCTCTCTGTCGTCCGCAATCTCTCTTTCCTTTTATTTTGCCAGTTGTAACCAAGTATTCCTACTTTCCTCTTCTCATGATGTGCCCGAAAAATGTTGATTGCTTCTTTCAGATGTTTTCGCTTTTACTACCCTATCGTAATCTAGGGTTAAACTAAGATACATGACATTCTACACAAACAAAACTATGAGAATGTAGTGGGTTAACTCACACATTCCCCTTAGCCATCTTGACAGCAGATTTATACAGCTTCAAGTTAATGCCCACTTACCATGTGGTACCAGCATGTCTTCCATTGAAGATGTGTCACTGCCCAGCAAATTTCCGTTCATGGCAGAGAAAAACCTAGAAAATCGGCTGCCCTGGCATATGGGTCTATCGTCCTGCACAAGAAGATTGAAGGTTACTAGAATGAACTCATTACTAGAAGATTCATGATTACAAGAGTTAGCTCATTACTAGAAGATTCATGATTACAAGTTAACTCATTACTAGAAGATTCATGATTACAAGAGTTAACTCATTACTAGAAGATTCATGATTACAAAAATGAACTCATTACTAGAAGATTCATGCTTACAAAAATTAACTAATTACAAGAAGATTCATGATTACGAGAATTAACTAATTACTAGAAGATTCATGATTATAAGAATTAACTCATTACTAGAAGATTCATGATTACAAGAATTAACTCATTACTAGAAGATTCATGATTACAAGAGTTAGCTCATGACTAGAAGATTCATGATTACAAGTTAACTCATTACTAGAAGATTCATGATTACAAGAGTTAACTCATTACTAGAAGATTCATGATTACAAAAATTAACTAATTACTAGAAGATTCATGCTTACAAAAATTAACTCATTACAAGAAGATTCATGATTACGAGAATTAACTAATTACTAGAAGATTCATGCTTACAAGAATTAATTCATTACAAGAAGATTCATGATTACAAGAATTAACTCACTACTAGAAGATCATTGATTACAAGAATTAACTCATTACTAGAAGATTAATGATGACAAGAGTTAATACATTACTAGAAGATTCATGATTACAAGAGTTAACTCATTACTAGAAGATCTTTGATTACAAGAGTTAACTCATTACTAGAAGATCTTTGATTACAAGAGTTAACATAATATATCAAGTCACTTGACTGATATTAGCAAGCAAGAAAAAAAAAAAAACAATGAGGATGATAAGTTTCCAAGGGGGACTGGTTGGCCTTGAGACAAGAAGCCGGCCTTGAGACAGAGAGGTTGTGGGTTCAAATACTGACTGCACAAGTTGGGATTTTTATTTATGATTTCTCTCTGCGGCAACCACCCCTGGTCACAGCAGCGAGGCCCGACTTGAAACGTCAATTGCTCATCGATGGAAAAAATATGAGCACCTCCGAAGACGGAGTTATCTGCCTGTGTGGCGCGAGACCCCTGAGCATACGGCTGCCGGGTAAAAATGGATCATCATCATCGAGTGCCATCTCCGCAATGAAGGTTGGCTACCATGGAGCGCCATTCTGCTCTGTCTCTTGCTTTAATGGTGCAGATCATAGGCTGATTTGTCCATCTTTTGATGTTACTCGTCCATTTTTGTCTTGGTCTGCCTCTTTTACCTTGTATTTTCCCCTCCAGGATTACTTTTAGTAGGCTGTTGTGTCTTTTAACATGGCCCAAAAATCGCAATTGTCTTGTTTGAATTGTGTTTAGTAGTTCTCTTTTCATTTTTAGTTGTTTTAAGACTTCGTCGTTTGTTTTCTTTTCCTTCCATTCAATTCTACCTATTCTTCTATATATCCACATTTCAAAGGCTTCAATTCTCTGTTCTGTTTTCTTGTCTAATGTCCATGTTTCTGCACCATATAGGAATATTGAGAAGATGTAACATTTTGCTATTCTTAGTTTTAGCCGTGGTGTTATTTGTTTTGATGTTAGTATGTTCTTCATGACATTAAAATTACTTTTTGCCATTCCTATTCTTTTCTTTATTTCAGTTGTACATTTTCCATCACTGGTTATAGTATGTCCAAGGTAGTTGTAGTTCTGAACTGTCTCCAGGTCTATTCCTTCTATTTTGATACCCACTTGTGGGTTTTGAGTAAAAAATGGATCAACACGCAAAATTTAGTTCCTAGTCTCTAGGGACTTTGTCAGAGGTCAAAACTGCGTGAAAGCCAAAAAAAAAAAAAAAAAAAAAAAAAAAAGTTTTCAAAACAGGTTCCTACCAGAGACCCAATACTAGCTTTAAGAATCTCATCAAAGTCAAAATGGTTGTGTTGGCTGCTAGGGGAAGTCCTGGAGTTCTGCTGAGGTGTGGATGCCCGGTTCTTTTCCTCTTTGCTCGGACTTGACATTTCTCGATGCTCTTGAGTTTCGTGTCGCAACACCTGCTGGTCTTCCTCTGGAGAGCTACGTTGGGACAATTTGACATCAGCCTCCGATGTCTCTTCTGATGATTCTAATGGAATGAGAAAAATATCATAACTATTAGGAATGTAAAATTTCTAATGTGAGAAAAATACCATAACTATTATGATTGCAAAATTTATAATGAGAGAAAAATACCATAACTGTTATGTATGCAAAATTTCTAATGTGAGAAAAAAGCAGGAATAATTTCTGTCATTGGATATGTAGGGAACTGAGAAATACCTGCAGATATCATTACATGGCATTGGAATGAGGGGTGTGATCACAGGCAGCTGGATCCATAACAAAAACAACAGATAAAATGGTTTGTCCACATTACAAGACAGAAAGATTAACACACTACACAATGAGTCTTCGTTCCTGATGATCTAAGTAAGAGATGCCCAAAATCTCACGATAACATAGTATCTCCATAGCTTGGATACAAATAATAATAAATAAATATTATTATATAGGGAACTTCCGAGGCGATAATAGGGAATAATAGAACGAAGAAGTATGTGTTAGCACTCGGAAATAATGACAGACAAACAACAACAGAAAAAAACAAAGAACAATATATGGTCCGAACTCAGTTCGATCCCGCTTCGGACCATATATTGTTCTTTGTCATGTTGTTTGTAGTGCTAACACATACTTCTTCGTTCTATTATTCCCTATTATCGCCTCGGAAGTTCCCTATATAATAATATTTATTTATTATAATTTGTACCCAGTATATAACCACTGGAAACTACTATTCGTGCAGTTTTGTCCAATAAATGTTTGTCTGCAACACAAGTATTCAGCCCTACTGGGAGATACTAGCATTAATAGGAAAGTACAGATATACAATTTATTTCCGATCTGTGATCGTAACCCTATGCTATAGTCATGGGAACGCCTTCGTGCAAGACACTGCTTACAATAGCCAATTTTTTAGTTGGTTGCGTGGCAGTGTACCAAGCATTCAGCTTCTCGTGGCAAGGCGCGGTGCCACTGAGTACGGATTCGATCCCGCTTCAGACCATATATTGTTCTTTGTTTTTTTCTGTTGTTGTTTGTCTGTCATTATTTCCGAGTGCTAACACATACTTCTTCGTTCTATTATTCCCTATCTCCATAGCTTGTATTTTCTGTTGTAGCTCTACTGTAAGTGTCCATGTTTCACAAGTGTATAGAACAAATGATATAACAAGGGAGGGCATCAGCCTGATTTTATAGCCAAGAGTCTATCTACCTTTCATTCGCCTGAAATATTGTCTATATCTGCAATGTCGTTTCCTGTATAAATTTTACTGTCTTTTGTAATTCTTGCAGTGGCCCATATAGTTTTGTCTGTAGTGTTGTATCTATGGGCCAATGGGTTTTCCTCAGTCTACTATATTCAGTACAGTCTTGAAGTATGTGTTCAGCAGTCTGGGGTGCCTGTAGTGTTGTATCTATGGACCAATGGCTTTTCCTCAGTCTACTATATTCAGTACAGTCTTGAAGTATGTGTTCAGCAGTCTGGGACACCTGTAGTGTTGTATCTATGGACCAATGGATTTTCCTCAGTCTACTATATTCAGTACAGTCTTGAAGTATGTGTTCAGCAGTCTGGGACACCTGTAGTGTTGTATCTATGGACCAATGGATTTTCCTCAGTCTACTATATTCAGTACAGTCTTGAAGTATGTGTTCAGCAGTCTGGGACACCTGTAGTGTTGTATCTATGGACCAATGGATTTTCCTCGTCTACTATATTCAATGCAGTCTTGAAGTATGTGTTCAGCTGTCTGGGGTGCCTGTCCACATGTAGTTGAGGTGCCAATCTTGAATGTTATTTACATAGCCAAGAGTGATGTTCTAATCTATCCAAATAGGTTTTAACCTTGCACAAGCTGCTGTAGTTTGTGCTCATATTTCACATTTTGAGCCTCCAAGTTTGTGCTGTTTTAGCTCATATTTCACATTTTGAGCCTCCAAAGTATTCTATCTATCTATTGACCTTTCGAGCCATAACCGGCCCATAGGGCGTAGACCAAGATACACCTTCTCCTATATGAATTTTTGTTCTAGCAGTTTTCTTTTAAAGATATTTTATTAAATCTCGCCATCTGTCTCTGTTCTGTGCAAGCAGTTCTATCTCATTGAGGGAGCCGATTCCTGCTGCTCTTGCCTCTCTCATCAATGTTCTTCTCAGTGTCTCCCTGGTCTTCCTCTTTTTCTTTTACCTGTTGTTTCCCATATGAGGGCTTGCTTTGCTATTCGATTATTATCTCTTCTCATCACATGTCCAACGTATGACCATCGTCTTTTCTTTATTACTGAAGATATTAGTGGTTGATTGGCGATTTCTCTAATTTCCTCGTTTGTTTTGAATTCGTTCCATTCTATACCAAGTATTTTCCTTAGACATTTATTTTCGAATGCGTTCAACTTTGTTTCTATATCTCTTGTTGTTTTCCAGCTTTCACACGCATACGTAAGGGTTGATAGTACATTTGATTTGAATAGCCTAAGTATTGCAAGTATTTAAATTTGGCATCTGTTTCTAGATGTTGTCCTGTTTATATTACATCATCATCAAGTGCCGTGTCCACATCGAAGGTTGGCTACCATGGAGCGCCATTCCACTCTGTCTCTTGCTTTGATGGTGCAGATTGTCATAGGTTGACTTGTCCATCTTTGATGTTACTTGTCCATGTTAGTCTTGGTCTGTCTCTGCCTATTTTATTTTGTATTTTACCTTCCAATATTACATTTAATTAGGCTGTCATGTCTTTTAACATGCTCCAAAAATCTCAATTGTCTTGTTCTAATTGTGTTTAGTAGTTCTCTTTTCATTTTTAGTTGTTTTAAAACTTCATCGTTTGTTTTCTTTTCTTTCGATCCAATTCTACCTATTCTTCTATAAATCCACATTTCAAAGGCTTCAATTTTCTGTTCTGTTTTCATGTCTAATGTCCATGTTTCTGCACCACACAGGAATATTGAGAAGATGTAAAATTTTGTTATTCTTAGTTTTAGTCCTGCTGTTATTTGTTTTGATGTCAGTATATTTTTCATGGCATTAAAATTACTTTTTGCCATACCTATTCTTTAATTATATTACAGTTTATTATATTTTATATAACAGTTCTTTCAAATCTCCAACTTATCTTAATGTTCTAGTAGTCCATGTTTCTACTGTAACATCACTCCTCATTTTTACTCTGTTATTTTCAGAGTAGTCACCCTTGTCTTGGTGAGCAACAAAGGAGTACATGATCTTTTGACTATTGAGATGAAATCCAAAATGAAATGGTTTGACAACATATCTCGATCATCTGCAAAGACCACTCTGTAGAGAACAGTGAGAGGAGGGGAGGTAGGCAGAGACCACTCTGTAGAGAACAGTGAGAGGAGGGGAGGTAGGCAGAGACCACTCTGTAGAGAACAGTGAGAGGAGGGGAGGTAGGCAGAGACCACTCTGTAGAGAACAGTGAGAGGAGGGGAGGTAGGCAGAGACCACTCTGTGGGGAACTGTGAGAGGAGGGGAGGTAGGCAGAGACCACTCTGTAGAGAACAGTGAGAGGAGGGGAGGTAGGCAGAGACCACTCTGTAGAGAACAGTGAGAGGAGGGGAGGTAGGCAGAGACCACTCTGTAGAGAACAGTGAGAGGAGGGGAGGTAGGCAGAGACCACTCTGTGGGGAACTGTGAGAGGAGGGGAGGTAGGCAGAGACCACTCTGTGGGGAACTGTGAGAGGAGGGGAGGTAGGCAGAGACCACTCTGTGGGGAACTGTGACAGGAGGGGAGGTAGGCAGAGACCACTCTGTGGGGAACTGTGAGAGGAGGGGAGGTAGGCAGAGACCACTCTGTATGGAACTGTGAGAGGAGGGGAGGTAGGCAGAGACCACTCTGTATGGAACTGTGAGAGGAGGGGAGGTAGGCAGAGACCACTCTGTGGGAACTGTGAGAGGAGGGGAGGTAGGCAGAGACCACTCTGTAGGGAACTGTGAGAGGAGGGGAGGTAGGCAGAGACCACTCTGTGGGGAACTGTGAGAGGAGGGGAGGTAGGCAGAGACCACTCTGTGGGGAACTGTGAGAGGAGGGGAGGTAGGCAGAGACCACTCTGTAGGGAACTGTGAGAGGAGGGGAGGTAGGCAGAGACCACTCTGTGGGGAACTGTGAGAAGAGGGGAGGTGGGCAGAGACCACTCTGTGGGGAACTGTGAGAAGAGGGGAGGTGGGCAGAGACCACTCTGTGGGGAACTGTGAGAAGAGGGGAGGTAGGCAGAGACCACTCTGTGGGGAGCTGTGAGAGGAGGGGAGGTAGGCAGAGACCACTCTGTGGGGAACTGTGAGAGGAGGGGAGGTGGGCAGAGACCACTCTGTGGGGAACTGTGAGAAGAGGGGAGGTGGGCAGAGACCACTCTGTGGGGAACTGTGAGAGGAGGGGAGGTAGGCAGAGACCACTCTGTGGGGAGCTGTGAGAGGAGGGGAGGTAGGCAGAGACCACTCTGTGGGGAACTGTGAGAAGAGGGGAGGTGGGCAGAGACCACTCTGTGGGGAACTGTGAGAAGAGGGGAGGTGGGCAGAGACCACTCTGTGGGGAACTGTGAGAAGAGGGGAGGTGGGCAGAGACCACTCTGTGGGGAACTGTGAGAAGAGGGGAGGTGGGCAGAGACCACTCTGTGGGGAACTGTGAGAAGAGGGGAGGTGGGCAGAGACCACTCTGTGGGGAACTGTGAGAAGAGGGGAGGTGGGCAGAGACCACTCTGTGGGGAACTGTGAGAAGAGGGGAGGTGGGCAGAGACCACTCTGTGGGGAACTGTGAGAGGAGGGGAGGTAGGCAGAGACCACTCTGTGGGGAACTGTGAGAGGAGGGGAGGTGGGCAGAGACCACTCTGTGGGGAACTGTGAGAGGAGGGGAGGTAGGCAGAGACCACTCTGTGGGGAACTGTGAGAGGAGGGGAGGTGGACAGAGACCACTCTGTGGGGAACTGTGAGAAGAGGGGAGGTAGGCAGAGACCACTCTGTGGGGAACTGTGAGAGGAGGGGAGGTAGGCAGAGACCACTCTGTGGGGAACTGTGAGAGGAGGAGAGGTGGACAGAGACCACTCTGTAGGGAACTGTGAGAGGAGGGGAGGTAGGCAGAGACCACTCTGTAGGGAACTGTGAGAGGAGGGGAGGTAGGCAGAGACCACTCTGTAGGGAACTGTGAGAGGAGGGGAGGTAGGCAGAGACCACTCTGTAGGGAACTGTGAGAGGAGGGGAGGTAGGCAGAGACCACTCTGTGGGGAACTGTGAGAGGAGGGGAGGTAGGCAGAGACCACTCTGTGGGGAACTGTGAGAGGAGGGGAGGTAGGCAGAGACCACTCTGTGGGGAACTGTGAGAGGAGGGGAGGTAGGCAGAGACCACTCTGTGGGGAACTGTGAGAGGAGGAGAGGTGGACAGAGACCACTCTGTAGGGAACTGTGAGAGGAGGGGAGGTAGGCAGAGACCACTCTGTGGGGAACTGTGAGAGGAGGGGAGGTAGGCAGAGACCACTCTGTAGGGAGCTGTGAGAGGAGGGGAGGTAGGCAGAGACCACTCTGTGGGGAACTGTGAGAGGAGGGGAGGTAGGCAGAGACCACTCTGTGGGGAACTGTGAGAGGAGGGGAGGTAGGCAGAGACCACTCTGTAGGGAACTGTGAGAGGAGGGGAGGTAGGCAGAGACCACTCTGTGGGGAACTGTGAGAGGAGGGGAGGTAGGCAGAGACCACTCTGTAGGGAGCTGTGAGAGGAGGGGAGGTAGGCAGAGACCACTCTGTGGGGAGCTGTGAGAGGAGGGGAGGTAGGCAGAGACCACTCTGTGGGGAACTGTGAGAGGAGGGGAGGTAGGCAGAGACCACTCTGTGGGGAACTGTGAGAGGAGGGGAGGTAGGCAGAGACCACTCTGTAGGGAGCTGTGAGAGGAGGGGAGGTAGGCAGAGACCACTCTGTGGGGAACTGTGAGAGGAGGGGAGGTAGGCAGAGACCACTCTGTAGGGAGCTGTGAGAGGAGGGGAGGTAGGCAGAGACCACTCTGTGGGGAACTGTGAGAGGAGGGGAGGTGGGCAGAGACCACTCTGTGGGGAACTGTGACAGGAGGGGAGGTAGGCAGAGACCACTCTGTGGGGAACTGTGACAGGAGGGGAGGTAGGCAGAGACCACTCTGTGGGGAACTGTGAGAGGAGGGGAGGTAGGCAGAGACCACTCTGTGGGGAACTGTGAGAGGAGGGGAGGTAGGCAGAGACCACTCTGTGGGGAACTGTGAGAGGAGGGGAGGTAGGCAGAGACCACTCTGTGGGGAGCTGTGAGAGGAGGGGAGGTGGGCAGAGACCACTCTGTGGGGAACTGTGAGAAGAGGGGAGGTGGGCAGAGACCACTCTGTGGGGAGCTGTGAGAGGAGGGGAGGTAGGCAGAGACCACTCTGTGGGGAACTGTGAGAGGAGGGGAGGTAGGCAGAGACCACTCTGTAGGGAACTGTGAGAGGAGGGGAGGTAGGCAGAGACCACTCTGTGGGGAACTGTGAGAGGAGGGGAGGTAGGCAGAGACCACTCTGTAGGGAGCTGTGAGAGGAGGGGAGGTAGGCAGAGACCACTCTGTGGGGAACTGTGAGAGGAGGGGAGGTAGGCAGAGACCACTCTGTAGAGAACAGTGAGAGGAGGGGAGGTAGGCAGAGACCACTCTGTGGGGAACTGTGAGAGGAGGGGAGGTGGGCAGAGACCACTCTGTGGGGAACTGTGACAGGAGGGGAGGTAGGCAGAGACCACTCTGTGGGGAACTGTGACAGGAGGGGAGGTAGGCAGAGACCACTCTGTGGGGAACTGTGAGAGGAGGGGAGGTAGGCAGAGACCACTCTGTAGGGAGCTGTGAGAGGAGGGGAGGTGGGCAGAGACCACTCTGTGGGGAACTGTGAGAGGAGGGGAGGTAGGCAGAGACCACTCTGTGGGGAACTGTGAGAGGAGGGGAGGTGGGCAGAGACCACTCTGTAGGGAGCTGTGAGAGGAGGGGAGGTGGGCAGAGACCACTCTGTGGGGAACTGTGAGAGGAGGGGAGGTGGGCAGAGACCACTCTGTAGAGAACAGTGAGAGGAGGGGAGGTAGGCAGAGACCACTCTGTGGGGAACTGTGAGAGGAGGGGAGGTGGGCAGAGACCACTCTGTAGGGAGCTGTGAGAGGAGGGGAGGTAGGCAGAGACCACTCTGTGGGGAACTGTGAGAGGAGGGGAGGTAGGCAGAGACCACTCTGTGGGGAACTGTGAGAGGAGGGGAGGTAGGCAGAGACCACTCTGTGGGGAGCTGTGAGAGGAGGGGAGGTGGGCAGAGACCACTCTGTGTGGAACTGTGAGAGGAGGGGAGGTAGGCAGAGACCACTCTGTGGGGAACTGTGAGAGGAGGGGAGGTAGGCAGAGACCACTCTGTGGGGAGCTGTGAGAGGAGGGGAGGTGGGCAGAGACCACTCTGTGGGGAGCTGTGAGAGGAGGGGAGGTAGGCAGAGACCACTCTGTGGGGAGCTGTGAGAGGAGGGGAGGTAGGCAGAGACCACTCTGTGGGGAACTGTGAGAGGAGGGGAGGTAGGCAGAGACCACTCTGTGGGGAACTGTGAGAGGAGGGGAGGTAGGCAGAGACCACTCTGTGGGGAACTGTGAGAGGAGGGGAGGTAGGCAGAGACCACTCTGTGGGGAGCTGTGAGAGGAGGGGAGGTAGGCAGAGACCACTCTGTAGGGAGCTGTGAGAGGAGGGGAGGTAGGCAGAGACCACTCTGTGGGGAGCTGTGAGAGGAGGGGAGGTAGGCAGAGACCACTCTGTGGGGAGCTGTGAGAGGAGGGGAGGTGGACAGAGACCACTCTGTGGGGAGCTGTGAGAGGAGGGGAGGTAGGCAGAGACCACTCTGTAGGGAGCTGTGAGAGGAGGGGAGGTAGGCAGAGACCACTCTGTGGGGAGCTGTGAGAGGAGGGGAGGTAGGCAGAGACCACTCTGTGGGGAACTGTGAGAGGAGGGGAGGTAGGCAGAGACCACTCTGTGGGGAGCTGTGAGAGGAGGGGAGGTGGGCAGAGACCACTCTGTAGAGAACAGTGAGAGGAGGGGAGGTAGGCAGAGACCACTCTGTAGGGAGCTGTGAGAGGAGGGGAGGTGGGCAGAGACCACTCTGTGGGGAGCTGTGAGAGGAGGGGAGGTAGGCAGAGACCACTCTGTGGGGAACTGTGAGAGGAGGGGAGGTAGGCAGAGACCACTCTGTAGGGAACTGTGAGAGGAGGGAGGTAGGCAGAGACCACTCTGTGGGGAACTGTGAGAGGAGGGGAGGTAGGCAGAGACCACTCTGTAGGGAACTGTGAGAGGAGGGGAGGTAGGCAGAGACCACTCTGTAGGGAACTGTGAGAGGAGGGGAGGTAGGCAGAGACCACTCTGTAGGGAACTGTGAGAGGAGGGGAGGTAGGCAGAGACCACTCTGTAGGGAACTGTGAGAGGAGGGGAGGTAGGCAGAGACCACTCTGTAGGGAACTGTGAGAGGAGGGGAGGTAGGCAGAGACCACTCTGTAGGGAACTGTGAGAGGAGGGGAGGTAGGCAGAGACCACTCTGTGGGGAACTGTGAGAGGAGGGGAGGTAGGCAGAGACCACTCTGTGGGGAACTGTGAGAGGAGGGGAGGTGGACAGAGACCACTCTGTGGGGAACTGTGAGAGGAGGGGAGGTGGACAGAGACCACTCTGTAGAGAACTGTGAGAGGAGGGGAGGTGGACAGAGACCACTCTGTGGGGAGCTGTGAGAAGAGGGGAGGTGGACAGAGACCACTCTGTGGGGAGCTGTGAGAAGAGGGGAGGTGGACAGAGACCACTCTGTGGGGAGCTGTGAGAAGAGGGGAGGTGGGCAGAGACCACTCTGTAGGGAACTGTGAGAGGAGGGGAGGTGGACAGAGACCACTCTGTGGGGAGCTGTGAGAAGAGGGGAGGTGGGCAGAGACCACTCTGTGGGGAGCTGTGAGAAGAGGGGAGGTGGACAGAGACCACTCTGTAGAGAACTGTGAGAGGAGGGGAGGTGGACAGAGACCACTCTGTGGGGAACTGTGAGAGGAGGGGAGGTAGGCAGAGACCACTCTGTGGGGAGCTGTGAGAAGAGGGGAGGTGGACAGAGACCACTCTGTAGAGAACTGTGAGAGGAGGGGAGGTGGACAGAGACCACTCTGTAGAGAACTGTGAGAGGAGGGGAGGTGGACAGAGACCACTCTGTGGGGAGCTGTGAGAAGAGGGGAGGTGGACAGAGACCACTCTGTAGGGAACTGTGAGAAGAGGGGAGGTGGACAGAGACCACTCTGTGGGGAGCTGTGAGAAGAGGGGAGGTGGACAGAGACCACTCTGTGGGGAGCTGTGAGAAGAGGGGAGGTGGACAGAGACCACTCTGTGGGGAGCTGTGAGAAGAGGGGAGGTGGACAGAGACCACTCTGTAGAGAACTGTGAGAGGAGGGGAGGTGGACAGAGACCACTCTGTAGAGAACTGTGAGAGGAGGGGAGGTGGACAGAGACCACTCTGTAGAGAACTGTGAGAGGAGGGGAGGTGGACAGAGACCACTCTGTAGGGAACTGTGAGAGGAGGGGAGGTGGGCAGAGACCACTCTGTGGGGAGCTGTGAGAAGAGGGGAGGTGGGCAGAGACCACTCTGTGGGGAGCTGTGAGAAGAGGGGAGGTGGGCAGAGACCACTCTGTGGGGAGCTGTGAGAAGAGGGGAGGTGGACAGAGACCACTCTGTGGGGAACTGTGAGAGGAGGGGAGGTAGGCAGAGACCACTCTGTGGGGAGCTGTGAGAAGAGGGGAGGTAGGCAGAGACCACTCTGTGGGGAGCTGTGAGAGGAGGGGAGGTGGACAGAGACCACTCTGTAGGGAACTGTGAGAGGAGGGGAGGTAGGCAGAGACCACTCTGTAGGGAACTGTGAGAAGAGGGGAGGTAGGCAGAGACCACTCTGTAGGGAACTGTGAGAGGAGGGGAGGTAGGCAGAGACCACTCTGTGGGGAGCTGTGAGAGGAGGGGAGGTAGGCAGAGACCACTCTGTGGGGAACTGTGAGAGGAGGGGAGGTGGGCAGAGACCACTCTGTGGGGAACTGTGAGAGGAGGGGAGGTGGACAGAGACCACTCTGTAGGGAACTGTGAGAGGAGGGGAGGTAGGCAGAGACCACTCTGTGGGGAGCTGTGAGAGGAGGGGAGGTAGGCAGAGACCACTCTGTAGGGAACTGTGAGAAGAGGGGAGGTGGACAGAGACCACTCTGTGGGGAGCTGTGAGAGGAGGGGAGGTAGGCAGAGACCACTCTGTGGGGAGCTGTGAGAGGAGGGGAGGTAGGCAGAGACCACTCTGTGGGGAGCTGTGAGAGGAGGGGAGGTAGGCAGAGACCACTCTGTGGGGAGCTGTGAGAGGAGGGGAGGTAGGCAGAGACCACTCTGTAGGGAACTGTGAGAGGAGGGGAGGTAGGCAGAGACCACTCTGTAGGGAACTGTGAGAGGAGGGGAGGTAGGCAGAGACCACTCTGTGGGGAGCTGTGAGAGGAGGGGAGGTGGGCAGAGACCACTCTGTAGGGAACTGTGAGAGGAGGGGAGGTAGGCAGAGACCACTCTGTGGGGAGCTGTGAGAGGAGGGGAGGTAGGCAGAGACCACTCTGTGGGGAGCTGTGAGAGGAGGGGAGGTAGGCAGAGACCACTCTGTGGGGAGCTGTGAGAGGAGGGGAGGTAGGCAGAGACCACTCTGTGGGGAGCTGTGAGAGGAGGGGAGGTAGGCAGAGACCACTCTGTAGGGAACTGTGAGAGGAGGGGAGGTAGGCAGAGACCACTCTGTAGGGAACTGTGAGAGGAGGGGAGGTAGGCAGAGACCACTCTGTGGGGAGCTGTGAGAGGAGGGGAGGTAGGCAGAGACCACTCTGTGGGGAGCTGTGAGAGGAGGGGAGGTAGGCAGAGACCACTCTGTAGGGAACTGTGAGAGGAGGGGAGGTAGGCAGAGACCACTCTGTGGGGAGCTGTGAGAGGAGGGGAGGTAGGCAGAGACCACTCTGTAGGGAACTGTGAGAGGAGGGGAGGTAGGCAGAGACCACTCTGTAGGGAACTGTGAGAGGAGGGGAGGTAGGCAGAGACCACTCTGTGGGGAACTGTGAGAGGAGGGGAGGTAGGCAGAGACCACTCTGTAGGGAACTGTGAGAGGAGGGGAGGTAGGCAGAGACCACTCTGTAGGGAACTGTGAGAGGAGGGGAGGTAGGCAGAGACCACTCTGTAGGGAACTGTGAGAGGAGGGGAGGTAGGCAGAGACCACTCTGTAGGGAACTGTGAGAGGAGGGGAGGTAGGCAGAGACCACTCTGTGGGGAACTGTGAGAGGAGGGGAGGTAGGCAGAGACCACTCTGTGGGGAACTGTGAGAGGAGGGGAGGTGGACAGAGACCACTCTGTGGGGAACTGTGAGAGGAGGGGAGGTAGGCAGAGACCACTCTGTGGGGAACTGTGAGAGGAGGGGAGGTAGGCAGAGACCACTCTGTGGGGAGCTGTGAGAAGAGGGGAGGTAGGCAGAGACCACTCTGTGGGGAGCTGTGAGAAGAGGGGAGGTGGACAGAGACCACTCTGTGGGGAGCTGTGAGAAGAGGGGAGGTGGACAGAGACCACTCTGTGGGGAGCTGTGAGAAGAGGGGAGGTGGACAGAGACCACTCTGTGGGGAGCTGTGAGAAGAGGGGAGGTGGACAGAGACCACTCTGTGGGGAGCTGTGAGAAGAGGGGAGGTAGGCAGAGACCACTCTGTGGGGAGCTGTGAGAAGAGGGGAGGTGGACAGAGACCACTCTGTGGGGAGCTGTGAGAAGAGGGGAGGTAGGCAGAGACCACTCTGTGGGGAGCTGTGAGAAGAGGGGAGGTGGACAGAGACCACTCTGTGGGGAGCTGTGAGAAGAGGGGAGGTAGGCAGAGACCACTCTGTGGGGAGCTGTGAGAGGAGGGGAGGTGGACAGAGACCACTCTGTGGGGAGCTGTGAGAGGAGGGGAGGTGGACAGAGACCACTCTGTGGGGAGCTGTGAGAGGAGGGGAGGTGGGCAGAGACCACTCTGTGGGGAGCTGTGAGAAGAGGGGAGGTAGGCAGAGACCACTCTGTGGGGAGCTGTGAGAAGAGGGGAGGTGGGCAGAGACCACTCTGTGGGGAGCTGTGAGAAGAGGGGAGGTGGGCAGAGACCACTCTGTGGGGAACTGTGAGAAGAGGGGAGGTGGGCAGAGACCACTCTGTGGGGAACTGTGAGAAGAGGGGAGGTGGGCAGAGACCACTCTGTGGGGAACTGTGAGAAGAGGGGAGGTGGGCAGAGACCACTCTGTGGGGAACTGTGAGAAGAGGGGAGGTGGGCAGAGACCACTCTGTGGGGAACTGTGAGAAGAGGGGAGGTGGGCAGAGACCACTCTGTGGGGAGCTGTGAGAAGAGGGGAGGTGGGCAGAGACCACTCTGTGGGGAGCTGTGAGAAGAGGGGAGGTGGGCAGAGACCACTCTGTGGGGAGCTGTGAGAAGAGGGGAGGTAGGCAGAGACCACTCTGTGGGGAGCTGTGAGAAGAGGGGAGGTAGGCAGAGACCACTCTGTGGGGAGCTGTGAGAAGAGGGGAGGTAGGCAGAGACCACTCTGTAGGGAACTGTGAGAGGAGGGGAGGTAGGCAGAGACCACTCTGTGGGGAGCTGTGAGAGGAGGGGAGGTAGGCAGAGACCACTCTGTGGGGAGCTGTGAGAGGAGGGGAGGTAGGCAGAGACCACTCTGTGGGGAACTGTGAGAAGAGGGGAGGTGGACAGAGACCACTCTGTGGGGAGCTGTGAGAAGAGGGGAGGTGGACAGAGACCACTCTGTGGGGAGCTGTGAGAAGAGGGGAGGTGGACAGAGACCACTCAGTGGGGAGCTGTGAGAAGAGGGGAGGTAGGCAGAGACCACTCTGTGGGGAGCTGTGAGAAGAGGGGAGGTAGGCAGAGACCACTCTGTGGGGAGCTGTGAGAAGAGGGGAGGTAGGCAGAGACCACTCTGTGGGGAGCTGTGAGAAGAGGGGAGGTGGGCAGAGACCACTCTGTGGGGAGCTGTGAGAGGAGGGGAGGTGGACAGAGACCACTCTGTGGGGAACTGTGAGAAGAGGGGAGGTAGGCAGAGACCACTCTGTAGGGAACTGTGAGAAGAGGGGAGGTAGGCAGAGACCACTCTGTGGGGAACTGTGACAGGAGGGGAGGTAGGCAGAGACCACTCTGTGGGGAGCTGTGAGAGGAGGGGAGGTGGGCAGAGACCACTCTGTGGGGAACTGTGACAGGAGGGGAGGTAGGCAGAGACCACTCTGTAGGGAACTGTGAGAGGAGGGGAGGTAGGCAGAGACCACTCTGTGGGGAACTGTGAGAAGAGGGGAGGTAGGCAGAGACCACTCTGTATGGAACTGTGAGAAGAGGGGAGGTAGGCAGAGACCACTCTGTATGGAACTGTGAGAGGAGGGGAGGTAGGCAGAGACCACTCTGTGGGGAACTGTGAGAGGAGGGGAGGTAGGCAGAGACCACTCTGTAGGGAACTGTGAGAGGAGGGGAGGTAGGCAGAGACCACTCTGTATGGAACTGTGAGAAGAGGGGAGGTAGGCAGAGACCACTCTGTATGGAACTGTGAGAGGAGGGGAGGTAGGCAGAGACCACTCTGTATGGAACTGTGAGAAGAGGGGAGGTAGGCAGAGACCACTCTGTGGGGAACTGTGAGAGGAGGGGAGGTGGGCAGAGACCACTCTGTGGGGAACTGTGAGAGGAGGGGAGGTAGGCAGAGACCACTCTGTGGGGAACTGTGAGAGGAGGGGAGGTGGGCAGAGACCACTCTGTGGGGAACTGTGACAGGAGGGGAGGTAGGCAGAGACCACTCTGTGGGGAACTGTGACAGGAGGGGAGGTAGGCAGAGACCACTCTGTAGGGAACTGTGAGAGGAGGGGAGGTAGGCAGAGACCACTCTGTGGGGAGCTGTGAGAGGAGGGGAGGTAGGCAGAGACCACTCTGTAGGGAGCTGTGAGAGGAGGGGAGGTAGGCAGAGACCACTCTGTGGGGAACTGTGAGAGGAGGGGAGGTGGGCAGAGACCACTCTGTGGGGAACTGTGAGAGGAGGGGAGGTAGGCAGAGACCACTCTGTGGGGAACTGTGACAGGAGGGGAGGTAGGCAGAGACCACTCTGTGGGGAACTGTGAGAGGAGGGGAGGTAGGCAGAGACCACTCTGTGGGGAACTGTGAGAGGAGGGGAGGTAGGCAGAGACCACTCTGTGGGGAACTGTGACAGGAGGGGAGGTAGGCAGAGACCACTCTGTGGGGAACTGTGACAGGAGGGGAGGTGGGCAGAGACCACTCTGTGGGGAACTGTGACAGGAGGGGAGGTGGGCAGAGACCACTCTGTGGGGAACTGTGACAGGAGGGGAGGTAGGCAGAGACCACTCTGTGGGGAACTGTGACAGGAGGGGAGGTAGGCAGAGACCACTCTGTGGGGAACTGTGAGAGGAGGGGAGGTAGGCAGAGACCACTCTGTGGGGAACTGTGACAGGAGGGGAGGTAGGCAGAGACCACTCTGTAGGGAACTGTGAGAGGAGGGGAGGTAGGCAGAGACCACTCTGTGGGGAACTGTGAGAGGAGGGGAGGTGGGCAGAGACCACTCTGTGGGGAACTGTGACAGGAGGGGAGGTAGGCAGAGACCACTCTGTAGGGAACTGTGAGAAGAGGGGAGGTAGGCAGAGACCACTCTGTGGGGAACTGTGAGAGGAGGGGAGGTAGGCAGAGACCACTCTGTGGGGAACTGTGAGAGGAGGGGAGGTAGGCAGAGACCACTCTGTGGGGAACTGTGAGAGGAGGGGAGGTAGGCAGAGAACGAGATGGGAAGATAATATAATTTAATGGACAATCCTTGACATCGAAGTCCCAAACAATGACTAGTAAGTAAAAAAGTAAAGTACCCCCGTCACGCCAAGTGGTGTATAGGGAAATATGGTGTTAGTGATCCTATATTTTACAGACCTTCATCACATGATTTTCGCGGTAATGTGGTCGGTATTACGCCTGTGCTGCTTTACTTTCCCAGAAAAAAATCGGTACCCATTAAAGGCTGTGTGAGCCTGAAGCCGTCAGTTGGGACCGAACCATATCTCTTGTCCTTTGTAGTCCAGTTCACTAACCGCTGAGCTATAAGAAGCAAGTAGCTTGCCACGAAAAAACTTTCCTCATTATGTCCATCATACACTCTATAGACATATGAGCCAGTAGTTAGTAGGCTACCACAATATGTATATATATGTTAGATGGCAATAAACAATAGCAGTGGTGTCTGCAATATGTGCCACTTTGGCACGCAAGGTTTCTGTTTTTGAGATTGCAATTCTGCCCTATGTGCCATCTTCGGCTCAAAAGGACAATAGATAGATAGATAGATTAGATAGATAGATAGATAGATAGATAGATAGATAGATAGCAATAAACAATGGTAAAGTAAAGGTTACCTCCCCTGCCTTGCTAGATGTATGGGGAATATGGTGTTAGTGACCATATTTTTCTATGACCAATGCATATTTTTAGGTGATGTGGTCAGTATCACACCAGGGAGCCTTTACTTCTCAGAAAAATCTCTGGTACCCATTTTTAGAGGCTGGGTAAACCCTGGAGCCTTGTCAGTCAGAAAAAAAATTTGCCACTTCCAGGGGATCAAACCCGGACCCTTATGATCAGTAAACAAGCACACTAACCACTCAGGCTCCAATAAAAAAAAAAAAGGTAGCCAGCCCAAAAAAATGTATCTCATCACCTTTACTGGACTTGTCCTCCGACGGAGTAACCCTCTTCTTCGTTGGGTTCACTGCAACGTTCCCTGCCTCATCAACGTTGCTGACACCCTCCTGGTCAAACCCTCGTAGCTCTATGGTATCGTTTTGACTACTAGGCCCTCTGGTAAACCATTCTGGCTCCCTCTCGTCTCCTCTGTAGTTGTTTCTCCTGCGTGCTAACAACAAGAAATTAAATCAGTGATACGTTTTAAATATCTCTTTGTTGTAAATATTCCTTTGTTTTAAATATCTCTTTGTTGTATATATCTCTTTGTTGTAAATATTCCTTTGTTTTAAATATCTCTTTGTTGTAAATATCCCTTTGTTGTAAATATTCCTTTGTTTTAAATATCTCTTTGTTGTAAATATCTCTTTGTTGTAAATATCTCTTTGTTTTAAATATCTCTTTGTTTTAAATATCTCTTTGTTGTAAATATCTCTTTGTTTTAAATACTCTGTTTTAAATATCTTTGTTTTAAATATCTTTGTTTTAAATATCTTTGTTTTAAATATCTTTGTTTTAAATACTCTGTTTTAAATACTCTTTGTTTTAAATACTCTTTGTTGTAAATATCTTTGTTTTAAATATCTCTTTGTTGTAAATATCTCTTTGTTTTAAATATCTCTTTGTTTTAAATATCTCTTTCTTACAAGCGTTTACAGTCATACCCTGATAATTCCATCGTAAAAATGACCACTTCTAAATACAAATTCTTGAAATTTGATGATTTGCTGCAGGAAACATCCCACCCCTTGCTTCTACCTCCCTAATTACTACTTCCGGCGACCCCTGATTGTTGGATTTGTTTCTTTAGATGTTGGATTTTTTTTTTTTCAAGTTGTAAAAAGTATGATGTTATCAGAGGAAAGGGGCTATAAATCTAACATAACCCAGGAAATGATTACAGCATCCAGTTCTCGTGTGTCAGCTGTGTAGCAAAAGTTCAAAGAAAATTGAATTTTCCAGACTCCAAAAGTATCAATTAAGTGGTAGTTATTTTTATGATGGCATCGTGAAAACGTGGCCCACAGATATATATCGTAATCTAGGGTTAAATAAGAAATTTTCTATAAAAACATCTTTCCTATTTTGTTTTTTCTTTCTTCTCCTCCAAATATTGATATTGCAACCACCATTCCAAGTATTAACTAAAACATGAACACAAATAACTCAAATAAAACTCACAATTTCGATCGAAAACTCTTTCCCGGAAGTCTCTGTCCCTCTGGGAAATAAAAAATAATACAAATATTTTAGAGAATTAACAAAACAAATATAGCTGACAATTTTGTCTGTAGCTTCAGTGTCAAGAAACCACAGAGAGTTCTTCTTCTTCTACTTTCCTTCTTCATCTGCCTTTCAGCGTCGAGGGGAGATATAATTTGCGGTCTTTTGCTCTTCTGTTCGCCTCTGCTGCTGTTATGTTTCCTAGTGCTTCTAATATTCCATCGATCCATCTTTTTCGTGGTCGACCCTTGGGTCTGGTGTTCTCACAACATTTGTTGAAGGCTCGCTGTGTTGTGTTTTGTTCTGCCTTGTCACGTGGCCAAACCATTTTATAATTTTATGTTGTTTCCTTATATATTCTATGGCGGGGCTATTCCTAGCTATTTTTCTCAGTTCTTCATTTCTGATCTTATCTCTCAGACTGTTTCCTGTCATTCGTCTAACACATTTCATCTCTGTAGAGGTTATTTTTCTTATTGTTCTTGCAACTAGGGTCCAGGTCTGGCATTGGTAGCACAACGTTGGGATGAAGATTGTATTGTATAGTGCTCGTTTTGCCTCCAGAGTTATTTCCTTGTTGGACAATAGTGGTGATAACTGTCCAATGATTTGACAAGCTTTGTTGCATCTTGATTCTATCTCTGCCGTTTGAGAATTATCGTTTGTCATTAAACTTCCTAGGTATTTGAATTCCTCTACTTGTTTTAGTTGTCTGCCTACTATAGTTATGTTGATGTTCTGTTTATCACAGAGAGTTGATTGAGCTAAAAGCTCAACACACAAGTTGTACCTTCAGCACAAAAGAGCTAAGATTTACTAACTCCATTTTGATGCAGTATTCTCCCCTTAAAAGGTGGCTTAAATAAACAGTGATTCTTCAATGTTGCAAGTGTTAAACATCAAATGTGCATAAAAATGTGATTTCAAAATATTTGACATTGGTAACTTCAGGCGAGCTGTGCATTTCATCCGTTTTGTTCATGGTTTGATATTCTGATTGCTTAGGATGAATGATGATATCGTATGACAGGGAACAGATGGCTGTGTTCACTTTTCACTGGCATGGGCAGTTGAGCAATTATGAATTTTAATTCGTTTGCAGTGATGCCGGGGCCTTCCATAATGTTAGGTTGGTAGAAAATGCTATTTATCATTTATTTCTTAGCTGTTAATGAGATATCTGGATATTTCAAAATCAGAGTTGGTAGCTGATGTTTGGTCTCTGTACTCTGACTTCCGTTGTAAAGATGGTGGATCTAGGTCACGTTCTCTCGATCGCTGCAGAAAGTGCATTCGGGGTCTGATTAATTTGGGTTCTCCGTTGCACTTTTCTGCACTAAAGTAAAAATGATGATCTACTTATTACATCAGCGCCGCTAAAGCGAAGTCGTACGCCGGCAACAGTCCCCTTTTGATAAATCAAGTGTTGTGAATGCGACCACCGTCTAAACTTGATCTGAGCTTTACATCACATTGGTGCTGTTCATGACCGTTGTTGGAATTCCTTGACGCAAGTTATTTCCATGTTACTCATTAATGTAAACTACTTCGTCAGCCGCAGTTTTATCTCTTTAGGAAATTTGCACCATGTTTTGTGCGTCATAGGCTGCTTTCACTAGAGTAATCAGGAATCTAAAGGGATGGAAATTGTTGTGTGTACGACATTGTTGTGTGCTACATCATCGTAATGGCTCATCATACATCCCTAGACCGGCCGTACGGTAATCTTACGGTCTGTTGTTTGAGGTGCGACGGAGATAATCTGACGACTGTGTGTCTATATGTTTGGAATTGGAGTCAACAATGATGGCCTAACATCATCAAGTGCTACACATTTTTAAAAAATACGACGATCATCATTTTCAAGAGGACGTGAACCTTCGGTATATGGAGGATAGGTGGCGGGAAGAATTGAAGTCTATGCATGAAAAGTGTTCCTTGTTGCAGTTTCCTCATATTCCGCCCAAGTCCAACTTGTTGCAGGAGCTACTGAGTTAAGTGCTCTGTGCACACCGTGAGCTGTGTGTCTCATCCATTTTGATTATGTTTCGATGAATGATGATATCATGTGACAGGGAACAGTTGGCTGTGTTCACTTTCTGCGCGGTTTCGCCTTATGTCTTTTGGCGTGTGCTGAGACTGCTACGATGGGGACTACAGTTACCTTTCTTTGTTTGGGAGATGAGTTATTAATTCGGATGAATACGCTGGCACGGGTGATTGAGCAATTATGGATTTTAATTCGTTTGCAGTGATACCGGGGCCTTCCATAACCAAATAATTCTGGTCTCTATCTCTCTGTTTATGCCTCAGTCCATGTATTTGAATTCTCTGGCTTGTTTAACCTTGTTTATTTTAATGTTTAAGTTTCCTCTCTTTTTATCTATGTTTATTTCTGTTTTGGTTGTGTTAATTTTATGCTGTATTTTTCAGGTGTATCATCATCCAGGAGTAGGCATCAGCCGAATAAAGAAGAAAAATGTATTTATATTATCTTGGTTAAATAGTTATAACAGAAATAGTTTTATCTATTTATGCGTGAATTATCAAATAGTTTGATCTATTTATGCCTGAATTATCAAATAGTTGTATCCATTTATTCCTGAATTATCAAATAGTTTTATCTATTTATGCCTGAATTATAAAATAGTTTTATCTATTTATGCCTGAATTATCAAATAGTTGTATCCATTTATTCCTGAATTATCAAATAGTTTGATCTATTTATTCCTGAATTATCAAATAGTTTTCCTTTTCTCTCTTTCTTTCAATCACCAGCTCTCTATCTCTTCATTTCCTCTTATACCCTTTCGGGTGTCGAGGGAGATACAAAGCTGTAGTTCTTGATCTAGTGTCAGCCTCAATCATGTCAATTGATATTGTTGTAACGTTTCTCGGATGTTCTCAGACCATCATACTCTGGGTCTACCACAGGCTCTTCTTCCATCCCCTCTTTAACCCTGGATTACGATTAGTGTCTGAATGAACAGATTTTTATCTTGTATATGTATCATGAAATAGACTTATCTTTCTTATCACTGCATCTTCAATATTATTAAAGCATTTTATCTTTTCTATGCATAAATATCAAAGAGTTTTGTCCTTGCTATGCATGAATTATCAAACAGTTTTATCTTTTCTATGCATGAAATATCAGTTTTGTTCTTGCTATGCATGAATTATCAAACAGTTTTATCCTTTCTATGCATGAATTATCAAACAGTTTTATCCTTGCTATGCATGAATTATCAAACAGTTTTATCCTTGCTATGCATGAATTATCAAACAGTTTTATCCTTGCTATGCATGAATTATCAAACAGTTTTATCCTTGCTATGCATGAAATATCAAACAGTTTTGTTCTTGCTATGCATGAATTATCAAACAGATTTATCCTTGCTATGCATGAATTATCAAACAGTTTTATCCTTGCTATGCATGAATTATCAAACAGTTTTATCCTTGCTATGCATGAATTATCAAACAGTTTTATCCTTGCTATGCATGAATTATCAAACAGTTTTATCCTTGCTATGCATGAATTATCAAACAGTTTTATCCTTTCTATGCATGAATTATCAAACAGTTTTATCCTTTCTATGCATGAATTATCAAACAGTTTTATCCTTGCTATGCATGAATTATCAAACAGTTTTATCCTTTCTATGCATGAATTATCAAACAGTTTTATCCTTGCTATGCATGAATTATCAAACAGTTTTATCCTTGCTATGCATGAATTATCAAACAGTTTTATCCTTTCTATGCATGAATTATCAAACAGTTTTATCCTTGCTATGCATGAATTATCAAACAGTTTTATCCTTGCTATGCATGAATTATCAAACAGTTTTATCCTTTCTATGCATGAATTATCAAACAGTTTTATCCTTTCTATGCATGAATTATCGAACAGTTTTATCCTTGCTATGCATGAATTATCAAACAGTTTTATCCTTGCTATGCATGAATTATCAAACAGTTTTATCCTTTCTATGCATGAATTATCAAACAGTTTTATCCTTTCTATGCATGAATTATCGAACAGTTTTATCCTTGCTATGCATGAATTATCAAACAGTTTTATCCTTTCTATGCATGAATTATCAAACAGTTTTATCCTTTCTATGCATGAATTATCAAACAGTTTTATCCTTTCTATGCATGAATTATCAAACAGTTTTATCCTTTCTATGCATGAATTATCAAACAGTTTTATCCTTGCTATGCATGAATTATCAAACAGTTTTATCTTTTCTATGCATGAATTATCGAACAGTTTTATCCTTGCTATGCATGAATTATCAAACAGTTTTATCCTTTCTATGCATGAATTATCGAACAGTTTTATCCTTTCTATGCATGAATTATCAAACAGTTTTATCCTTTCTATGCATGAATTATCAAACAGTTTTATCCTTTCTATGCATGAATTATCGAACAGTTTTATCCTTGCTATGCATGAATTATCAAACAGTTTTATCCTTTCTATGCATGAATTATCGAACAGTTTTATCCTTTCTATGCATGAATTATCGAACAGTTTTATCCTTTCTATGCATGAATTATCAAACAGTTTTATCCTTTCTATGCATGAATTATCGAACAGTTTTATCCTTTCTATGCATGAATTATCGAACAGTTTTATCCTTGATATGCATGAATTATCGAACAGTTTTATCCTTGCTATGCATGAATTATCGAACAGTTTTATCCTTGCTATGCATGAATTATCGAACAGTTTTATCCTTGCTATGCATGAATTATCGAACAGTTTTATCCTTGCTATGCATGAATTATCGAACAGTTTTATTCTTGCTATGCATGAATTATCGAACAGTTTTATCCTTGCTATGCATGAATTATCAAACAGTTTTATCCTTTCTATGCATGAATTATCGAACAGTTTTATCCTTTCTATGCATGAATTATCTAACAGTTTATCCTTGCTATGCATGAATTATCGAACAGTTTTATCCTTTCTATGCATGAATTATCGAACAGTTTTATCCTTGCTATGCATGAATTATCGAACAATTTTATCCTTTCTATGCATGAATTATCGAACAGTTTTATCCTTGCTATCTACTGATAATCAAAATTCTATCAATTTCCTGTGAACTAAACAAGAACTCTTACCCGATCTCTGTCTGAGAAGTCTCCCACTCGTCGGAAACGATCAGAGCGATCAAACCGCCTATCTCGATCCCTGTCCCATTCTGTGTCCCGCACATCCCTGTCCCAGTCTCTCTCCCGCTCCCTGTTCCACGTATAGTCTCGATCCCTATCCTGCTCCCTGGGGTCTCGATCGTCAAACCGGTCACGCAGACCAGAGTAGTCCCTGCTGTTCTCTCTGTCAATTGGAATTCTCCCGCTGCCGATTTTCCTAACTGGTCTCTCCCTGCCAGAATAGGTAAGAATTAACAAAATTGAAAAATTGTAGTACAAAATTATTTTCAAAAAAAACATACTACAAAATTGAACTGGACTACAAAGGACAAGAGGTAGGGTTCAATCCCATCTGAAGGCTTCCGGTTCACCCAGCCTTTATTGGGTACCGGATTTTTTTTCTGGGAAAGTAAAGCGGCACGGTCGTAATACTGACCATATTACACCAAAAATCATGTGCCGAAGGTCTGTAAAATTTATGATCACTAACACCATATTCCCTATACGCCACTTGGCGTGATGGGGATACTTTACTTTTTTACATACAACAATAGGTGCAAAGGTTGCCTTTCTAAGGTGGAATATCCATCTTGCCTCCCGATTAGGGTTATGTAAAGCCACGGTGGCATGTAGTAGATGTGGGAGCAGCTGACAAGTAGTGCTGGTTATGGTCTCCATTCCGTGATGGCAGGTAGAAGATTTCAATTGTAGAGACAATGGTCGCAATCTCCGACTAGTAAAGTCACTGCCATCTTGGAGAGGATTGCGGGATCAAAGCAAACAAAATGCATAAAAATGTGAAGCTGCAGTATAGCTAATTGTAAGGAGAAAGGGAAAAAAAAGAAGAAAAAAATGGGAATGGTTAAAGCTTTATGCAATAAGCGGATGATACAAATTTAGAACAACGATTCAGCTCAATAAACCTTCAACAGGAACAAACATACAACACACACAGATATGTATTTAAAACAAAAAAATAATAAATAATTCAAAATAATAATTCAAAAACAATATTTTCGAACTAGAATATTTTAAACACTTGTATTTTGTACAGACAATGCAAGAAGGCTAAGGGCATGTACAAACTTAAACAGGACACCTTAAACACTGGCACAATTCAAGGGTGAGATAACTCACCTGTCACGGTCACGGTCTCGCTCCTTCTCTCCCCTGGAATCATCCCTGTCTCTATCAGGCAATGTTAACTGGCGCGTGTATAACGGCGCCTGGACATGGCACCCTGTGCCAAAACTGCGTCTTTGAGGGCCCAAGACTATTCCATCTCTATCCTCCTTCTGTCGCTCTACTGGCTCACTTACTGTGGAGATAATAGGTATAAACTAATATAAGCTAGAAGTATATTCTGAAAATATAGATTTCAGATTCTATATATCTATCAATTGACCTTTCGAGTTGTAGCCAGCCCATAGGGCATAGACCCAGATACTCTTTCTCTTATCTACATTTTTATTCTAGCAGTTTTCAATCCTTGTAAAGATCTTTTATCAAATCTGGCCATTTGTCCCTGTTCTGTGCAATCAACTCTATCTTATTGAGAGAGCCAATTCCTGCTGCTCTTGCCTCTCTGATCAATGTTCTTCTCAGTGTCTCTCTAGGTCAGCCTCTTTTCCTCTTACCTGTTTTTTCCCACATGAGGGCTTACTTTGTTATTCGGTTATTATCTCTCCTCATCACATGTCCAACATATGACCATCATCTTTTCTTGATTACTGAAGATATTAGTGGTTGATTGGCGATGTCTCTAATTTCCTCATTTGTTTTGGATTCGTTCCACACTATACCAAGAATTTTCCTTAGACATTTATTTTCAAATGCATTCAACTTTGTTTCTATGTCTCACATACATTCGTAAGGGTTGATAGTACATTTGATTTGAATAGTCTAAGTTTTGTATTTGTGCTGATGAGTTTTGATTTCCACAACTTTTCAAGGCTTCTGAAAGACATTGCTGCTTTAGCAATAATTCAGCTTTAGCACTCGCTAAACTACTCCTCTTTATCATCTGCCATAACACACTCTGTATCACTAGCTGTCAAAACTTAACTGCTTTTAATTTCTGGACAAATCCAGTTATTTCCACTTTCTATGTATCAACCTTTCGAGCTTTAACCAGCCCATAGGGCATAGACTCGAGATACTCTTTCCTCGTTTCTAAATTTTCTTTCTAGCAGTCTCAATCCTTGCAAAGATCTTTTATCAAATCTCACCATTTGTCTCTGTTCTATGTAAGCATCTCAATTTCATTGAGGGAGCAGATTCCTGCTGCCCTTGCCTCTCTGATCAATGTTCTTCTCAATGTTTCTCTGGATCATCCTCTTTTCCTCTTACCTGCTGTTTCCTACTTGAGGACTTGCTTCGCTATTCGGTTATTATCTCTTCTCATGGCAAGTCCATCATTTTTTCTTTATTACTGAAGATATTAGTGATTGATTGGCGATTTCTCTAATTTGCTCATTTGTTTTGAATTCGTTCCACTCTATACCAAGTATTTTCCTTAGCACATTGAATCATTTTGTGTCCCTAGCCAGCTCAGTTCTACCGAAGAAGTTAATCACTGATGTCATGGCAGACCTTCAGGGCTAAACCTATATGACCTTTTTAAAGCCCATGGGCTGCTGGGACCTAAAAGAGGAGTAAAGAATTGTGGCGCTGTTCGCAACCATGCAGGTTCATAAAAGAGGAGTAAAGAATTGTGGTGCTGTTCGCAACCATGCAGGTTCATAAAAGAGGAGTAAAGAATTGTGGTGCTGTTTGCAACCATGCAGGTTCATAAAAGAGGAGTAAAGAATTGTGGTGCTGTTCGCAACCATGCAGGTTCATAAAAGAGGAGTAAAGAATTGTGGTGCTGTTCGCAACCATGCAGGTTCATAAAAGAGGAGTAGAGAATTGTGGCGCTGTTCGCAACCATGCGGGTTCATAAAAGAGGAGTAAAGAATTGTGGTGCTGTTCGCAACCATGCAGGTTCATAAAAGAGGAGTAAAGAATTGTGGTGCTGTTCGCAACCATGCAGGTTCATAAAAGGTGACAAAGGAAGGCCGGGGACTGGCTATCCTGTACAATAAAAAACATAAAACATAAGGCGCAAAACAAAAACTTCAAAAACACAGACAAATCAAAAACGATCTGGAAAATGTTTGTTGAAAACCTATGCTCCACAGGGAGTTTAAGTGAAGAAGAAAAAGAAAAAACTCTCTTGTTGTGAATCATGGACAATATTTCTTTTAAAATTAAAAAAAGACTGTACTCACAAGAGGGTATTCTCTTATATCACGTTCCAGGTCAGCTGCTCGACGTCTGTCTTTACTCTCCAGAGTTACAGGAGAAACTTCCCCTGGCAACTCAAACTGGGCCTTGTACCACCGATCAGGATCCCACCTTCCGTCCTCACTGGGGAGGTAATTATCAATGATTGGATCATTTTCTTTCAAAAATATGGATTGGATATGAATATCAAAAAGACTATATATACTGTTATCAAAGTTGAAGGAATAGACCTGGAGACAGTTCAGAGCTACAACTACCTTGGACATACTATAACCAGTGATGGAAAATGTACAAGTGAAATAAACAAAAGAATAGGAATGGCAAAAAGTAATTTTACTGCCATGAAAAATATACTGACATCAAAACAAATAACACCAGGGCTAAATCTAAGAATAGAACGCTATATCTTATCAACATACCTGTATGGTATAAAAACATGGACAGTAGACAAGAAAACAGAACAGAAAAAAAGAAAGCCTTAGAAATGTGGATTTATAGAAGAATAGGTAGACTAGGATGAAAACAAATGATGAAGTTTGAAAACAACTAAAAATAAAAAGAGAACTACTAAACACAATTAGAACAAAGACAAATGAGATTTTTGGGTCATGTTAAAAGACAAACAGCCTACTAAAAGTAACCTTGGAAGGGAAAATACAAGGTAAAAGAGGCAGACCAAGACTAACATTATTGGATAACATCAAAAGATGGACAGACAAGTCAGCCTGCACCATCAAAGCAAGAGACAGAGCGGAATGGCTCTCCATGGTAGTCAACCTTCGATGCGGAGATGGCACCCAATGATGATGAATTTTCTTTACTTAGAATATTTTGGTTAATAAGAAAAACAATCCTGGTGGCATTTACCCTATTTTCCAGGGCCTGTCGCAAGATTTTCTGCTATCGAGAGAGGAGAATAAAGACCACATGTCCACATGGTTAAAAGATTACATTTTGAAATGTTAGAAATATTTGTAGTTAAAAATTGAATACTTGACATCCAAAAGTGTCATTTAGTCAGTCTTTTAAATGTTTCTTTTCTTATATATTAAGAAACTAAAGTATCACAAATACAGAAATGAACTGTTAAACTAAAATATCACTAATACAGAATTGAAGTGTTAACAAACTAAAGTATTATTAATACAGAAATTAACTGTTAACAAACTAAAGTATCACTAATACAGAAATTAACTGTTAACAAACTAAAGTATCATTAATACAGAAATTAACTGTTAACAAACTAAAGTACCACTAATACAGAAATTAACTGTTAACAAACTAAAGTACCACTAATACAGAAATTAACTGTTAACAAACTAAAATATCTATCTATCTATCCATCGACCTTTCGAGCCGTAGCCGGCCCATAGGGCGTAGACCAAGATGCTCCTCTTATCTGAATTTTTGTTCTAGCAGTTTTCAATTCTTTTAAAGATATTTTATCAAATCTCACCATTTGTCTCTGTTCTGTGCAAGCAGCTCTATCTCATTGAGGGAGCCGAATCCTGCTGCTCTTGCCTCTCTCATCAATGTTCTTCTCAGTGTCTCGGGTCTTCCTCTTTTCCTCTTACCTGTTGTTTCCCACATGAGAGCTTGCTTTGCTATTCGGTTATTATCTCTTCTCATCACATGTCCAACATATGACCATCGTCTTTTCTTTATTACTGAAGATATTAGTGGTTGATTGACGATTTCTCTAATTTCCTCGTTTGTTTTCAATTTGTTCCACACTATACCAAGTATTTTCCTTAGATATTTATTTTCAAATACGTTCAACTTTGTTTCTATGTCTCTTGTTGTTTTCCAGCTTTCACATGCATATGTAATGTTTGATAGTACATTTGATTTGAATAGTCTAATTTTGTGTTTGTGCTGATGAGTTTTGATTTCAACAACTTTTCAAGGCTTCTGAAAGACATTGCTGCTTTAGCTATTCTGATTCTAATTTCTTTGCTTGTATCCCCTTCTCGATCAATGTGACTTCCAAGATAGATAAATTGATCGATCTCTTCCACTGGTTTGTTTTTCATGTATATTCTGTCATCTGTTGGAATTAAGTTTTTCATGACTTTAGTCTTTTCATGATTGATCTCAAGCTCAATTTTGCTGGCTATTGATGATAGTTCATTTGTGTTTTCCTGTATCATTTTTATCTGACTGGTCGGTATTACGCTCGTGCTGCTTTACTTTCCCAGAAAAAAATCCGGTACCCATTTAAGGCTGGGTGAACCCGGAAGCCGTCGGTTGGGATCGAACCCTACCCCTTGTTCTTTGTAGTCCACTTCACTAACCACTGAGCTATCACGGCTCCCATTATGAAGTCCATAACAACTCCAAATAACAAGGGTGATAAAATACATCCTTGTTTAACCCTAGTTTCTATTGGGAAACATTCACTCAGTCCTTCCTCTAAAATATCACTAACACAGAAATTAAGTGTTAACAAACTAAAATATCACTAAGACAGAAATCAATTATGTTGGAAAAAATCACATTTCTGTGTGGCCTCACATGTTGGAACCACTCCCAAGAAATATTTGATTTAAGAATGAGAGAAATGTAGACAATCCAGACGTTTTCATTCAAAAATGCTACATATCTACAACTAAATCTAAAATATCACTTTGAGATTACAATAAGCTGCTATGTTGATGGTTCTCTAAATAGCGTTACTTACGCGTAATAGGCAGGGTCAAGGCACTTGGGACGCTGGCCAGATATTGGACATTTTGATAAATTGATAAGCTCTTCCTGAGGAGAAAAAAATTATAAAAATATTTTTAAAAAACATTGAAGAAAGTGATAAACAGAAGGTGAAAAAGAATGACCAAAGAACACAAAGAACAATAAGACTGAGATATATTTGTTCTTTAGTAGATGATGACTCAGGGTTGAACAGTAATTAGAGAACTCAGCCATGTCATCTTGGTAATATCCCATTAGGCCTCACTTACCTCTACGGTGTCTGAGGAATGTCTGGTTGATTAGTTGGCTTTCACACTCCTCATATATATCTAGTCCTTACCTGTGTCACGCTTGACAACTTCACAGCTAATCCATTATTTTGGTACCTTGTCTGACCTTCAGTCCAATCACATGACTGATTGCCCAACAAACCTTTCCACTTACATATGACAGTCATTTTGTTGGAAGCGGTTGGATCTTGCCAATAAGTTAAGTCTCGCTTTCATTTTATATACATTTTATTTATATTTTAACTTTCATATTTCCACATATTATCTATATAAATGTAGAACATCTTTCTCTCATTTCAGCTCTTATTCCGCTGTTACTCCTTGACTTACATGTCCCGATCATCCTAGATGAAGTAAAATGTATCTGTATTTCATCATTTGTTGTTGTTTTATGAAGAAGGCAGCATGTAGGTTGAAACATCAGTATTTTGATGTGTTCCTTTTATGTCAAGCTGCCACCATACCTTGTATCTCTCTCTCTCTCTGCCATCAGGACTCAGTCAGAGTAGGATTCCAGACTCCCACATGAAGTCAGCTGTCAGGTTAAGTGTGTTGATCATCCCCACAGACAGAACGTCACATTTAGAGTCCGCCAGATCCACTCTGACTGAACACCCATTAATATGTTGCACTGTGTTCTGCGCCAGTGGCCAAGTGCATCCAATTTCAGCCAGCATTTTTTCAGGTTTGCTTTCCTTAACATTTGATTGTCCCCAATCTTCCTGCAAGGCAGCAGATGATCTTTTCTGTAGGGGGATTCTGCCCTTAGATGGTCTGCCCTCCCAGGTTTACGAGCACCATCTGCCCGAGACACTAGAGGTGACTAACACAGACTTGCACACACAAAGATATGAGATGTGACTAACACTGACATGCACACACAAAGATATGAGATGTGAATAACACAGACATGTACACAGCGATACGAGACATGACTAACACCGACACACATCAAGATATGTGACATATGACTAACATAGACATGCACATAAAGATATGAGATATGACTGACATAGACATGCACACACAAAGATATGACACATACCTAACATAGACATACACACAAAGATATAAGATATGACTAACATAGACATGCACACACAAAGATATGAGATGTGACTTACATAGCCATGCACACACAAAAATATGAGATGTGACAAACACAGACATGCACGCACAAAGATATGAGATATGACTAACATAAACATGCACACAAAGATATGAGATATCACTAACCCAGACATGCACACACAAAGATATGACACATGACTAACACAGATACACCTCGTATGAGTGTACATTACACCCCACTACTGGCTCTTTACTACCAGCTTTACTGCAGCACCACAAATATTTGCCTGTTCCCTAATTAATGAACTGGCCAGAGAACAAGTGGGTTGGTTTAGCTGATAGCTTCTTTGGTCTTTAGTTAAGACTGGCATCACCACAGTCAGGACATTCCCATATCCACTCCACTGCACACTTAACCCAAGTTTATGACACCTTCGGAAAAATTACAAACTCATAATAGAATCTGGGAATTCAACATTTTTCTGCAAGCAAAATTCCTCTCCACCTCCCTATACCTTCTTACTTATTGTTTCTGATGACCCCTAAGTGTTGGGTTTGTTTCCTTTGATGTTGGGTTTTTTACCAACGTCTGCTTCATACAAATTATAAAGCTACCCTAAAACTCTCTCTCTCTTCTACCATTTTAGCTCCCTGTGGAGCATAGGTCTTCAACAAACACTTTCCAAGCCGTTCTGTTTCTTGCCATTCTTTTAAAATCATTCCATGTCTTCCCCATCATCTTCATCTCTGCTTCTATCTGTCTTCTCCAAGAATTCCTTGGTCTTCCTCTTTGTCTTTTCCCCTGGATATTCCAAAAAAGGGCCTGTTGTGTAATACTCTCAGTTGGCTTCCATAGTGTGTGTCCTTTCCAGCGCCATCGCTACCCTAAAAATGGGGCTGTTTTTTTTTATTTGGCCAATTTTCAAAAAAATATTTTTTCTTCTTTTCATCATCATTATCGAGTGCCGTCTCCGCAACGAAGGTTGGCTACCAAGGAGCGCCATTCTGCTCTGTCTCTTGCTTTGATGATAGTGCAGGTTGTCATAGGCTGATTTGCCCATCTTTTGATGTTACTCATCCATGTTAGTCTTGGTCTGCCTCTGCCTTTTTTACCTTGTATTTTCCCCTCCAGGATTACTTTTAGTAGGCTGTTGTGTCTTTTAACATGGCCCAAAAATCGCATTTGTCTTGTTTGAATTGTGCTCAGTATTTCTCTTTTCATTTTTAGTTGTTTTAAGACTTCATCATTTGTGTTCTTTTCCTTCCATCCAATTCTACCTATTCTTCTATATATCCACATTTCAAAGGCTTTTTCTTTTAATGAGAGAAATCACTTCGGCTGTCGGCAAGACATCAAACAAATGTTTGTACCACTGGTTAGGCAGTGACTGGCGCTAAGAAGAAGCTGAACATACGGCTCAAATCATGCACTGACGACCAACATATCAATAGACAACTAACACCTCCATTAACCATAACACCTTCACTTCAGGGGGCCTCGGTAGCCGAGTTGGGAAAACCACCCGACTGGACTACCGACGTTCGGACAACCCGTGTTCGATTCCTGCTGGGAGTAGTGTGAATTCTACACATGGTTGGAAAAAAAAAAAATACCCCCACGGTCGGCAGAAGTGGGTACCAGGGTATTACCTTGGGAAGGTGAGGAATGTCGCTTCGCATCTGAGTTTCGATGCTTGAGGCAACACTATACAGAAATCTCCTAACATTTCTGGATAGGCGGCCGAGCACATATGGGTGGAAACTCGCGTGCTAAGACGCCGGTTCAAGTCTCGTACTTGACCTTGACCTTCACTTCAGGCCATAAATCGAACCTAAGCCAGGAAATGATGACCACATCCGGGTTCTTTGTCACTTCTTGGATAAACACAAAGCTTTGTCAGAAAAGGTAAAAGAAAACACTCATTTCCAAACTTCAAATGTAACAATTATAATTCATTACTTCAACGAACATGTAAAAATGTGATAGGTGTCGTAATCTAGAAGTAAGCGACCATCAAAGTGTTCATCTACTATTGTTCCTATCCTGAATTGATTGAAAGTTTTGCTTTCTCTTCTGCTGTATATGCTTTTCCTGCTTTCACCTTTCGTTGCACCTCATTCCACCTTTCATTGCACCTCATTTCACCTTTCGTTGCACCTCATTCCACCTTTCGTTGCACCTCATTTCACCTTTCGTTGCACCTCATTTCACCTTTCGTTGCTCCTCATTTCACCTTTCGTTGCACCTCATTTCACCTTTCGTTGCACCTCATTTCACCTTTCATTGCACCTTTCGTTGCACCTCATTTCACCTTTCATTGCACCTCATTTCACCTTTCACTGCACCTCATTTCACCTCTTGTGGCACTTCATTTCACCATTCGTGGCACGTCGTTTCACCATTCTGCTGATGAGTAAACTGGCCTCCACCTTTGAGAGTTCATCTGTAACAGCCATCATTAACGCCGCTTGCACAACGCAGTCCCTATTATCCTGTCGACTATCTCATTGCCAAGATCTCCTGCAAGCCCAGGACAATATATCCCTGTTAGGTTATTTATGTTATGAAGGAAGAAAAAATGTTGCCAGCTGGCAATATTACACACAAGGCCAATTTTTTTAATCCCTAGGAGAAGAAACAAAGAGGAAGACCAAAATATATTTGGAGATGACAGATGGAAGTCTATCTACCTTTCATTCGCCTGAAGTATTGTCTATATCTGCAATGTCGTTTCCTGTATACATTTTAAAGTCTTTTGTAATTCTTGCAGTGGTCCATATAGTTTAGTCTGTAGTGTTGTATCTATGGGCCAATGGAGTTTCCTCAGTCTACTATATTCAGTACAGTCTTGAAGTATGCGTTCAGCAGTCTGGGATGTCTGTAGTGTTGTATCTATGGACCAATGGGTTTTCCTCAGTCTACTATATTCAGTGCAATCTTGAAGTATGTGTTCAGCAGTCTTGGGTGCCTGTAGTGTTGTATCTATGGGCCAATGGGTATTCCTCAGTCTACTATATTCAGTGCAGTCTTGAAGTATGTGTTCAGCAGTCTGGGGCACCTGTCCACATGTACAAGTAGTTGAGGTGCCAATCTTGAATTTTGTATACATGTGACTGTGGAGTCGATTGTGTCCTGTTCTGAGGCATATAATGATAACTTGTTCATATCTATTCATATCATGAAAGGCATCCTGATTTGGGACTTGTGGTCCTCTGATTGATTTGATTATCTGTTTCTTATGATGGTATGTAACTGGTGTATCTAGTTGTGTGCCTGTTGAACCTTCCTTTGCCAACTGATCTGCTTTCTCATTTCCTGGTATTTCACAGTGAGATGGGATCCACTGTAGGGCAACCCTGTGGTGCCTGCAGAGTTCAGTCAATAAGGTCTGCAGATGTGGTAATTTTCTGGATTGTAGTGCCTGGAGTACTGATCTTGCAACAGATGGAAGTAGAGATGAAGATGATGGGGAAGACATGGAGTGATCCTAAAAGAACGGCTTGGAAAGTATTTGCTGAAGACCTAAGCTCCACGGGGAGTTAAATGGAAGAATATAAGAAATATGGACACTAATATTTTTTACATGTTACAAGGGACAATGAAGGCTCTATATATTATACCTCTACTTCTTCTTCTTTCCTTCCTCATTTATCTTTCAGCATCAAAGGAAGATTTAATTTATGGTGTTTAGTTCTGTTCGTCTCTCCTTCTTTATGCTTCCTAGTGTTGCCAATTTACCATCAACCCATTTTTTCATGGTCAGCCTTGGTGTTCTCGCAACATTTATTAACCCTGGATTACGATACCTTAACTCTCCTAGTTACGATACTGTGGTAAAAATTACTACCACTTAAATGTAACATTCAGCATCATGTGCCATACCGGTTGGCGTAGGCGATCATGTCCTTCCACAATCTTCTGTCTACAGTGCATCGTATTAGTTCTGTTGTTGACTGTTTTCCATGCCATGATACCAAGCTATTCAGTATTTTCTCTCTTTGTCGTCCGCAGTCTCTTTTTCCTTTTATTTTGCCAGTTGTAACCAATTATTCCAACTTTCCTCTTATCATGATGTGCCCGAAAAATGTTGATTGTTTCTTTATGAAGTGTTTTAGGAATTCCCTTTTTGTGTTGGCCTCTTTGAGAATTTCCTCATTTGTTTTTTAGCTGTCCAGGGAACTTTCAACATTCTTCTGAGAAATCTCATCTCTGTGGCCTCCAATCGTCTTTTCATTTGCTTGTCTAATGTCCATGATTCACTTCCATAGGTCAGAACTGGTTCTATATAGCACCTATGAACTCTCTTTCTCACTTCTATTGACATAGATTTGTTTCATAAGATATTTTTCATTTTCTAAAATGCTATTTTGGCCTGAGCTATTCTGCTTTTATTTCTGTGGTGCATCCTCCATCTGATATTATTATTGTACCCAAGTATTAATGTATTCAGCTCCCTCAATGAGATAGAGCTGCTTGCACAGAACAGAGACAAATGGCGAGATTTGATAAAATATCTTTAAAAGAATTGAAAACTGCTGGAACAAAAATTAAGAGGAGTATCTTGGTCTACGCCCTATGGGCCCCCTACGGCTCAAAAGGTCAATAGATAGATAGATAGATTAATGTAACATTAGGTGCTCTAAAAATAGTGAATTTCTCTGAACTCTTGACACACAGCCGTGTGTATTCACACAAGGTAAATTCCTGGCTTAGGTTGATTTATGGTTTGCGTTTCACCTCATGGACTGTACAAGTTACAGTCACCTAAGTCTGTCAGTATTTTCACAGTGTTATTCCGGGGGTCACAGAGGGTTGTTTGGTGTCTGGCGATGACCAGGAAATTTCCCAGGTCACAGCCAAAAAAAAAATTAATTTTTTGATATAAAAAAAAGAAAAACTGCAATTTCTTGTAAATTCGTGATTTTTTTTTAAGCATTAAACAATGTGTCTCGAGATCGCACCAAAAAAAAAAAAAAAAAAAAAAAAAAAAAAAAAGTTCAACAGCAATGGAAAATTAAACATTCAGGGTCACCAGAAGTGCTAATTAGGCGTGGGGGGGGGGGGGGGGGGGGGGATATTTGAACATTTTAAAATGTCAAATTTTAACAATTGTGAAAATTGTATTTTAATGTGTAATTATAAGGAAACAACAGATAAAATGGTTTGGCAACATGACAAGGCAGAAAGAACACAACACAACAAGCCTTCAACAAACGTGAGAACACCAGACCCAAGGGTTGACCACAAAAAAGATGGGTCGATGGAATATTAGAAGCACTTAGAAACATAACAGCAGCAGAGGCAAACAGAAGAGCAAAATACCGCAAATTATATCTCCCCTCGATGCTGAAAGGCAGATGAGGAAGGAAAAAGGAAGAAGAAGATGTGTAATTGTTACTATGGTTACGTAATCTAGAGTTAAAGGCTCATTGTATTATTGATATTTCTGTCTTACCATACACCCAAACTATTTGATCTGTTAATTTGTTATGTACTCTATGGCAGGAACTACTCCTAGCTTTTTTCTCAGTTCTTTATTTCTGATCTTATCTCTAAGTCTGTTTCCTGTTGTTCATCAAACCTATACTGAGCATCATGGATGAATTCACCTAAGGCAGTTTGGGAAGTTAGCATACCAATATTTATTATTTTAAAGACTGACAAAAATCCACTTGTCTAAAAATTGGTACCTACACGAGAATATTGGTGCTCAGGAACAGTTCCAGAAGACTGACTGACAACCTCATCTTTATCATACTCTTGATCCACTTCTGTCTTCTCAGACATCTCAGAAATAGATGCCTGGTTTGTTTGTCTGCAACCAAAAAAATGTGTGATTTTAAAGTATTATGCAAACATTGGTAAAATATACTCCTCTTTCACACTGTTCATTTAATGCCAAAAGGCGCAAATAACAGCTTTATTTAAATCATTATACAATGCATTAAGTTTTAAGTCTAATGATAAATGACAATTCACAAACAAGTGGAGATAGACTCAAGATCAGATGTAACAAAGCTTGCCAAATCATCGGACAGATATCACCACTATTGTCAAACAAGGAAATAACTCAAGCAAAATGGGTCTACAATACAATCTTCATCCAACTTTGTGCTACCAATGCCAGACCTGGACCCTAGATGCAAGAACTACATGCAAGATGGTCCTGGTCCCTAGAGGCAAGAATTGTATTTAGTACTCTTTTCACTTTTAGTTGTTTTAAGACTCCATTGTTTGTTTTCTTTTCTTTCCATCCAATTCTTCCTATTCTTCTATAAATCCACATGTCAAAGGCTTCAATTTTCTGTTCTGCTTTCTTGTCTGAGGTCCATGCTTCTGCACCATACAGGATGAGGAATGGTGAGAAGATATAAAATTTTTCTATTCTTAGTTTTAGCCCTGGTGTTATTTGTTTTGATGTTAGTATATTTTTCATGACATTAAATTACTTTGTGTGTGTCCCATTCTTTTGTTTATTTCAGTTTTACATTTTCCATCACTGGTTATAGTATGTCCAAGATAGTTGTAGCTCTGAACTGTCTCCAGGTCTATTCCTTCCACATTGACTTGACATCCACTTGTAGGTTGATATATATAATAATTAATTGTAAATCTTAAAAGTCAGAGATAGTTACAATAGTAATATGATGGTAGTATCTAAGTACTCAAATTAATTATGTAGTTTTTAAAATACTATTAATTAGTATTATATATTATTAAATACTTTTACTATTATTAGTGACTATTACCGTCAATTCAATCATCTTCATACTTATACCATCATCATCATCATCATCAAGTACCATGCCTGCTAGCAAAGGTGATCATGTCTCTCACAACTCTCGATCTCGACAGTTATTTATCATTTCTGTTGTTGACCTTCTGCCAAGCCATTCTCTTAAGCTGTCTGATATCTTTTATATTTACTTCCCTCTGTCTCTTCGTCCCTCAACTTTCCCTGTTGTCACAAACGTTGTTCCCTTCTCATTACTGCATTACATGGCCAAAAAATTATTGTTTCTTCCTAATATTGGAAATTAGCTCTCTTTTTGCTTTGGCCTCTTTCAGAACGTTTTCATTACTCTTCTTAGCTGTCCATGGTATTCTCAACATTCTTCTGTAAAACCACATTTCTTATTCTACAGTCTACAGACCCCAGTGATTTTCTTTCATACCATACACTACACTATACACTTAACACACTACTGTACACAGACTTAAAACATGAATTCATATTGTCATAATGTATGCCATGCTACTTTACTTATACCACATTCTCAAACAGATCCATTAAGTGAGGTTAATGTTTCAAAACTAAGTAATAAACACTACAATAAGCCATAATTCCAATTATTTAGTTCACAACAACGTTAAGAAGTTTAAAGAAGGTAGACTGTCGTAGAGAGAGAACAGAGACAGGTTGGAGACCAGAGAAGTTTACAACTTAATTTCCTTATTATTGTCGATTGTTACCTGTTTCGTTTCAACGATATTCCCCACAAATTAACGCCCCCCAAAATATATCGAAACAATAAAAGAAAGAAGAGAAATGACAAATGTATCTATGAATCTAGACTATTATCTACAAAATAAAGTCACGACTAAAAAAACGACAACAGAAGCCTGGAAGGAGGTCTCTCTACACTGTTGGACACGCGCATGCGTCAACATGGTGCTGTACATCGTTCGCTTGTTCCTCGCTGCTAACTAACATTCACTATTCACATTAGTCCGTATTTGATTGTAAATTTATTTATGTACAACATTAGACGCCATCACGTTAAAAAGAATTAATTTAACGGCTCTGAGAAAGTGGTTAATTTAGCAAAAATGTTCTAAACTGAGATTTGGAAATGCTTCCGGGTCATGCTTTCATCTTTGGTCACGTGATAGAGTTACATTTTTTTTTCCTGACGTCCATTTTCTTTTTAAATTGTCAGGCTATGGCGACGAGGATAGAGCTGCGGGGCACTATTTTTGTTAATACGGGTTATGCAATATCATAATTAAGTGCCGTCTCTGCATCGTATGTTGGCTACCATGGAGCGCCATTCAGCTCTGTCTATTCCATATGATATGCAATTTACCATACAATAAATATGCTGCTGTGTAAAGCCGGAGAGAAGGCTAAAATGCATTCCATATGCGATGTCTACGCCGTGTTCTTGGTATTATCTGGAAGGTTAAAGTGACAAACGTGGAGGTCATGACTCACACAGGCCTCCCGAACATCTACACGCTGCTCAAACAACGTAGAGTGTGCTGGCTTGGCCATGTACACCGAATGAAAAATGGTAGCATACCGAAAGATATACTCTACGACAACTGGCAGATGGTAAAAGAACTAGGGGGCGCCCAAAACTTCGATTTGTAGATGTGTGTAAACGCGACATGAAGACTCTGAACATATACCCTGAAGCAGACTGATTCATAGAGAAAGAGAATACATAAGAAAAAAAAAGAAAAAAATAACATTTCTAGGGCGCTGAAAAATCCATAGTCAACTATGACTGACGGAGGCTACTACTACTACTACTAAATATGCTGCTACCAAATGTAAGAATAAAATATGGGAATCATCAAGTTAGTCAGCTACGAATACGACACAGGGCACAAATAATAATTGTCCATGTCTCACTATTCATTAGACCGGTTGCGTTATATTGAAGTAACCTATACAATCTCACCCCCCCCCCTCCCCCATCTATTTTTAGAACCCTTCCACCCGTGTTTCGACTCTCCCATTAGCTGGTCAACTACACCTGGTATCCTGCGCGGACTAGCCTTCGCTCATTTTCCGTCTGGCCACAGCGCTGTACGCAGGGGGGCCATTTTTATTTTTCATTCTAGCTCGAAATGATTTTGTTTTAGATACTTCATTATTAGTTTGCCGTGTGTGGCTAATTTTATTTACATACATATCTGCGTGTGTGTTGTTTATTGTTCCTGCTGAAGGCCTGTTGAGCCGAAACGTTGTTCAAATTTGTGTCGTCCATTAATTACGTAAAGCTTTAACCATACATTTTTTTTTTCATTTCTCCTGACTATTCACTGCAGAGTCTTGTTTGCGTAAACAACAAAACTACGTATTTTATCCCTTTCTATTAATGGTTCCTCTTAAAGATTCTACTTGTCTTGTTTTCGTTTTTCCCTCGCGGTATCCGCATGAAGGTCTTCCTTGATTCATTCTGAGTCTGAGATCATGATTGATATACTTCCAGCTGCCAAAACTGTGATCATAAACAAAGAAAATACTCAAAACCTACAAGTGGATATCAAAGTTGAAGGAATAGACCTGGAGACAGTTCAGAGCTACAACTACCTTGGACATACAGTAACCAGTGATGGAAAATGTAAAATTGAAATAAACAAAGAATGGGACACACACACACAGTAATTTTAATGTCATTAAAAATATACTACCATCAAAACAAATAACACCAGAGCTAAAACTAAGAATAGCAAAATGTTATATCTTATCAACATTCCTGTATGGTGCAGAAACATGGACATTTGACAAGAAAACCGAACAGAAAATTGAAGCGTTTGAAATGTGGATTTATAGAAGAATAGGTAGAATTGGATGGGAAGGAAAATAAAAACAAATGATGAAGTTTAAAACAACTAAAAATGAAAAGAGAACTACACATAATTAAAATAAGCTAAATGAGATTTTTGGGCCATGCTAATAGACACAACAGCCTACTAAAAGTAATATTGAAAGGGAAAACACAAGGTAAAAGAGGCAGACCAAGACTAACATGGACGAGTAACATGAGAGCTGCAACATGTCAGAGACTAATAGTTGGTGATTTCCTCCAGGATCGGTGAACCAGAACCATCCTAATCCACCTCTTCGTGGTGCTTCTATAAACATAATAACCAGTCTACTCAAAAATGCCGTGCTAAAGTCGGATGTATTTGGTCGAAATGCGCAAATAAACTACAACACATCTACGACTACTTAAAGTCCTTTTAAGAATGAATGACGAGCAGGACTTAATTCCTTTAGTAATCATCACAGAATATTTAATGCAGCATGGCACCAACAACAAGGCCCAGAAGACTGGCTACAGGCAATCATCATACCAATATGGAAAAAGAAAGGTAGCAAAAGAGACTGCGATCAATCTAGAGGTATATCTCTTCTCAGCCATGTAGGAAAGCTATATGCCAAATCTTGGAAAAAAGGCTGAGACCAATAATAGAACTACAGTTAAGCGATTCTCAAATAGGGTTCCGAAAAAAAAACAGAGGATGTACTGACGCACTATTCACATTAAAACAGCTTGCAAAAAAAAAAAAACGACAGAACACAATCAAAACTTATACATAGCCTTCATTGACCAGGACAAAGCATTCGATAGAGTAAACAGAGAAAAACTGTGGGAGATACTAACAACATACGGAGTAAGCCAACATCTTCCAACCTTATTAAAAGTCTCTACATCAACAGCAACTGCACAGTCAGAACAGCAGCAGGCTACACTGACCACTTCGAAGTCAGATCAGGTGTAAGACAGGGGTGTGTACTATCTCCCCTACTGTTTATTACATACATGGACCACATATGCAAGCTAGCCAACCCATCAGAGACAGAGGAGATCAGCGAGCTTCTATTTGCAGACGATCAGGCACTAATACATGAAACAATAGAAGCCCTACAAGAACACTTAAACAAACTCAACATCTCAGGCACAAAATGCAACATGAAAATCAACATCAACAAAACAGAAGTCATGAATGTCGCCAAAAAGAAACAGAACATCAACATAACTATAGAAGGCAGACAACTAAAACAAGTAGAGGAATTCAAATACTAGGAAGTCTAATGACAAACGATAATTCTCAAACAGCAGATATAGAATCAAGATGCAACACAGCTTGTCAAATCATTGGACAGTTATCACCACTATTGCACAACAAGGAAATAACTCTAGAGGCAAAACGAGCACTCTACAATACAATCTTCATCCCAACGTTGTGCTACCAATGCCGGACCTGGACCCTAGATGCAAGAACAATAAGAAAAAATAACCTCTACAGAGATGAAATGTGTTATACGAATGACAGAAAACAGTCTGAGAGATAAGATCAGGAATGATGAACTGAGAAAAAAACTAGGAATAGCCCCCGTCATAGAATATATAAAGAAACAACAGATAAAATGGTTTGGCCACATGACAAGGCAAAAAGACCAAAACACAACACAACGAGCCTTTAACAAACATTGTGAGAACACCAGACCCAAGGATCGACCACGAAAAAGATGGAATATTAGAAGCACTAGGAAACATAACAGCAGCAGAGGCGAACAGAAGAGCAAAAGACCGCAAATTATATCTCCCCTCGACGCTGAAAGGCAGATGAGGAAGGAAGAAGAAGAAGAAGTAATCATCGTGTGGACGACAGGAAGTCGGCTGGAGTGTTTACAAATGGATGCAACATGGTAACCGAGCTGATGTTGTTTGCTTGCGTTTGTCCAATGCATTCATATAGGGCTCGTAGAGTCTCCCGCCAATTGTCTATATTCTTGATCCTTCTTGTCTCCTTAGACGGCACATAGGGCTCGTAGAGTCTCCCGCCAATTGTCTCTATTCTTGATCCTTCCTGTCCCGTTAGATGGCACATAGGGCTCGTAGAGTCTCCCGCCAATTGTCTATATTCTTGATCCTTCCTGTCTCCTTAGACGGCACATAGGGCTCGTAGAGTCTCCCGCCAATTGTCTATATTCTTGATCCTTCCTGTCTCCTTAGACGCACATAGGGCTCGTAGAGTCTCCCGCCAATTGTCTCTATTCTTGATCCTTCCTGTCTCCTTAGACGGCACATAGGGCTCGTAGAGTCTCCCGCCAATTGTCTATATTCTTGATCCTTCTTGTCTCCTTAGACGGCACATAGGGCTCGTAGAGTCTCCCGCCAATTGTCTCTATTCTTGATCCTTCCTGTCCCGTTAGATGGCACATAGGGCTCGTAGAGTCTCCCGCCAATTGTCTCTATTCTTGATCCTTCCTGTCTCCTTAGACGGCACATAGGGCTCGTAGAGTCTCCCGCCAATTGTCTCTATTCTTGATCCTTCCTGTCCCGTTAGATGGCACATAGGGCTCGTAGAGTCTCCCGCCAATTGTCTATATTCTTGATCCTTTCTGCCTCCTTAGACGGCACATAGGGCTCGTAGAGTCTCCCGCCAATTGTCTCTATTCTTGATCCTTCCTGTCTCCTTAGATGGCACATAGGGCTCGTAGAGTCTCCCGCCAATTGTCTCTATTCTTGATCTTTCCTGTCTCCTTAGATGGCACATAGGGCACGTAGAGTCTCCCGCCAATTGTCTCTATTCTTGATCCTTCCTGTCTCCTTAGACGGCACATAGGGCACGTAGAGTCTCCCGCCAATTGTCTCTATTCTTGATCCTTCCTGTCCCGTTAGATGGCACATAGGGCTCGTAGAGTCTCCCGCCAATTGTCTCTATTCTTGATTTTTCCTGTCCTATTAGATGGCACATAGGGCACGTAGAGTCTCCCGCCAATTGTCTCTATTCTTGATCCTTCCTGTCCCGTTAGATGGCACATAGGGCTCGTAGAGTCTCCCGCCAATTGTCTCTATTCTTGATCCTTCCTGTCCCGTTAGATGGCACATGGGGCTCGTAGAGTCTCCCGCCAATTGTCTCTATTCTTGATCCTTCCTGTCCCGTTAGATGGCACATAGGGCTCGTAGAGTCTCCCGCCAATTGTCTCTATTCTTGATCCTTCCTGTCCCGTTAGATGGCACATAGGGCTCGTAGAGTCTCCCGCCAATTGTCTCTATTCTTGATCCTTCCTGTCCCGTTAGATGGCACATGGGGCTTGTAGAGTCTCCGTCAATTGTCTCTATTCTTGATCCTTCCTGTCCCGTTAGATGGCACATGGGGCTCGTAGAGTCTCCCGTCAATTGTCTCTATTCTTGATCCTTCCTGTCCCGTTAGATGGCACATGGGGCTTGTAGAGTCTCCCGTCAATTGTCTCTATTCTTGATCCTTCCTGTCTCGTTAGACGGCACATAGGACACGTAGAGTCTCCCGCCAATTGTCTCTATAATGGACGAGCTGTTTTGTTTTGTTTGGTTTTTTAAATAGAGAGTGAGTCTAAGCCTGCCAACCTTGCCCCTTGGAGACTGTTCTCTTTTTCTCTGACCCGGTGTTTCCCATTTGAGAATTGTTTAGGTAATTCTGTGATCGTTTCTTTTAAATGCATGTTCGACTTATGTCCAGCATCTTTTCTAAATAGTAGGCGAGATAATGAGAAGGGAAGAGCTGGGATATATTATGACAACTGGAAAAATTGAAGGATGAAGAGATAGAGGGACGCAAAGAGAAAGATACCAGACAGCTTAAGAGAATGGGTGAGTCGCGATAGCTCAGTGGTTAGTGAACTGGACTACAAAGTACAAGAGGTAGGGTTCAATTCCAACCGACGGCTTCCGGTTCACACAGCCTTTAATGGGTACTGGATTTTTTTTCTGGGAAAGTAAAGCGGCACAGGCATAATACCGACCACATTACCCAAAATCATGTTCCGAAGGTCTGTGAAATTGATGGTCACTAACACCATATTCCCTATACGCCACTTGGCGTGACGGGGTACTTTACTTTAAGAGAATAGCTTGGCCGAAGGTCTTATCTATAGGAAAAAGAAGAGAAAAAATGGTTAAAGCTTTACCTAACAAGTGGACAACACAAACCAGAACCACGCTTCGGCGCAATAGGCCTTCAACAGGAACAAACACAAACACACGTAAAAATATGCATAAAAGAAAAATAATAAATATGTAGAGCGAAACAAAACTTCAACGTTTTGGACGTCCGGTTTGGCAGAAATCCTGGCCCCCGTCTGCAGCAGAGACAACACGTTGGACGTCTGCCGTCGTCATGTCGATCTTACAGAAAATTGCTGATATTGAGGCCGAGGTTAGACAACAACGTACATTTTCTGTTTGAAATAACAATATAAATTATAGTCTACACATTAATATTGGGGATACATCATCATCATTGAGTGCCGTCTACGTATCGAAGGTTGGCTACCACGGAGCGCTGGGGCTATTCCCTCATATTCCGGTCTATCTCTCTTGCTTTGTTATTGTACTTTGTTGATGATTGGTGATAGTGCAGGTTGTCATAGGCTGGCTTGTCCATCTTTTGATGTTACTCGTCCATGTTAGTCTTGGTCTGCCTCTATCTCTTGCTTTGTTGATGATTGATGATAGTCCAGGTTGTCATAGGCTCTAAGTAGGCTGGCTTGTCCATCTTTTGATGTTACTCGTCCATTGTTAGTGTAGGTACTTTGGCTTTTTTTTTCAAATAATTTCTAATAATTGAAACCAGGATAGCTAAATAGCCCTCGAAGTGAGTAAAACAGTGATACCTGAATCATGTTTGTACGACAATTAGAAAAAAAGTTACGATTTTTTAAGTGAATTATTTCTGTGTTAAATGATGCAAAGAAGAAAAAACCATAGCGCCAGGTTGGCCATGCAAAAAGAAAGCCAAATTTTAAATAAGAAGCCAAATTTTTTTTTTATTAAATTAAAATTATTATCATTACATTTGGTGTACATTTTCAAATAATCATTACATTTGGTGTACAATAAAAAAAAATAATACTTTTTATTTGATTTGCGTCAAAAATAAGTCATTTAAATTGATTTATATCAAAGTAACGGTAATTTTCAGGAATTTACGTCAAAAATAACAGTAATTCTCTGCAATTTATGTAAGAATAATTATAAATTTCTATGATTCACATAAAAATAATACTGAATTTCTGCTAAAGAAGTCACATCATTATTATTGTTATTTTATGTGTATAAGAAGTATAATTTTATTATTAATTTTTTTTTATTCATTAAAAAAAATATATGTATTTACAGTATATAAATAAAAAAAAACTTTCAATTCAATAATTGGGAATATTTATTAATATTAGGCAACTGGAAATACTACATTTTAAATTAAATATAACTAACTTATAACTACAATGTATAATAACAAAAAAAAAACGTTGAGTGAGTCTGAGTTAGAGGCACTTGATGATGGTTGAAGAGACCAAGCATGGGGGAAAACCGGAAATTTTGTATAATGATGGTGTGGTCGTTCAAATGCCAATAATTTCAATAGGGCTATCATATCCATTTAAAATTTCCCACAAATATGTAGAAGTGGTTATAGAATCAGGTTATCTTTATTATTTAAACCTACGTTCGCAGGATTTTTTTCTGCAATGACTTAAGTTCAACAGTGGACATAAGTCTTTGATCCCTGCTGGATCGCCGCCATGCTAATCAATGGGGAAAACAAATGCCGATAATTTCAATAGGGGCTATCATATCCATTTAAAATTTCCCACAAATATGTAGAAGTGGTTATAGAATCAGGTTATCTTTATTATTTAAACCTACGTTCGCAGGATTTTTTTCTGCAATGACTTAAGTTCAACAGTGGACATAGTCTTTGATCCCAGCTAGATCGCCGCCATGCTACAATGGGGAAAATTTTCGATAATGGTGAGATTATTCAAATGCCGATAATTTCAATAGGGGCTATCATATCCATTTAAAAATTCCCACAAATATGTAGAAGTGGTTATAGAATCAGGTTATCTTTATTATTTAAACCTACGTTCGCAGGATTTTTTTCTGCAATGAATTAAAGTTCAACATTCGAAATAGTCGCCGATCGGCCATGTTATTTTATGGAGCGAGCAGGGGCATCAATTTTCGCGATTGCCGCAACATCCTAACACGAATCATTGTGAAATTTCACACACTTATGTAAAAATGGACGCTAAATCTAAATATCCATATTATTTTACTGCATTATGCTTTTTTTCGGGTGAAAATATGATGAGACCGTCGTATGTAGCTGGAACATGCGTTGTAAGACAAAATACAATCGTTTTAAATCACTTCCGACTTTTTAAATAGGCGGACGGAACTCTCATTGTTAGGAAACAACTTAAGTTTCCTATAAATAGCTTCCGGAAACATCATCGGAAAACGATTTGCATACGATGTAAAAATTCGGAGATTTTTTCACACGGCGTCCTGGCCACCTATATTTACTTAAGTGACGTCACAACCGGTGAAGGCGTCTCTAGAGATATCGAAGTACCTAGTTAGTGTTGGTCTACCTCTACTCTATCTCATCTCTTGCTTTGATGGTGCAGTGAGGATGTCATAGTAGGTTGACTTGTCGATCTTTTGATGTCACTGGTCCATTTAGTCCTGGTCTGCCTCTATCTCTTGCTTTGATAGTGCAGGTTGTCATAGACTGACTTGTCCTTCTTTTGATGTTACTCGTCCATGTTAGTCTTGGTCTGCCTCTATCTCTTGCTTTAATGGTGCAGTGAGGATGTCATAGGTTGACTTGTCGATCTTTTGATGTTACTCGTCCATGTTAATCTTGGTCTGCCTCTTTTACCTTGTATTTTCTCTTCCAATATTACTTTTAGTAGGCTGTTGTGTCTTTTAACATGCCCCAAAAATCTCATTTGTCTTGTTTGAATTGTGAATTGCGGAGTGGATCTAACAGGCTTAAACAGACAGCTGTCTTCATGTGGGAGTGTGGAGTCCTACTCTGATTGAGTTCTGATCGCAGAGAGAGAGAATTGTGTTTAGTAGTTCTCTTTTCATTCTGAGTTGTTTTAAGACTTCATCGTTTGTTTTCTTTTCCTTCCATCCAATTCTACCTATTCTTTAAATCCACAATTCAAAGGCTTCAATTTTCTGTTCTGTTTTCTTGTCTAATGTCCATGTTTCTGCACCTTACAGGAATATTGAGAAGGCGTAACATTTTGCTAGTTTTAGTTTTAGCCCTGGTGTTATTTGTTTTGATGTTAGTATATTTTTCATTGTAATGGGGATTAATTTTAAGAAAACACTTTTACAGAGCAAACCCAAACCACTCAACCAACAACAGCAATATATGAGTTCTGATCACATCCACAATAATCACAAACTGATAATCTTAAACTTAATCTCTCAGTCATAATGAATGATAATAATCATTAAATGGCCAGATCCTACTTATGATTAATGATTGTCATCAGCAGAACTCCTGCCTGTGACTACTTTGACTCTTGACCTAACTTTACCTTTTGATAGTCACTTCACTAGTAAAGTTATAGTTTACAGATTACTGTACTGATTATTGTTTTACTACTGTAACTGTACTTTAACCTAGGTTTTTGCTACTATTGCAGCAATTATTTACTCCAATTTTACTTTTAATACTATCTATCTATCTATCTATTGACCTTTCGAGCCGTAACCGGCCCATAGGGCGTAGACCAAGATACACCTTCTCCTATATGAATTTTTGTTCTAGCAGTTTTCTTTTAAAGATATTTTATCAAATCTCGCCATCTGTCTCTGTTCTGTGCAAGCAGTTCTATCTCATTGAGGGAGCCGATTCCTGCTGCTCTTGCCTCTCTCATCAATGTTCTTCTCAGTGTCTCCCTGGGTCTTCCTCTTTTTCTTTTACCTGTTGTTTCCCATATGAGGGCTTGCTTTGCTATTCGATTATTATCTCTTCTCATCACATGTCCAACGTATGACCATCGTCTTTTCTTTATTACTGAAGATATTAGTGGTTGATTGGCGATTTCTCTAATTTCCTCGTTTGTTTTGAATTCGTTCCATTCTATACCAAGTATTTTCCTTAGACATTTATTTTCGAATGCGTTCAACTTTGTTTCTATATCTCTTGTTGTTTTCCAGCTTTCACACGCATACGTAAGGGTTGATAGTACATTTGATTTGAATAGCCTAAGTTTTTAATATATTTAATACTATATTATAAGGTAAAGTTGATAATATGTGTTGAGAATTCCCTGGAAGGCTAAGTAGAGTAATGAAAGCGTTCTGAAAGAGGCCAAAACAAAAAGAGAGCTAATTTCCAATACTAGGAAGAAACAATCATCATATTTTAGCCATTTAATGAGAAGGGCTTTGAAATGTGGATATATAGAAGAATAGGTAGAATTGGATGGAAGGAAAAGAAAACAAACGACGAAGTCTTAAAACAACTAAAAATGAAAAGAGAACTACTAAACACAATTGGAACAAGACAAATGCGATTCTTAGGCCATGTTAAAAGACACAACAGCCTACTGAAAGTGATCCTGGAGGGGAAAATACAAGGTAAAAGAGGCAGAGGCAGACCAAGATTAACATGGACGAGTAACATCAAAAGATGGACAAATCAACCGATGACAACCTGCACCATCAAAGCAAGAGATAGAGCAAAATGGCGCTCCATGGTAGCCAACCTTCGTTGCGGAGACGGCACTCAATGATGATGATGAATGAGAAGGGAACAACTGGAATATATTGTAACAACTAGGAACATTGAGGGACGAAGAGCTAGAAGGAAGCAAAGATAAAAGTTACCAGACAGCTTAAGAGAATGGCTTGTCAGAAGGTCAACAACAGAAATGATAAATAACTGTTAAGATAGAAAGTTGTGGAGAGACATGATCACCTACGCCAGCAGGCAAGGCACTTGATGATGATGATGATAAGGTTAAGGTCAAGTGCAATAAATTATTTTTGTCTGGAATAATATTCCCTTGAGTAAACATGGCATTCAGTGGTTCTTAATTTGTCATTAGAAGACCCCTAATTCTAGGGAAAAGAGAAATAATGTGAGGATAAGGTCCTATGTTTCCAACACAGCTTATTCACAATCGTGGTGCTCATTTGAGGCGGATTTTTACAATAATATCTTTCAGTGTCATTATCATCTAGTGCTATCTCAGTATTAAAGATTGACCTTAGGGGGCAGGGATAGGTAGCTGACTTCCATTGGCACAAAAGATTTGCCACTTAGAGATAGTGACTCTCTGTTAGTGTTATATCTTATCACAGATATCTGCTCTAAGTAGTGACTCTGTTGGTGTTATATATTATCACTGATATCAGCTATAAGTAGTGACTCTCTGTTAGTGTTATATCTAATTACTGATATCTGCTCCAAGTAGTGACTCTCTGTTGTATCTTGTCACAGATATCTGCTCTAAGTAGTGACTCTCTGTTAGTGTTATATCTTATCCATGATATCTGCTCTAAGTAGTGACTCTCTGTTATATCTTATCACTGATATCTGCTCTAAGTAGTGACTCTCTGTTACATCTTGTCACTGATATCTGCTCTATGTAGTGACTCTGTTATATCTTATCACAGATATCTGCTCTAAGTAGTGACTCTCTGTTAGTGTTATATCTTACACTGATATCTACTCTAAGTAGTGACTCTCTGTTAGTGTTATGTCTTATCACTGATATCTGCTTTAAGTAGTGACTGTCTGTTATATCTTATCCATGATATCTGCTCTAAGTAGTGACTCTCTGTTATATCTTGTCACTGATATCTGCTCTAAGTAGTGACTCTCTGTTACATATTATCACTGATATCTGCTCTAAGTAGTGACTCTCTGTTATATCTTATCACTTATATCTGCTTTAAGTAGTGACTCTCTGTTATATCTTATCCATGATATCTGCTCTAAGTAGTGACTCTCTGTTATATCTTGTCACTGATATCTGCTCTTAGTAGTGACTCTCTGTTATATCTTATCAATGATATCTGCTCTAAGTAGTAACTCTCTGTTATATCTTATCACTGATATCAGCTCTAAGTAGTAACTCTCTGTTATATCTTATCACTGATATCTGCTCCAAGTAGTGACTCTCTGTTATATCTTATCACTGATATCTGCCCCAAGTAGTAACTCTCTGTTATATCTTATCACTGATATCTGCCCCAAGTAGTTACTCTCTGTTATATCTTATCACTGATATCTGCTCCAAGTAGTAACTCTCTGTTATATCTTATCACTGATATCTGCTCCAAGTAGTAACTCTCTGTTATATCTTATCACTGATATCTGCTCCAAGTAGTAACTCTCTGTTATATCTTATCACTGATATCTGCTCCAAGTAGTAACTCTCTGTTATATCTTATCACTGATATCTGCTCCAAGTATGCATGTCCCAGTGATCACAAACTAATTAGCACTCATCTAAAATTAGGGTCTATTTCATCAGGGAAGCACACTGTAAACATACAAAGTTACATCAACTAAATGTCCATGCTTATTACACAAAAATTTCATAGCCCCTGAATTGGGGTGGTGATTTAATTTGTGACTTTCAATATTATTTGAGAACCACTGTTGTTTTGTTGTGACGTCTTGCTGAAATAATTTATTGAACTATACTAGACCTCAACCATTATAAAATTAATATCTTTATTCAAATAATTTGTTAATTGTTTTATAATATATAATAATATATAATCAATAATAGCAAAATGTTAAGTCAGTCCTATTATATGGCTGTGAAACATGGAGAACAACAAAATTGACAATCATGAAGATACAGACTTTCATTAATGGATGCTTACGCAGAAAAAAAGGATGGAAATGGCAGGACAAAATCACTAACATAGAATTATGGAAATGTACCAGTCAAATACCAGTGGATAAAGAGATACAGTGAAGATGATGGCGCTGGATAGGACACACACTGCAGAAGCCTACTGAGAGTATTACACAACAGGTCCTTTTATGGAATCCCCAGGGAAAAGACAAAGAGAAAGACCAAGGAATTCTTGGAGAAGATAGACAGAAGCAGAGATGAAGATGATGGGGAAGACATGGAACGATCTTAAAAGAATGGCAAGAAACAACGACTTGGAAAGTGTTTGTTGAAGACCTATGCTCCACAGGGAGCTTAAAGGTAGAAGAAGAATAGCAAAATATTTGATCTTCTTAACATTTCTGTATGGTGCAGAAACATGGACATTAGACAAGAAAACAGAACAGAAAATTGTAGCATTTGAAAATGTGGATTTATAGAATACGAAGAAATGAATGGAAAGAAAACGATAGTCTTAAAACAACTAAAAATGAAAAGAGAACTACTAAACACAATTCAAACAAGACAAATAACATTTTTGGGGCATGTTAAAACACAACAGTCTACTAAAAGTAATCTTGGAAGATACAATACAAGGTAAAAGAGGCAGACCAAGACTAACATGGACGAGTAATATCAAAAGATGTCATTGTGTCTTTTTCATGTTGACTTCAGAAATTATTTGTAATTTTTTTTATTAGTGATTGTCAAATAAAACAAATAAGAAAAGTAAGTCAAAGATAATAAAAAAGTATAAATTAATAAGTTAAGTAGTGAACTAATTAAATAGTAAATAAGTCACTCTTACAAGAATAAGAAGTAAGACTAACAACACCTGCATTCTGAACTCTCTGAGGAGTGGAGCATAGTTCTTCATTGAACACTTTCAGCTCCCTGTGGAGCATAGGTTTTCATCAAACACTTTCCAAGCTGTCCTGTTTCCTGTGATTCTTTTTAGATTTTCCCATGTCTTCCCCACCATCTCTGCTTCCACCTGTGTTCTCCAAGTATATTATTTATATTTTTGGTTTTTCCCTTTGTCTCCTTCCCTGGGAATTCCAAAAATGGGCTTGTCTTGTAATGCTCTCATTTAGCTTCTTGCAGTGTCTGTCCTATGCAGCACCGTCATCTTTGTCTTATCTCTTTATCCATTAGTGTTTGACTGGTACTTTCCCATACTTAGTGATTTTGTCCTGCCATTTCCATCCTTTTATTCTCATTCAACACAAGTATCCATTGATTAATGAAAGTCTGTAACTTTGTGACTGTCATTTTTGTTGCTCACAGCCATATAATATGACCGATATAACATTAGAGTTGACCCAGAAACATTTTAGAATCACAGTTTAGAAATATTTGTTAAATTAACCACATTCTTAGGGCTGTTAAATACATTTTTTAACAGTCAAAAGCATTATGTCAAGAACATTATAAGTCAGGGTAATTTCCTAGTTTAGCATCTTTCTACTAAACAAGTGATCTCCCCCAATTGACCTCATATATTTGAATGTATTAATTGCTTCTAGTTGTTGTGCATTTAATTATTTTTTCAACAAGGTTTAGGCTATTCCTAACCCAGGAGTCTCCTAATGACAGAATGACCACATAAAGTGCATACTTCAAGCATATAGACACTAAAATAGGGAATTACCTAAGTTTGTATTTTAGATGTCCTTGCAGAATATGTATTTCAAATTTGTTATGTTTATTATCAGATGGCTCGGACCCAGAAAAATAAAGCCACCAGTGGCCATCTGGGATTGTTGAAAGCCAAGCTGGCGAAATTGCGGAGAGAGCTCATCGAACCTAAAGGAGGTGGTGGTGGTGCTGGAGAGGGTTTTGATGTAGCAAAAACTGGAGATGCTCGAATTGGTTTTGTAGGTAGGTTGATAATGGTAATTATCCAATTTGTAGGTAGGTTGGTAATGGTAATTGTCCAATTATCCAATTTGTAAGTAGGTTGTTAATGGTTATTATCCAATTTGTAGGTAGGGTGATAATGGTAATTATCCAATTTGTAGGAAAGTTGATAATGGTAATTATCCAATTTGTAGGTAAGTTGATAATGGTTATATTACAATTTGTAGGTAGGTTGATAATAGTAATTATCCAATTTGTAGGTAGGTTGATAATGGTAATTATCCAATTTGTAGGTAGGTTGATAATAGTTATTATCCAATTTGTAGGTAGGTTGATAATAGTTATTATCCAATTTGTAGGTAGGTTGATAATGGTTATTATCCTATTTGTAGGTAGGTTGATAATGGTAATTTTCCAATTTGTAGGTAAGTTGATAATGGTAATTATCCAATTTGTAGGTAAGTTGATAATGGTAATTATCCAATTTGTAGGTAGGTTGTTAAAGGTAAAAATCCAATTTGTAGGTAGGTTGTTAATGGTTATTATCTAATTTGTAGGTAGGTTGATAATGGTAATTATCCAATTTGTAGGTAAGTTTTTAATGGTTAAAATAAAATTTGTAGGTAGGTTGATAATAGTTATTATCTAATTTGTAGGTAGGTTGATAATATTTATTATCCAATTTGTAGGTAAGTTAATGGTTAAAATCCAATTTGTAGGTAGGGTGATAATGGTTATTATTAGGGCTGGCATTTTTATGACATGTCATATTTTTTCCTTACATCTATTTTTGAAATCCAAGTTAATTCCAACTTGTGTCATGTCTTTCTGAATGCTCTGACGCTGTTTTTATTGGTCATAAAAAAAAGCATATTTTGACCATCATTTAGGTCATATTTTGACTAAATTGGGAGCATGAATGCATGTTTTTCATTATATTTGGTCATCATTTTAAGTACAGTAAAACTTTCACTTTAAGGGGCCTTGTTAGCCCAGTTGGGTAAACCATCCAACTGGGCCACTGACGTTCGGACAACCCGTGTTTGATTCTTGCTGGAAGCAGTGTGAATTGTACTCGTGGTTAGAAAAAAAAAAAGCACCTGTGGTCGACCCAGCCGCTGGCAGAAATGGGTGTCAGGGAATTACTCTGGGAAGGTGAGGAATGCTGCTTCGCATCGTGAGTTTTGATGCTTGAAGCGACACTACCTAGAAGTCTCTGAACACATCTGAATAGGCGGCAGAGCACATGAGCACTTATGGGTTTCATTTATATTACCCTTTCTTAAGCAGAAACAAATTCGGCTTTGTAACTTTATTGCTAAGAAACATGTAAACTTGCCTGAATAAATTCAACACTTCTGTGCTTGTGTTTGCCCGATACTAAAGGAATACACCATTTCAGCATCCACTCTTAATAGGATGTTAAGTAGGTGTTCCTGTGTTGTGTTGTGGTTTGCAGTATAACTGATATTTGCGCCTTTCGGCCCAACACAACCAACTTCAGAACATCATTTTTGAGTACTGGGTTGTCTTCCCTCTTTGATCCCTACTCGCTGGACCAGACTAGACAGGTTAGTCTGTTACTGGAAACACCATGGAGAGGTGGAGCAATTTCCAGCCCTGCTGCCCATCAGTGATATTCAAGCCTTTCAACCATACAGTCCATCTTACCATGAGTGGATTTAATTGCTTACAAAATTTGCTCAGTCAGCAGCCATTTTGACCTACATTTTTTTACTTTATCTGCCAGTGATTTTTTAACATGTGCAAAGTACACATGTGGGATCTTTTTTTTATTCTACCGTTGTCTAGGCCTAGGCACTAGATTTCCCCAGCCAGAGAATGAGGGGAGGTTAAAGCCAGAAAGATTCCATGGATTCAAAGTGGAAAATTCCCACTGCTTGTGAAGGGATTCAAACCCATGACCTTGTCCGGAGGTTGGCATCTTACCACTTGGTGGGGGGGGGGCAGCTTTCTCCACCAAGCTGACGATATGACATTTGAACTGGGGATTAGGTGGTCTTGAGGAAAAACGTCGGCCTATGGACAGGCAGGTCCCAGGTTTGAATCCCCCCACTCGGGGACACTGGGTGGTCGAGAGGTAAGATGTCAGCCTCTGGACAAGAAGGTCCTGGGTTCAATCAACCACCACAGGTTGTGGGAATTTGTCAGAAATCGAACCCGTGGTTTTACCTTCCCCTGGTCTCTGGGTAGTGAGATCTGACGTCTAGCCCTCTCAGAAAATGGCAAAAACCAGGTCCAGTATGCATTTACTCATGTTAAAGAACCTGTGGCAGTTTAAAGTTGAAAAGAGTAGGTCAAAAATGGCTGTAGTCCAGACAAAAATTGTTCAGCAATTCAACACATCCATGACGAGGACGTATGTGTTATGTTGAATGGTACAGGTATCGCAACTTTTCTGTAAACTAGCGGCACAACACATCCATGACGAGGACGTATGTGTCATGTTGAATGGTACAGGTATCGCAACTTTTCTGTAAACTAGCGACACAACACATCCATGACGAGGACGTATGTGTCATGTTGAATGGTACAGGTATCGCAACTTTTCTGTAAACTAGCGACACAACACATCCATGACGAGGACGTATGTGTCATGTTGAATGGTACAGGTATCGCAACTTTTCTGTAAACTAGCAGCACAACACATCCATGACGAGGATGTATGTGTCATGTTGAATGGTACAGGTATCGCAACTTTTTTGTAAACTAGCGGCACAACACATCCACACTTACTTAACAGGTGAATGCTAAAAATAAGAATTCCGTCACATGTGTTAGTTTTTCACTTTGAATCCCTTGTTTCCTTCTTGGCTTGACCCTCCCCTGGTCTTCTGGTAGAGAGATCTGATGTCTAGTCTTCTCAGATATCTGGGGAAAACAGGAGGCCCTGTGCGCACTTTCTTAAATACAGGGAGTTTTTAAATGAATAATGAGTAGGCCAAAATGGCTAAACTCAGGCAAAATTGTTAAGCAAAGGTCTGCTTTTTTCCAATGATGGATGTGTTGGAATGAAAGACAAAGACATTTTGGCTTTGCTGTGGGCTAGCACCACAGTGCACCCATGCCCAATTATTGGGTCAACACTAAGAGGATGAAAAAAAAAAACAAGAAAACAAAGATTCTGGTACACAACTGGGACAGATGGACAAAGATTCTGGTACACAACTGGGACAGATGGACAAAGATTCTGGTACACAACTGGGACAGATGGACAATGATTCTGGTACACAACTGGGACAGAAAGACAAAGATTCTGGTACACAACTGGGACAGAAAGACAATGATTCTGGTACACAACTGGGACAGAAAGACAAAGATTCTGGTACACAACTGGGACAGATGGACAATGATTCTGGCACACAACTGGGACAGATGGACAAAGATTCTGGTACACAACTGGGACAGATGAACAAAGATTCTGGGACAGATGGACAATGATTCTGGCACAACTGGGACAGATGGACAAAGATTCTGGGACAGATGGACAATGATTCTGGCACAACTGGGACAGATGGACAAAGATTCTGGGACAGATGGACAATGATTCTGGCACAACTGGGACAGATGAACAAAGATTCTGGGACAGATGGACAATGATTCTGGCACAACTGGGACAGATGGACAAAGATTCTGGCACACAACCGGGACAGATGGACAATGATTCTGGGACAGATGGACAATGATTCTGGCACAACTGGGACAGATGGACAAAGATTCTGGTACAACTGGGACAGATGGACAATGATTCTGGGACAGATGGACAATGATTCTGGCACAACTGGGACAGATGGACAAAGATTCTGGTACAACTGGGACAGATGGACAATGATTCTGGGACAGATGGACAATGATTCTGGGACAGATGGACAATGATTCTGGCACAACTGGGACAGATGGACAATGATTCTGGGACAGATGGACAATGATTCTGGCACAACTGGGACAGATGGACAAAGATTCTGGTACAACTGGGACAGATGGACAATGATTCTGGGACAGATGGACAATGATTCTGGCACAACTGGGACAGATGGACAAAGATTCTGGTACAACTGGGACAGATGGACAAAGATTCTGGTACACAACTGGGACAGATGGACAAAGATTCTGGTACACAACTGGGACAGATGGACAAAGATTCTGGCACACAACCGGGACAGATGGACAATGATTCTGGCACACAACCGGGACAGATGGACAATGATTCTGGCGCATAACCGTGACAGAAGGACAAGATTTTGGCTCAACTGGGACAGATGGACAAAGATTCTGGTACAACTGGGACAGATGGACAAAGATTCTGGTACACAACTGGGACAGATGGACAAAGATTCTGGTACACAACTGGGACAGATGGACAAAGATTCTGGCACACAACCGGGACAGATGGACAATGATTCTGGTGCATAACCGTGACAGAAGGACAAGATTTTGGCTCAACTGGGACAGATGGACAAAGGTTCTGGCCTAAAGTAGGGATGGAGGGACAAAGATTCTGTTTAACCTTAGGAACGAATGAACAAAGAAAACTATTGTTTAATTTCTCCATAGGTACTCCTCGGCGCAGCGCCTTCTTACAAGAAACCTGAGCTAGAGCACATAGCCAACTAAGCAATCTGAAAAGGTTGCTATCATTGGCAATGTCTTTCATGCATGTGTATTCATGACTATAGCATAGGGTTATGAATACAACTCGGGAATAAATTGTGATCGTTTCGCTTTGCAATGATCACAAGTACACGTGTGTGAAAGACATTGCCATTGATAACAACTGTTTTAGGTTGCTTAGCTGACCTTGTACTCCAGCGCAGGTATCTTGTGGCAAGGCACTGTGTCGAAGGGTACAGGCTCAATCCTGCTTTAAGTTGTCTATTTTTTTTTTTCTGTTGATTATTTGTGATATTTTTTTCAGTGTTTTAAACAAATCTCTGGTACACATTTTCGGAGGCTGAGTGAACCTAGAAACCAACATGACAGCCAAAAAAAACAATTCTCCGCCTCTGGGAATTGAGCCAGAACCCTTTTTATCAATAGCAAATTTATGGCAATAAATTATGCTTTTGGCCTACATTAACTACATGGCAAGTCAATTTCAATATTTACCTTATATTCCAGGTTTCCCATCAGTTGGCAAATCTACTTTACTGAGTAATTTGGCTGGTGTCTATTCAGAAGTAGCAGCATATGAGTTCACAACCCTGACGACCGTTCCTGGGGTCATCAGATACAAAGGTGCCAAGATACAAGTAAGTCTGTCTCAAATAATCCTGCCATTTTTGTTGTTATGTTTTTTTGTTTTATTTCTTCATTATCAGACATAATGGGCCCAAGATTAGCACAAGCACCTGGTCAGGAAGTGATTTGAGGGACGAAGAGAAAGAGGAGGAAAGCAAAGAGAAAAGATATCAGACAGCTTAAGAGAATGGCTTGGCAGGAGGTCAACAACAGAAATTATAAATAACTTGAGATCGAAAGTTGTGGAGAGACATGATCACCTATGCCAGCAGTCCCAGTACTTAGTGATTAAATAACATAAGCTATCCTACTTAAGCTATCTCCCATGATGTGGTTTAAATCTAACCTAGTCCATATACTGTTACACCGAAAGGCACAGAGATTGTGGCTTGCTGTAAACTGGCAACACAAGACATCCATGCCCACTTAAAAGGGTGAAAGCTGATAAAGTAGAGAAGAAAGGTGAACCTTCAAGTCAATCAATCAGTTATCCCATAATTTTGTCTTTGAGGCACGTTCGATAACATTTTCACAATGTGCTTCCAATCGTTGTGATTTACAGCAGCTCTTTGTGATACGACAAAAGACATTGCTGTCCATTCTCTGATGTTATCCACCCTCCTTTTCTTCAGTCTTATTTCCCCTGGTACTGTGCCTTGCGGAGCCGCTATAGCTCAGTGGTTAGTGAACTGGACTACAAAGGTCAAGGGGTGGGGTTCGATCCCAACCGACGGCTTCCGGGTTCACCCAGCCTTAAATGGGTACCTGATTTTTTTCTGGGAAAGTAAAGCAGCGCAGGCGTGATACTGACCACATTACCCCAAAAATCATGTGCAGAAGGTCTGTAAAATATAGGGTCACTAACACCATATTTCCCTATACGCCACTTGGCGTGATGAGGGTACTTTACTTTACTTACTGTGCCTTGCAGGATGGTCATATGTAAGGCCTGTGTACCGTGTGATGTGTCCATACCAGGTCAGTTTCTACTCTTTTATTATTGACAATAAGTCTATAATTGGTTCAGGGGATCGTTGGATTCTTTTGCTCACTTCTTCATTGATGATATGCTCTCTGTATATGTGTAATATCTTTCCTATATTCTTCTTTGGAGATTAGCAATAAGTGTCCATGTTTCACATCATCATCATGTGCCATACCGGTTGGTGTAGGCGATCATGTCCTTTCACAATCTTCTATCTACAATACACCGTAGCAATTCTGTTGATGACTGTTGTCCTCACCATGACACCAAGCTATCCAGTATTTTCTCTCTTTGTCGCCCGCGATCTCTCTTTCCCTGTATTTTGTCAGTTGTAACCAAGTATTCCAACTTTCCTCTTCTCGTTATGTGCCAGAAAAATGTTGATTGTTTCTTTCTGATGTTATTTAGGAGCTGCCTTTTTATGTTGGCCTCTTTGAGAATTTCCTTGTTGGTCATTTTAGCTGTCCAGGGAACTCTCAACATTCTTCTGAGAAATCCCATCTCTGTGGCATCTAATCATCTTTTCCTTTGTCTACTGTCCATGATTCACTTCCATAGGTCAGAATTGGCTCTATATAGCACCAATGAACTCTCTTTCTCACTTCTATTGACATAAACTTATTGCATAAGAGTTTTTTCATTTTCTGAAATGCTATTTTGGCCTGATCTATTCTAATTTTTATATCTGCTGTACATCTTCCATCTGATGTTATTATTATGCCCAAGTATTTGACGCTTTCAACTTGTTTCAGATTTGTCATGTTTATTTTTATGCTGCATGATGGTAATGATTGTTTCTACTATATGACCATTGCTTCTGTTTTCTTACTGCGCAGACTGAGTTCCACAGTTATACATAAATACAGGGGAAACTACTCTTGTTGTGTTGTGCTAAAATAACAATTTGCCACAACCAGAAGATAACCCAGAACCTTCGAGTCTATAGGAGTACACTAACCAGTCAGTGACAGCCATTTTGTGGTGTACTTCATTTTCTTGCAATGATTTCATGCCTCTTAGGCTTCTCTAATGATTTTTGTATTTAACTCACAGCTGCTGGATTTACCTGGCATTATTGAAGGTGCTAAAGATGGCAAGGGTCGAGGCAAACAAGTTATAGCAGGTCAGTGTTTATATTAGTAATGGCTGAGCTCACAATATATCTGTGTGTGCGTGTGAGGTGGTGGATAAGCTTATTATACAGTAGAGTCCACGTGTAGCAACGGATAAGGTCACAATATATTTTTAACCTTTATGCAGCAATGTCTAAGCTCACAGTACATTTTAGTCTCTGTGGTAAAGGTAAAGAACAAGACTTCAATCTGCGTCTTAGCACGCAAGTTTTCACCCATACGTGCTCAGCCGTTTATCCAGAAGTGTTTGGAGGCTTCTGGATAGTGTCGCTTCAAGCTTTGGATAAACTCCCAATACAGTTTAGTCTCTGTAGCAATGGATAAACTTCCAATACAGTTTAGTCTCTGTAGCAATGGATAAACTTCCAATACAGTTTAGTCTCTGTAGCAATGGATAAACTGACAGTACAATTTAGTCTCTGTAGCAGTGGATAAACTGACAGTACAATTTAGTCTCTGTAGCAGTGGATAAACTGACAGTACAATTTAGTCTCTGTAGCAATGGATAAACTTCCAATACAGTTTAGTCTCTGTAGCAATGGATAAACTGACAGTACAATTTAGTCTCTGTAGCAGTGGATAAACTGACAGGACAATTTAGTCTCTGTAGCAATGGATAAACTGACAGTACAATTTAGTCTCTGTAGCAATGGATAAACTTCCAATACAGTTTAGTCTCTGTAGCAATGGATAAACTTCCAATACAGTTTAGTCTCTGTAGCAATGGATAAACTTCCAATACAGTTTAGTCTCTGTAGCAATGGATAAACTTCCAATACAGTTTAGTCTCTGTAGCAATGGATAAACTGACAGTACAATTTAGTCTCTGTAGCAGTGGATAAACTGACAGTGTTTGTTGAAGACCTATGCTCCACATCGAGCTGAAAGTGTTTGTTGAAGACCTATGCTCCACATCGAGCTGAAAGTGTTTGTTGAAGACCTATGCTCCACAGGGAGTTGAAAGTGTTTGTTGAGGACCTATGCTCCACAGGGAGCTGAAAGTGTTTGTTGAAGACCTATGCTCCACAGGGAGCTGAAAGTGTTTGTTGAGGACCTATGCTCCACAGGGAGCTGAAAGTGTTTATTGAAGACCTATGCTCCACATTGAGCTGAAAGTGTTGAAGACCTATGCTCCACATCGAGCTGAAAGTGTTTGTTGAAGACCTATGCTCCACAGGGAGCTGAAAGTGTTTGTTGAGGACCTATGCTCCACAGGGAGCTGAAAGTGTTTGTTGAAGACCTATGCTCCACAGGGAGCTGAAAGTGTTTGTTGAGGGCCTATGCTCCACAGGGAGCTGAAAGTGTTTGTTGAAGACCTATGTTCCACAGGGAGCTGAAAGTGTTTGTTGAAGACCTATGCTCCACAGGGAGCTGAAAGTGTTTGTTGAGGACCTATGCTCCACAGGGAGCTGAAAGTGTTTGTTGAAGACCTATGCTCCACAGGGAGCTGAAAGTGTTTGTTGAAGACCTATGCTCCACAGGGAGCTGAAAGTGTTTGTTGAAGACCTATGCTCCACATTGAGCTGAAAGTGTTTGTTGAAGACCTATGCTCCACATCGAGCTGAAAGGTAGAAGAAGAAGAAGAATTTGCATAATAATTTTGCCTGTGACATTTTAATTTCCTATCTGGTACAGTCGAACCTGTCTAAGGCGACCATTCACGGGACTTTCAAAAACTGGTCCCATAGGACAGGTGGTCCTGCCTCACAGGTTTCACATAATAAATAGAGCGATAAAAAAAATTTTATCCTAAGCACTATGAAGACTAACCTGCAAATCAGCGTAATCCATGAGTAGAACATAGTGCACATGTCGGTCTACAATAGCCACTGGTTGGACACTTTTCATAAAACACGATAGTTAAACACACAAAATAAAACACACATACACAGATTCCACTTATACTGTACATGTATCACTTTTGACTTGAAAAAAAATCCAATATGGTAGTCTGTTGTTTGACAGATGAAATAAACGATAAGTTCAATTTTTCTCTCAAGTCCATGATAACGTCTAGTATGTCAGATCTCCCGTTTGTTATTGAATAGGTGCGCAGAAGCTCCAAAGCATTATGTGCATCTGCGATAGTGTATGTTTTCTCAATGTCAGTAGAATCTTGTTCGTTGTCTGATTCACTATTCACATCCTCAGCAGCTAAAATTGCAGTGGCAGGAAGATCCCAGTTTGTTTCTATTGTGTTGCAAGTTTGGAGCCCTGAATCAATCATGGAGATGTCTGTCAATTGGTATCCAAACAATTCTTTTGAAAGGTTATCCAAAGCAGTAGAAATTGCAGTAGAAACAATTTGCACGTCGGTCTTTGATGCAGATTCCATGTGCGTCAGAGAATATGCGTGTGTTTCAGCAGGACAATGAAAACCTGCTTTACAGAAACACTTAAGGATGGTTGAGTTGTCCACTTCTTTCCATGCTGCAGCAATCCAGTAGACTACATCCAGTAAATTGACCTGTTTCATGAGTTCGGTTCCGGAAGCATCCTTGTTTGATTCCATGACTGTGATAAGATGTAGAAGCTGTTTTTGTCTAAACTTTAATTTAAATGTCTGAATGACACCCTGGTCTAGGGGTTGAACTAATGCAGTTGTGTTGGGTGGCAGAAACTGCAGCTTAACATTCTGTAGTTCGATCTTGGGATGACAGGTAGCGTTGTCAACAAATAAAATAATGTGGCCTTTTTTTCTGCATCTTACGGTCAAAACTTTTCAGCCAATCTTCAAATATAGCTGCAGTCATCCATGCCTTTTTGTTGTTTCTGTAAATCACTGGCAGTGTGTTTATGTTGATGTTTTTAAAAATCCTAGGGTTAGCTGCTTTCCCAATCACTAAAGCCGGTTCTTGTTCCCCCAACATGTTAGTGCATAGAATCACTGTTATTCGCTCTTTGCTTTTTTTACCCCCAGCGCATTTTTCTCCTTTGACAAAAAATGTTTTGTCCGTAGTCGCTTTGAAAAATAACCCGGTTTCATCTAAATTAAAAATGTCTTGAGCAGCGTAACCATAGCATATCTCGGATAATTTAGAAGTCCAGTCAGCCGCAGCACTCATATCTGAATCACCGACTTCGCCACATTGCTTACCAAACACAAGATTGTGTCTTTTAATGAAGGCCTCTAACCAGCCGTTCGATGCTTTAAAGACTGAGTTTTCCAATTCTTTTGCAAACTGTAAAGCTCGTTCTTTGATCATCGGCCCAGATAACGGAATTTTTCGTGCAAGTGCTGATTGACACCATTTCCAACAAAGTGTATTTATGTCTTCATTTCCCGTTTTCCTGCTATTCCTTCTTTTCATACTTGGTGCATTATTTTCAAAGTCATTCATATACTCGGCTTTTCTCTTTAACGTACGTAAAATCTGTGTCTTTCCCACTCCAAACTGTTCTGCCAATAATCGCGAACTTTTACCTTGCTGATTTTGTCGAATCACTGATATTCGTTCTTCCAGCGTTAATGCTTTTGGTTTTACACTTTTGACACTGGCCATTTCCTATATTGTGTGTAACACTTTTAAAATCCACAAAAATAATTCACTGAGATACTGTACATGTACATGAATACACTCTAAGCGGGCAATGACTAATTCTTTAGTTAATTCCTGTAATTTATACGGGCCACGCAATGGTCTACTCTGGTCTAGACGGAACCGCGAAGTGATGTCACTTCACGAATCATAGATCTGTGTCTGCACCAGTATTGACTGATAAACGTAACACGTCCCACTGTAATCTGGGACTCACTAAATACGGGAAAACATCAACACCTGTAGACACCTGTGTCGATCGTTTATAGCTCCCAGCGAGACGAAGGACTGGCTGGTCGTCGTAAACGGGATAAATAACATTGGCGGCGGTTAATTAGCCTGGTCTCTGGTCGCGTCATACGGTGAGCGCCGTAATCAGTGTTAGCATATAGTAAAAAACTCGGGGAAATTGTAGACCCGGTCCTATAACCAGGGAAACGCTTTAAACAGGTGGTCCTAAGACCAGGTTCGACTGTATTTCAACTCTGCATTCTACAATAACTCAGCCTTGAATTTAAACATTGCCAATTTGACTTATTTCATTTGATTGGATTTCTAATTTCACTTATTTGGTTGTGCTTGCCTCCAACAGTGGCCAGGACCTGCAGTCTTATCTTTATTGTATTGGATGTGTTGAAACCCCTACAGCATAAGCGCATCATTGAAAGGGAGTTGGAAGGGTTTGGCATCCGACTCAACAAGGAGCCACCCAACATCCAATTCAAGAAGAAGGACAAAGGTGGATTGAACTTGTCAGTTCTGGTAAGGGATGCATCATCATTTTACCACAGGCCTTCCTCAAGCATTCTCATTCTTTCTGTATTTTGGTCACATCTTTCTAGCTCATAGCGTGACCTCCCTGCCCTTCTTCTTGTATCTGTTTATGGGACTAAAGGTCCAGTAGCTTCTGCACTGAAAATAGGTTAATGATTCATAGCTGACTGCCTATATTAGAATCAGCAAACAACAGCTGATCAAGATCCTACGGTATCCTTCCATGACAGATATGCTTGCGTTCGCCAGATGACTAAAGGAATACACCTTCTAATCATCCGCCCTTAAAAGGATGTTAGGTGGGCGTGTCTGCGTTGTGTTGTGGTTTGCAGTAAAACTGTGATATTTGTGCCTTCAGGCCCAACACATCCAACTTCAGAACGACATTTGAGTACTGTGTTGTCTCCCTTCTTCAATCCCTACTCACTTGGCCAAACTAGACAGGTTAGTCTGTTACTAAAGGCACCATGGAGAGGTGTAGTAGGGTCTGGATGGTTCTGGCTCACTGATCCTGTTACAAGCCATCAGATATGGATCACTTCTAGCTCTGCTGGAATATACAGCTTTCATATATATCATGGGGAGACAACTATGAAAACAGTCTATTCAGTCTGGCACGGAAGTTGGACACTTTTATTTAGGAACAGCATTTACATGTAAATGTTCATCTCATGTGCTCGTTATTGTGCTCATTTGCACAATTTTTGAGCAAGCATCGTGGTCAGCATAGATTAAGAACCTTTAGTACCCATTTATTGTTACATGAATCTATAAGGGAAACATACCAAACCTCTTGTTCTCAACAAATCATTTTATCCCAGTTAGATAAGTGAAGTAAAGTACAAGACTTGAATCGGCATCTTAGCACACTAGTATTCCACCCATATGTGCTCAGCTGCCTATCCAGAAATGTTTGGAGACTTCTTGATAGTGTCGCCTCAAGCACTGAAACTCAAAATGCGAGGCGGCATTCCTCACATTCCCAGAGTGATACCCTGGTACCAATTTCTGCTGGCAGCTGGGTTGACCACGGGGTTATTTTTTTTCAACTCCAGTATTTAAATACCCCATTGTGTCCACTCCAATATTTAAATAACCCATTGTGTCCACTCCAATATTTAAATAACCCATTGTGTCCACTCCAATATTTAAATAACCCATTGTGTCCACTCCAATATTGAAATAATCCATTGTGTCCACTCCAATATTTAAATAACCCATTGTGTCCACTCCAATATTTAAATAACCCATTGTGTCCACTCCAATATTGAAATAACCCATTGTGTCCACTCCAATATTTAAATAACTCATTGCGTCCACTCCAATATTGAAATAACCCATTGCGTCCACTCCAATATTTAAATAACCCATTGTGTCCACTCCAATATTTAAATAACCCATTGTGTCCACTCTAATATTAAAATACCCCATTGTGTCCACTCCAATGTCCAGGTACCACAGTCCGAGCTGGACCAGGATTTGGTGAAAACAATCCTGAATGAGTACAAGATCCACAACGCAGACATCACCCTGCGGTACGATGCTACCACCGAAGACTTGATCGATGTCATCGAGGGCAACAGGGTTTACATCCCCTGTATTTACCTTCTGAACAAGATTGATCAGATCTCTATAGAGGTCAGTAGTACTTATTATGTTGTTCTTTACATACATCAACTTTTTATTTCTCTAGCAAATATCTCTATAGAGGTCAGTAGTACTTATTATGTTGTTCTTTACATACATCAGATTTTTATTTCTCTAGCAAATATCTCTATAGAGGTCAGTAGTACTTATTATGTTGTTCTTTACATACATCAGATTTTTATTTCTCTAGCAAATATCTCTATAGAGGTCAGTAGTACTTATTATGTTGTTCTTTACATACATCAGATTTTTATTTCTCTAGCAAATATCTCTATAGAGGTCAGTAGTACTTATTATGTTGTTCTTTACATACATCAACTTTTTATTTCTCTAGCAAAGTCCAGAGGGAATCTATTTTGTGCAAAAATAACGTTTTCCTATTGTTCACACCAGGTAGTTTATGTGCTGAGATGTCTCCCATCATATAGGCAGATATTCTCCGACTTCAGAGATACTTTCATTTTTTTTAATCATCAAGAGTTTTAATGTTTTGGTAGATTTTAAAATTCTGAATTAAGATAGCTCTCTGTGAGTCACGTTTTTACGAGACGGTACTGCCACTTAATTGTTACATTTGTAGTTCAGAAAATAAGATTTTCTGTAAACTTTTGCTACACAGTTGTGTGCTTACCCAAGCAGAAACAGGGGAATTGGAGGCTGTAATCATTTCCTGGCTTAGATTAGATTTATGGCCTGAAATTAAAACCCATCATGCCATGGTTGCCGGAGGTGTTACGTTGTCTATTGACATGGTGGCTGTAAGTCTGTCAATCCAACTGTATGTTCGGCTCCCTCTTAGTGTTGTTTCCTGGCTATCCCATGTTACAAAGGGAGGTGTTACGTTGTCTATTGACATGGTGGCTGTAAGTCTGTCAATCCAGCTGTATGTTCGGCTCCCTCTTAGTGTTGTTTCCTGGCTATCCCATGTTACAAAGGGAGGTGTTACGTTGTCTGTTGACATGGTGGCTGTAAGTCTGTCAATCCAGCTGTATGTTCGGCTCCCTCTTAGTGTTGTTTCCTGGCTATCCCATGTTACAAAGATTTTTTTTTGATAGACAGCACCAGCAGCCAAGGAGAATAAGGGGGAAAACATTTCTTGAAAAGTAGTGACATTAAAAATAAATAACCGCCCTTTTTGTATAGCAGAGCCTTTTTATGGCGCATACAGTGGCAAGCTGTCATATTTCAAGAACATGTATTTTGAGGTAGTAATTTTTATGATGGATCATAATCTAGAGTTGATTTTGCCCAGTGACCATTTTTGGCATACTCTTATTGTGCACATAATGAACACAGAACCTTCTGTTTTTCTCCACTTCCCATGAGAGCTAGACAGCAAGTCTCACCCACCATCCCAGGGACTCATCATCATCAAGTACTAGGATTATTGGCATAGGTGATCATGTCTCTCCACAACTTTCCATCTCGACAGTTATTTATCATTTCTGTTGTTGACCTTCTGCCAGGCCATTCTCTTAAGCTGTCTGGTGTCTTTTCTCTTTGCTTCCCTCTATCTCTTTGTCCCTCAATTTTACAAGTTACAATATATTCCAGTTGTTCTCTTCTCATTACATGGCCAAAAAATGATGATTGTTTCTTCCTAATATTGGAAATTAGCTCTCTTTTTGCTTTGACCTCTTTCAGAACGTTTTCACTACTCTTCTTAGCTGTCCATGATATTCTCAACATTCTTCTGTAAAACCACATTTGTACAGACTCCAGTGATTTTCTTGTCTGTTGTCCTATTGTCCATGATTCGCATCCATATCTTAAGACTGGCTCTACATAACATTTAAGAACTCTTTTCCTTGTTTCTATTGTCAAAAATGGATTGCAAATGGAATCTTCCTCATTTTTTGGAAAGCTACTTTTGCCTGAGCCATTCTGCATCTCACCTCTTTTGTACATCTTCCGTCTGAGGTTAACAAACAAAGTTCCCAAATATTTAAATTCATTTACCTGTTTTAATATTGTTCCACTTGTCTTTATATTGCACTGTGGTGATGTCTTTTTCTTTGTTGTTACCATTACCTCTGTCTATCCCAGGGACTAGGGGAGGGTAAAGCCATGAAGAAACCACAAGATTAAATTCTTTTTATTATTTTTTAAATGTTATTTTTCAACTGCCTGTTGTGGGAATTGTATCCCAGACCCTCTTGTTGAAAGGCCATCCTGCCTCTAGGCCTCCCAGTAAATTATAATGTTCCATGCAGTAGGCATTAAATTTTTATAATGTTCCATGCAGTGGGCATTAAATTATTATAATGTTCCATGCAGTGGGCATTAAATTTTTATAATGTTCCATGCAGTGGGCATTAAATTATTATAATGTTCCATGCAGTGGGCATTAAATTATTATAATGTTCCATGCAGTGGGTATTAAATTTGACTGAGGGGTTTGCAGACAGGATGAAAACAAAATGACATTTCAATCACTTTAATGTATTGTTTAGAGTGATCACACCTTACGCTCTGTGTGTGTGCGTACGAGAGAGAGAGAGAGAGTATTGTTACAATATGGGGGATGGTGTAGCTCAGTGGTTGTTGAACTAAACTACTGAGGTCAAGAGGCCAGGTTTGATCCAGGTTGATGGCTCCTTTGGTACAAGATTTTTCTGGGAAAATGGGACAAACTGACATAATACTAGCCATGTTACGCATTTAAAATATGTGCCTTCGGTCATTGAAAAACATGAACACGACTGCCCTATTCCCTGCAATCATTAACACTACATTACAATTCCGTCGTAAAAATTACTGTCTCAAAATACAAATTCTTGAAATTTGATAAATCGGACACAATCGACTCCACAGTCCCTTGTATACAAAATCAAGGTCAGCACCTCAACTACATGTACATGTGGACAGGCACCTCAGACTGTTGAACACATACTTCAAGACTACTGAATATAGTAGACTGAGGAAAATCCATTGGCTTATAGATACAACACTACAGGCACCTCAGACTGCTGAACACATACTCAGAGACTGTACTGAATATAGTAGATTGAGGAAAATCCATTGGCCCATAGATACAACACTACAGGCACCTCAGACTGCTGAACACATACTCCGAGACTGTACTGAATATAGTAGACTGAGGAAAATCCATTGGCCCATAGATACAACACTACAGACAAAACTATATGGGCCACTGCAAGAATTACTAAAGACAGCAACATTTATACAGGAAACAATATTGCAGATAAAGACAATACTTAGGCGAACGAAAGATAGATTAATACTATTTCTGGAACTCAATTATCATGAAAACATGACCTACAGCTAGGAATTATAATCTAGGATTAAGGCATGGAAAGAGCCCTTTACTTTTACATGAAAATAGTTATAACATTCCTTGTGTTGGATGCCAAAAAGGCCCAATATAACCCTGTGCTGAAAGTGGCCAATGATTGGTTGCACCATGATCAGTGAACTAAAAGTAGGTACTTTCACAAATAAAAAAAAATTGTTTAATATAATATCTAGACAGGAGCCGTGATAACTCAGTGGTTAGTGAACTGGACTACAAAGGACAAGAGGTAGGGTTTGATCCCAACTGACGGCTTCAGGCCAACTGACCCAGTCTTAAATGGGTACAAGATTTGTTTTCTGGGAAAGTAAAGCGGCACGGGTGTAATACAGACCACATGACCCAAAAATCATGTGCTGAAGGTCTGTATACAAATTATGGTCACTAACACCATATCCCTATATGCCACTTGGCGTGATGGGGCTCTTTACTTTTTTAAATATAATATCTAGATATCCCTTAATGATGGTCATCATCATGTGCTATACCGGTTGGCGTAGGCGGTCATGTCTTTCCACAATCTTTTATCTACAGTGATATAAGTTCTGTTTTTGACTGTTTTCCATGCCATGACACCAAGCTATCCAGTATTTTCTTTCTTTCTTTGTCGTCTGCGATCTCTCTTTCCTTTTATTTTGCCAGTTGTAACCAAGTATTTCAACTTTCATCTTCTCACGATGTGCCCGATAGAAATCCAAAAATACCTCATTTGTGTCTGTAAGTTAGTTATTAAAAAAGTTAGTTAAACCATATTCTTTTTTACACGTCTTGTATCTACTGGATATTGGTCAAATCTAATACCTTGTTCAATTATCTACAAATTCATATATAATATGTTATATGTTAGATAAATATAAATATGTAGATTGATTCTTAAAACCATGAACAATTTTGTCTCTGAAATCTCTTCCGTTGTGTCGATAAAAAGCTTCCGTAAGGAAAGAGTTAAGAATACAGGTTATTGTGATCTTTTCGGTGTCCTGTACCAATTGGTACCTTTTCTTTTTAAAGTTCTGTAGAGGAGTGTTAAAAATGTTGATGGATTGAGGCCCTGTTTGGGGTAGAAGTAAACTGAGAATCTCAAAGCAAGAGCTCAAATGGGAACCTGAGGGTAAGAGAAGAATGTCAGCAAAATGAAGAGAGAAGAAGAATAAAATGATCCAGTATCTATCTCTTGTTGCAGGAGCTGGACATCATCTACAAGATCCCCCATACAGTACCCATCTCTGCCCACCACAAGTGGAACTTTGATGACCTTCTTGAGAAGATGTGGGACTACCTCCAGCTTGTCAGAATGTTAGTTTATGTGTTAACAGTGATGGTAATAGTGATTGATAACTACAGTAGTAATATTAGTTGATAATAATCATCATCATCAGGTTGCAGGTCCTTCGCAGAACATTGCATTCATCACATTCCGTCTGAAAGAATCTCTCTCTCTAGTCAGATCTCCCACAGAATTTTGCATTCACCATCTGAAAGAATCTCTGTCTCTAGTCAGATCTCCCATAGAATGTTGCATTCACCATCTGAAAGAATCTCTGTCTCTAGTCAGATCTCCCTTAGAATGTTGCATTCACCATCTGAAAGAATCTCTGTCTCTAGTCAGATCTTCCACAGAACATTGCACTCACCACAACTCGCCTGAAAGAATCTCTGGCCAGATCTCCCATAGAACATTGGATTTACTACAGCCTGTCAGTAGATAGATCTCCCTCAGAGAGTTGCTCTCTCACAGCCAGTCTGAAAGAATCTGTCTCTAGCCAAATATCCCACAGAACGTTGTATTCACCACAGCCCATTTGAAAGAATCTTTTGTCTCTAGCCAGATCTCCCACAAAACACTGCATTCACCACAGCCCATGTGAAAGAATCTTTTGTCTCTAGCCAGATCTCCCACAAAACACTGCATTCACCACAGCCCATTTGAAAGAATCTTTTGTCTCTAGCCAGATCTCCCACAAAACACTGCATTCACCACAGCCCATGTGAAAGAATCTTTTGTCTCTAGCCAGATCTCCCACAGAACACTGCATTCACCACAGCCCATCTGAAAGAATCTTTTGTCTCTAGCCAGATCTCCCACAGAACACTGCATTCACCACAGCCCATCTGAAAGAATCTTTTGTCTCTAGCCAGATCTCCCACAGAACACTGCATTCACCACAGCCCATCTGAAAGAATCTTTTGTCTCTAGCCAGATCTCCCACAGAACACTGCATTCACCACAGCCCATCTGAAAGAATCTTTTGTCTCTAGCCAGATCTCCCACAGAACTTTACTCTCACTACAGCCTGTCTCAAAGATTCTCTAGGTAGATCTCACACTTCTTCTGTTGCCATGTTCAAGATCTCCTTCTTGTCTTGAAACCACCTTCTTCTTGGTCTAGCCCTGGTGCGTCACCCAGGAACCATACAGTATTACACAACAGGCCCTTTTTTGGAATCCCCAGGGGAAAAGACAAAGAGGAAGACTAAGGAATTCACGGAGAAGACAGTTAGAAGCAGAGATGGAGATGATGGGGAAGACATGGAACGATCTTAAAAGAATGGCAAGAAACAGAACGACTTGGAAAGTGTTTGTTGAAGACCTATGCTCCACAGGGAGCTGAAAGGTAGAAGAAGATTTTGTCCTGACATTTCCATCCTTTTATTCGGCACAAACATTCATTATTGAAGGTCTCTATCTTTGTGACTGTCGTTTTTCTTGTTGTTCTCCATATCTCACAGCCATATAATAGGATTGATTTAACATTGGAGTTCTTTGTGTATGATGATAATAAACTGTATGTTCAACTAGCCCTCTCACTACAAGTTTGGTTGCCATCTTAGTATACCATGATACTTTGTATCCTCAGCTACACCAAACCCAAAGGCCAGCTCCCAGACTACTCCTCACCCGTTGTGCTGAAGGAAGGAAAGAGTGCAGTGGAAGACTTTTGTAACAAACTTCACAGAAACATCATTCGGGAATTCAAAATGTAATTTTTTTGTTTCCCTTCTGCAGTGATCAGTTACTGCTATACATTTAGATATTTAGACCAGCTTAGGTCACGAACAAGACAAACTAAGAAGTTTGAGATCTTCATCATTTGCCCATAACTTGTAATGTAGTGTTGTATCTGTGGGTCATACTTGTGTTCATAGGGTGTTGAGAGCACTGCAGTTCTGGAGTTTGTCTGGATGTACCTGTGTTGAGAGTGCTGCAGTCCTGTAGGATATGTTCTGGAGTTTGTCTGGATGTACCTGTGTTGAGAGTGCTGCAGTCCTGTAGGATATGTTCTGGAGTTTGTCTGGATGCCCTGTGTTGAGTGTGCTGCAGTCCTGTAGGATATGTTCTGGAGTTTGTCTGGATGCTCCTGTGTTGAGAGTGCTGCAGTCCTGTAGGATATGTTCTGGAGTTTGTCTGAATACTTTATGGTCACAAGTTACAAAGTCACTGAGTCTTATCTTGTGTAGGTGTGCTCGGAGGCCACAGTGACCTGTTCTAAGTCTAAATATCTTGGTCTGCTCATGTCTGCTTAGCTTGTTTAAGCTGTCATGTTCTGTCTCATATTTCCCATATAACTCCCTCCATTCTGTTTTCCTAACTTGTTTAAGCTGTCATGTTCTGTCTCATATTTCCCATATAACTCTCTCCGTTCTGTTTTCCTAACTTGTTTAAGCTGTCATGTTCTGTCTCATATTTCCCATATAACTCTCTCCATTCTGTTTTCCTAACTTGTTTAAGCTGTCATGTTCTGTCTCATATTTCCCATATAACTCCCTCCATTCTGTTTTCCTAACTTGTTTAAGCTGTCATGTTCTGTCTCATATTTCCCATATAACTCCCTCCATTCTGTTTTCCTAACTTGTTTAAGCTGTCATGTTCTGTCTCATATTTCCCATATAACTCTCTCCATTCTGTTTTCCTAACTTGTTTAAGCTGTCATGTTCTGTCTCATATTTCCCATATAACTCTCTCCATTCTGTTTTCCTAACTTGTTTAAGCTGTCATGTTCTGTCTCATATTTCCCATATAACTCCCTCCATTCTGTTTTCCTAACTTGTTTAAGCTGTCATGTTCTGTCTCATATTTCCCATATAACTCTCTCCATTCTGTTTTCCTAACTTGTTTAAGCAGTCATGTTCTGTCTCATATTTCCCATATAACTCCCTCCATTCTGTTTTCCTAGCTTGTTTAAGGATTGTCTTTATTTCCTTGGCACTCTGGCGCTGGTTGGACTGTTCGTGTTTGCTGTTGAATATTTTAAAAAGATAGACCTTTTTTTATTGTTTAAATATCTTACCCCAGACAGCGGCATAATGCAAACTCTTTTTCCATTTCCAATATTAGGAAGAAACAATCATCATTTTTTGGCCATGTAATGAGAAGAGAACAACTGGAATATATTGTAACAACTGGGAAAATTGAGGGACGAAGAGATAGAGGGAAGCAAAGAGAAAAGATACCAGACAGCTTAAGAGTATGGCTTGGCAGAAGGTCAACAGCAGAAATGATAAATAACTGTCGAGATCGAAAGTTGTGGAGAGACATGATCACCTACACCAGTAGGCCCGGTACTTGATGATAATGATGATAGAGAGGTGTACTAGAGGTAGGGGAGTACAGAGGTAGGAGGAGGAAGTGAGAGGAAGAGGGATCTTCAGAAGGACAGGGACACATTGATGCCACGAGGGGTGAGGCAACCCAAAAGGGTGATTCTCTAGAGTGAGAGACATAATGACTTACAGCAGCAGGTACGGTACTTGATGATGATGATATATTCAACATTTAACCATAAAGGTGTTTAAACAAGGTGACATTTTCTTGCATTCACTTTGAACATATAACAGAAGTAGTTATTTATCTGTCTGGAAAGACACAAAAGAGCAAATGGACTAAAGTATCCATGACAGACAACTGTGCAATATTGGCAGTCCAGTTCATGTTGAACAAAATTTTTTCCCTTGTAGTTGATTCCTTTTTTTTTTTGTTTGATTTTCTTCAGAGCATTGGTTTGGGGTTCGTCTGTGAAACACTGTCCACAGAGGGTCGGGAAGGAGCATGTGTTGAACGATGAGGATGTTGTTCAGATTATCAAGAGGTAGGTGACTGCTTGAGTGTTGAACTAGCAACTGTTGTTGGCATTAGCTTCCTGAGTGAAATTGTTGATTTAACTACTTCACATCTAAAATTGATGTTTGTTAATTCAACTAATTTTCAACTAAAATTGATGTTTGTTGGTTCAGCTACTTCACAACTAAAATTGATGTCTGTTGATTCAGCTGTTTCACAACTAAATTGATGTCTGTTGATTCAGCTATTTCACAACTAAATTGATGTCTGTTGATTCAGCTGTTTCACAACTAAAATTGATGTCGTTGATTCAGCTACTTCACAACTAAAATTGATGTTTGTTGGTTCAGCTACTTCACAACTAAAATTGATGTCGTTGATTCAGCTATTTCACAACTAAATTGATGTCTGTTGATTCAGCTGTTTCACAACTAAAATTGATGTCGTTGATTCAGCTACTTCACAACTAAAATTGATGTCTGTTGATTCAGCTGTTTCACAACTAAAATTGATGTTTGTTGGTTCAGCTATTTCACAACTAAATATGATGTCTGTTGATTCAGCTATTTCACAACTAAAATTGATGTCTGTTGATTCAGCTATTTCACAACTAAATATGATGTCTGTTGATTCAGCTATCTCACAACTAAAATTGATGTCTGTTGATTCAGCTATTTCACAACTAAAATTGATGTCTGTTGATTCAGCTATTTCACAACTAAAATTGATGTCTGTTCATTCAGCTATTTCACAACTACGAGACATGTCCAAATGAAACCCGTCCCAGTAGCTATATTACAAACATAGGTTAGGTACATTAGCAGGTATGACAGAATTAAACCAAGTAATTGTTATGAAGTAAGTACTGACTAGGAATCTGTAGAGAGAGTCTACCATAGGCTTTGTCATGTTATGTCTTTTACTCTGTCATTAGTAAGTAAAGAGCCCCCGTCACGTCAAGTGACGTATAGGGAATATAGTGTTAGTGACTTATTTTTTTTACAGACATTCAGCACATGATTTTTGGGATAATGTGGTCGGTATTACACCCATGCCGCTTTACTGTCCCAGAAAAAATCAGCACCCATTTAAGGCTGGGTGAACCCCGAAGCCGTCAGTTGGGATCGAACCCTACCTCTTGTCCTTTGTAGCCCAGTTCACTAACCACCTATCATTAGGATGAAGTTATTCTCATTACTAGTTTTAGTTGTCCTTGATATTCTCAACTCAACATGGGATCATTGTTTTACAATCAGTCTCTGATAGGGCTAGACTTTTCATCATAGATAACTGGAGACATTGTAATTGAGCAGCAGTGTTAAACTGCAAGAAATAAACTTGGACCTGTTCAGGTTTAACTGCTGAGAAAGAGAGGAAATCTTTAACGCTCATGTTTTGAAGCAACTGTGATCTAAATTTGTCAAGGTTATTTTTAGAAATATGTTGAGTTGCCCGTCTATTATAGGATAATAGCAGCATAGTGGTGGTTATTAAACTTCTTCTGTCGCATTCATTGACCTCATTCAGACTAATATTCTGGATTCTCTCATGAAGTTTGCTCCCTGTTTCAGGTCACACCATACAGTTTCTTTCCTTGAGTAGTGGGTGTGGGCCACATTTTCTTTCTCAAGTCGTCATTTTGGGGGAGGGCAGTCTTGTCAGATAACGAATAGGTCTACTGAGGACATATTGTTGGGTTTAATTTAACCCATTTGCTTGCATTCATTGACTAAAGGAACAGTTGCTCTCTAGGATAGTTTTGGTTAACCAATCCTGACACAAGCTATCCCTCTTTGTCATCAGCACAAGGATGTTAAGAGGGCATAGATATCTTGTGTTTGCAGTAAAATCTGTGATATTTGCTCCTTGCAGCCCAACACATCCGTCTCCAGAATGCTGCTTTTGAGGACCAGGTTGCTTTCCCTCTCAGTCCCTACTCACTTGGCCAGACTAGACTGGTTAGACTTACTAGAGGCACCAGTAAGAGGTGGAGTAGGGGCCTGCATGGTTTTGGTTCACTGGTCCCGGCATAAACCATCAGCTATGAGTTGCTGGCAACTTTTGCTGTTGCATGCCTTAGCCTCCCATTTGACAGCTTTTGGGTTCAAGCCAGCCTGATTTGGGTGGTATGCCAGATTTTTCTTTCTAGAAATAAAAGAACAGTTCTGGTGTAATGCTGTCCACACTGCCCAAAAATGTGTTGATGGTTGAAAAAAAATCTGCCTATTGACATCAATTTTAGTTTGTGCCATGGGTTGTGATGGGAGTCGTGTCTTTTATTGATGGAACATGATTGGTTGAATGTATTTTAACTGCATTTACAATCAGTTTGTCATGAATTTATAGCTTGATAGAGAAGGGTTCATTTTTTGAGGGGGACAGGCAAATAATTGCAGAGCTGCTGGAAGCAGGAGCAAGTAGTAGGGTGTAACGTACACTCATACAAGGTATGGTGACAATTTTACAAAAAAGGAACACAAAAAAATACTGACGTTTTGGCCTACATACTGCCTTCTACAGAAAATGAAAATAACACAAATGATCAACGATTATAAAAGATAAACTCTACTACATCTAAGATGAGCTGGATAAGGTAAATGGACGAGAGATAAACAGGAATAAGAGATGAAATGATGAAACAAAAGAGAGATGTGCAACATATCTCTGAGGATAAAAATAGATGTGTGAAAATTAGTAAGCTAAAATATATATAAAATTGAATCGAGACCTAACTTAGGCAAGATCCAAGAGCTCCCAGCGAGTAGATGGCTGTGAGTCAAATGGGATCCAGGAGGGGAGGGTTGGAAATCAGTCATGTGATTAGACGAGAAGTTGGACAAGATTACAAGGTGATAGAATGAGATGTGAGAGGCAGTCAAGTGTGACACAAGTTTAGATATGGAGTGAAAGCGAGCAATCAAAGATGTTTCTCAGGTCTTATGGCGATAAATGACGCGTAATAGGGAGATTATGGAGGACTGGCCGGGCGGTGGTGGAGAGTCAGACAGGAGTAGTGAAGCAGCTATATTGGGGGGGGGGGGGGGGGTTACGGTAGAACTGGAATATAAAGTGGCAGAATGTGTATAGATAAAGATAATAAATGTAAGTGGAGAATAGGCATACAATAGTAACGCTGCTGTCATTATGAATATAAGTTGGTAAATTGGGATTATGATTCATGAGGAAGGGTCTCAAGAAACTGACAGATATTTAATATAAACCCTGAATATCGCCTGGGGAGATCACGTCAGGGTTTAAGGGGCCAAAACAGGAGATGGGGAGGGAATTGGAAGCGAGATGGAAATGGAAGAAGGAAAGGGTGGGGGAAAATGAGGAAGAGAAAGGATACTAGATTACCCGTGAGAAAGGGATACATTGATGCTCCGTGGGGGTGAGGCAACCCATATGGGCGATCAGACGACTCTTTAAAGTGGATCGGCTACGGCTGTCAGAAGAACATGACAGTAGGCCAGTGACTTGGACTTCCGCCTAATCTTGATGGCCCTGAGAGTTGAAATGGGATGCAGTTGGGGTACCTGCACCTCGAGTGATGGCAGACAGATGTTCCGTGCATCCTGATTCACCTATATAGGTGATCTTACATCACTTACATATGATGGCATAGATAATGTTGCGCGATGTACAAGTGAATCTTCCTCTGATCTCAAAAGCATATTTAGGGAAGAGGACATGGTTGCAAGTTGTGCATTGATTGTGATTGTACATTGATTGTGATTGTACATTGATTGTGATTGCAACGGATAGTTCCCTGATCGCAGTAAGGCGGCGCCTAACAAGCATATCATTAAGGTTGTGATCTTGCTTAAAGGCAACCAATTTGGGGCGGGGCGGGGGGGGGGGGGTGTCTGGGAAGAGTAGGCATAGAATTGGTAGGGTGCATATCTGTAAGTGCGCTGGCACCCTTCCTCATGAATCATCATCCCTATTTACCAACCTATATTTATAATGACAGCAGCACTGTTGTATTAATACATATTCTGCCACTTTATATTCCAGTTCTACCATGCTCTCGCCTTTCCCCCCTTTTTTTCTTTTAGTATTTCTGATTTTCCAACACCCTGCTCTGCCAGACCTCCCTCCATAATCCCCCTATTACACCTCATTTATCGCCATGGTTCCTGAGCAACGTCTGGCTTTGTTTGTTCATTTTCACTCCATATATACACACTATCCTATCTCTAGTGATTACCTGTGTCACGCTTGACTGCCACTCATAGCCCAATCTACTATCTTGTAACCTCTTCCGACTTATTTAATCACGTGACAGATTTCTAAACACAACCCCCCCCCCCTTCCTCAGTTAAGTCTCACTTTATTTTTATCTTACTAATGTTCACATTATCTATTTTTATCCTCAACTATTTAGCACATTTCATCATTGCATCTCTTATGCCTGTGTTTATTTTGTCTTGATTTACCTTGTCTTGCTCATCCTAGATGTAGCAGTGTTTATCTTTATTTTGTTGTTTGTCAGTGTTCTCATTTCCTGAGACAAGCCACATATGCAGGCCAAAACATAACTATCTTGTTGTGTTCCTCTCTCCCCCTTCTCCCCACCAAACCCCCCTGCTTACCCCCTCTCCCCTAGCTCCCTAACCCCATCCCACTCCCCCATATGCCCCTTCCCTTACCCCCACTCCACTCTTTCCCCCTCACTTGCCCCCACCCTCTCTTCCCCTCCCTTATCCCCACACTGGTTTCCCTCTCCCTTACCCACATCACCACTCTCCCTCCCTCCTCCCACTCTCACACCTCCCTTACCCCCACCCCAACTCTCTCCCCTTCTTACCCCTATCCCCCTCCCTTACCCCATTCCCCACCCTCCCTAACCCACCCACTCTCTCCAACTCCTTACCCCACCCACCCTCTCCCCTCCACTTACCCCTATCCTCACTCCCCCCCCCCCCCCCAACCCCCACTCTTTCCTCACTCTCTTTCCCCACCTCCCCACTTACTCCCACCCTCTCCACCACCGCCACTCTATTCTCCCTTCCTTACCCACACTCCCCCTTCTCTTACCCATACCCCACTCTCCCCCCTCCCTTACCTCCACTTTCTTCCATTCCCTTAACCCACCCACTCTCTCCCCCTTACCTGCATCCTCACTTTCTCCCCGCTCTCTAACCTCCACCCCACTCCCCTTACCCCCACCCAACTCTCTCCCCCTCCTTTTACCCCATTTCCACCTCACATCCCCATCTCCCTCCCTCCCTAACTTCCCCCCTCCCTAACCCCCACTCTCTCTCCAATTTCCTTACCATACCCACTCTCACACCTCCCTTACTCCCACCCTCTCCACCACCCGACTTCCCAGGCCCCTCCTCGCTTACCCCTCTCTGCTCTTTCTCTGCTCCCCCTCTCCCATACCCCTCCCCTCCCAACCACCTTTACATCCCCATCTCCCATACCACCCCCTTTTTGCCCTCTCCCCCTTACTCCATCTGTCATCTCCCCCACCACCTATTCTTCTCCCTTACACCCACCCCCAACCCTTTACTTCCTACCCCCACCCCACCCTTTTCTCCTTTACCCCCCACCACTCTTACCCCCACCAATCTTACTCCCACCCACCCCTCTTCTCCCCTACCCCACCCCCCTTCTCCCTTACCCCACCCCCTATTCTCCCCTACCCCCACTTCTCACATACCCCACCCCCTCTTCTCCCTTACCACCCACCCCTCTTATCCCATATCCCCACCCCTCTTATCCCATACCCCCCACCCCTCTTCTACATTACACCTCACCCCTCTTCTCCCTTACCCCAGCCCACCCATCTTCTCCCTTAACCCACTAACCCTTCTCTCTTCGCCCCTCTTCTCTCCCTCCCCCACTCCATTTTTCTCCCATACCACCCCCTCTTTGCCCTCTCCCCTTTACCCTAAACCTCTCTTCTCCCTTCCCCCAGCTGTCGTCTCCCCCAGCCACCGATTCATCTCCCTTACACCCTTTCCTCCATTACCCCCTCAACCCTCTTCTCCCCCACCTCTCTTCATCCCCAACCTTTTCTCCCTTACCCCATCCCTCTTTTCCTTAACCCCATCACCCTCTTCTCCCTTACCCCAACCCTCTTCTCCCTTACTCACACCCTTTTCTCCCTACCCCTATTCTCCTTTACCACCACCCTTACCCCACACATTTTCTCCCTTACCCCACCCACCCCTCTTCCCCCACCCCTATTCTCACTTACCCTCACCCCTCCCCAACCCCTCTTCTCCCTTACCCCCACCTATCTTCTCCCTTACCCTCACCCCTCTTCCCCCACCCCTATTCTCCCTTACCCACACCCCTCTTCTCACTTGCCCCTCCACCCTCTTCTTCCTTCTCCATTACCACCCACCTTTACCTCCCCATCTCCCATACCACCCCCTCTTTGCCCTCTTTCCCTTACCAAATCTTTCTTCTTCCTTACCCTAATCCTCTCTCGTCTCCCTTACCCCATGTGTCATCTTTCCCAGCCACCCATTCTTCTATCTTTCACCCTCCTCCACCCCTCTTCTCCCCCAACCCTTTTCCCCTTACCCAATCCCCAAATAATTCTCTCTTACCCCTCTTCTCCCGTACCCTCCCCACCCCTCCTCCCCGCTCCAATCTCTTCTCCCTTACCCCCATCCTACCCTCTTCTCCCTTAACCCCTTCTCCCTTAACCCCTTCTTATCCCTTACTTACCCCCCCATCACTCTTACCACACTCTTCTCCCTTAACCACCCATCACTCTTGCCCCCACCCACCCCTCTTCTCCCCTACCACTATTCTCCCTTGCCCCCCCCCCCCCACCCCCACCCCGTGTTATGGTATGTATGTGCACCGACTGTTGTATGTTTAAACTATATTGTTGATGTTTTCTTTGATTCTATTTTCAGAGTATGAACCAATCTAGATACTCAACCTGCCCACGATATAGCCTGCAACATCAGCCTTGCCCGATGCAAGATCAAATCTGTTTCTAAAATGTAATGGTTTAAAATGAACCAATCAGAATGTATTTCCTAGCAAAACTTGGTCAGGATTGATTATTTGTGTGTCCTCATGTTATTCATTACATGTCATATTTGTCATGAGTCCCCCCCATCAGTCTTGGTTGTGCCTGACAGAAAATCTACGTGATGTTTGATACGAGCCAATGAAGACGATTTCATCACAAAACTGAAGTGATTCTTGATTCATTACCCGTATTGTTTGTGTGGAGCATACACAAGCTTTGTTTGTGTGGAGCATACACAAGCTTTGTTTGTGTGGAGCATACACAAGCTTTGTTTGTGTGGAGCATACACAAGCTTTGTTTGTGTGGAGCATACACAAGCTTTGTTTGTGTGGAGCATACACAAGCTTTGTCTAGTGCAGATGCAGAATAGAATCTGTCAACCTTGATGATCTAAGAGAAACTCTACAAACTGTCAGAGATGGGAACAGTGATAGCTCATTCGTTAGTGAACTGGACTACAAAGGACAAGAGGTCGGCTTCATGGTTCCAAGCACCAAGCCTTAAATTGGTACCAGATTTCCCCTCCCCTGGGCAAGTAAAGCAGCACGGGTCATATAAGAACCACATTACCCCAAAAATCATGTGCCAAAGGTCTGTTAAAAAAAAAAAATGGTCACTAACACCATATTCCCAAGGCGCCACTTGACATGATGGAGCTCTTTAATTCTGTCAGAGATGCAGAACTGTGAGTGAGTGGATTCCATCTCACTGGAATATTCCTGGAAACAATGAGGCAGACAGGTTGGTAAAGGAAGGTGGTAAATGACAGCAGCCAGATACAACTTATGGGGAATCAAAGAGATTTGTCAGGAACAAATGGAAGACAGAACATCAGGGATACCAGAAAAATGATGTCTACTACCAGCTCTACAGAAAAGAACACATCACAATTTTCTGAACAGGTCACAACAGATTGAAGTATGTTCAACACCTTAAGGACGGGAACCTCTGATGAATATGACTGGCACGAAGGAGGGAGGGGAGGGGGGGTGTGTGGGGTGGAGGTGTGAGAATTGTGTCCCATGAAAGTTTGTGATGCCGTTACAGATGTTCAGGAATGAGCTGTCATGGCTACTCATTTCAATTTGCCAACCTCTCCTTGAGCATAAATGAATATTGCCACTCCTCATTTGTTTGTGTATTCTTGAATGTTGGTTTGTTTTTGTTTTCTGTCAATGGGCACACAGGCTCCTCTACCACTAGAAGAGATATGGGCCCACAGGCTCCTCTACCATTAGAAGAGATATGGGCACACAGGCTCCTCTACCACTAGAAGAGATATGGGCACACAGGCTCCTCTACCACTAGAAGAGATATGGGCACACAGGCTCCTCTACCACTAGAAGAGATATGGGCACACAGGCTCCTCTACCACTAGAACAGATATGGGCACACAGGCTCCTCTACCACTAGAACAGATATGGGCACACAGGCTCCTCTACCACTAGAACAGATCTTGGAGATATGGGCACACAGGCTCCTCTACCACTAGAACAGATCTTGGAGATATGGGCACACAGGCTCCTCTACCACTAGAAGAGATATGGGCACACAGGCTCCTCTACCACTAGAACAGATATGGGCACACAGGCTCCTCTACCACTAGAAGAGATATGGGCACACAGGCTCCTCTACCACTAGAACAGATATGGGCACACAGGCTCCTCTACCACTAGAACAGATCTTGGAGATATGGGCACACAGGCTCCTCTACCACTAGAACAGATCTTGGAGATATGGGCACACAGGCTCCTCTACCACTAGAACAGATATGGGCACACAGGCTCCTCTACCACTAGAACAGATATGGGCACACAGGCTCCTCTACCACTAGAAGAGATATGGGCACACAGGCTCCTCTACCACTAGAACAGATATGGGCACACAGGCTCCTCTACCACTAGAACAGATATGGGCACACAGGCTCCTCTACCACTAGAAGAGATCTTGGAGATATGGGCACACAGGCTCCTCTACCACTAGAAGAGATCTTGGAGATATGGGCACACAGGCTCCTCTACCACTAGAAGAGATCTTGGAGATATGGGCACACAGGCTCCTCTACCACTAGAAGAGATCTTGGAGATATGGACACACAGGCTCCTCTACCACTAGAACAGATCTTGGAGATATGGACACACAGGCTCCTCTACCACTAGAACAGATCTTGGAGATATGGACACACAGGCTCCTCTACCACTAGAAGAGATCTTGGAGATATGGACACACAGGCTCCTCTACCACTAGAACAGATCTTGGAGATATGGACACACAGGCTCCTCTACCACTAGAACAGATCTTGGAGATATGGGCACACAGGCTCCTCTACCACTAGAAGAGATATGGACACACAGGCTCCTCTACCACTAGAAGAGATATGGGCACACAGGCTCCTCTACCACTAGAACAGATCTTGGAGATATGGGCACACAGGCTCCTCTACCACTAGAAGAGATCTTGGAGATATGGACACACAGGCTCCTCTACCACTAGAAGAGATCTTGGAGATATGGACACACAGGCTCCTCTACCACTAGAAGAGATCTTGGAGATATGGACACACAGGCTCCTCTACCACTAGAAGAGATCTTGGAGATATGGACACACAGGCTCCTCTACCACTAGAAGAGATCTTGGAGATATGGACACACAGGCTCCTCTACCACTAGAAGAGATCTTGGAGATATGGACACACAGGCTCCTCTACCACTAGAAGAGATCTTGGAGATATGGACACACAGGCTCCTCTACCACTAGAAGAGATCTTGGAGATATGGACACACAGGCTCCTCTACCACTAGAAGAGATCTTGGAGATATGGACACACAGGCTCCTCTACCACTAGAACAGATCTTGGAGATATGGACACACAGGCTCCTCTACCACTAGAAGAGATCTTGGAGATATGGACACACAGGCTCCTCTACCACTAGAACAGATCTTGGAGATATGGACACACAGGCTCCTCTACCACTAGAACAGATCTTGGAGATATGGACACACAGGCTCCTCTACCACTAGAACAGATCTTGGAGATATGGGCACACAGGCTCCTCTACCACTAGAAGAGATATGGACACACAGGCTCCTCTACCACTAGAAGAGATATGGACACACAGGCTCCTCTACCATTAGAAGAGATATGGGCACACAGGCTCCTCTACCACTAGAAGAGATATGGGCACACAGGCTCCTCTACCATTAGAAGAGATATGGGCACACAGGCTCCTCTACCACTAGAAGAGATATGGACACACAGGCTCCTCTACCACTAGAAGAGATATGGGCACACAGGCTCCTCTACCACTAGAAGAGATATGGGCACACAGGCTCCTCTACCACTAGAAGAGATATGGACACACAGGCTCCTCTACCACTAGAAGAGATATGGACACACAGGCTCCTCTACCACTAGAAGAGATATGGGCACACAGGCTCCTCTACCATTAGAAGAGATATGGGCACACAGGCTCCTCTACCACTAGAAGAGATATGGGCACACAGGCTCCTCTACCATTAGAAGAGATATGGGCACACAGGCTCCTCTACCACTAGAAGAGATATGGGCACACAGGCTCCTCTACCACTAGAAGAGATATGGGCACACAGGCTCCTCTACCACTAGAAGAGATATGGGCACACAGGCTCCTCTACCACTAGAAGAGATATGGGCACACAGGCTCCTCTACCACTAGAAGAGATATGGACACACAGGCTCCTCTACCACTAGAAGAGATATGGACACACAGGCTCCTCTACCACTAGAAGAGATATGGGCACACAGGCTCCTCTACCATTAGAAGAGATATGGGCACACAGGCTCCTCTACCACTAGAAGAGATATGGGCACACAGGCTCCTCTACCACTAGAAGAGATATGGGCACACAGGCTCCTCTACCACTAGAAGAGATATGGGCACACAGGCTCCTCTACCACTAGAAGAGATATGGGCACACAGGCTCCTCTACCACTAGAAGAGATATGGACACACAGGCTCCTCTACCACTAGAAGAGATATGGACACACAGGCTCCTCTACCACTAGAAGAGATATGGGCACACAGGCTCCTCTACCACTAGAAGAGATATGGGCACACAGGCTCCTCTACCACTAGAAGAGATATGGGCACACAGGCTCCTCTACCACTAGAAGAGATATGGGCACACAGGCTCCTCTACCACTAGAACAGATCTTGGAGATATGGGCACACAGGCTCCTCTACCACTAGAAGAGATATGGACACACAGGCTCCTCTACCACTAGAAGAGATATGGGCACACAGGCTCCTCTACCACTAGAAGAGATATGGGCACACAGGCTCCTCTACCACTAGAAGAGATATGGGCACACAGGCTCCTCTACCACTAGAAGAGATATGGACACACAGGCTCCTCTACCACTAGAAGAGATATGGACACACAGGCTCCTCTACCACTAGAACAGATCTTGGAGATATGGACACACAGGCTCCTCTACCACTAGAAGAGATATGGACACACAGGCTCCTCTACCACTAGAACAGATCTTGGAGATATGGACACACAGGCTCCTCTACCACTAGAACAGATCTTGGAGATATGGACACACAGGCTCCTCTACCACTAGAAGAGATATGGACACACAGGCTCCTCTACCACTAGAACAGATCTTGGAGATATGGGCACACAGGCTCCTCTACCACTAGAAGAGATATGGACACACAGGCTCCTATACCACTAGAACAGATCTTGGAGATATGGACACACAGGCTCCTCTACCACTAGAAGAGATATGGACACACAGGCTCCTCTACCACTAGAAGAGATATGGGCACACAGGCTCCTCTACCACTAGAACAGATCTTGGAGATATGGGCACACAGGCTCCTCTACCACTAGAAGAGATATGGACACACAGGCTCCTCTACCACTAGAAGAGATATGGGCACACAGGCTCCTCTACCACTAGAAGAGATATGGGCACACAGGCCCCTCTACCACTAGAAGAGATATGGGCACACAGGCTCCTCTACCACTAGAAGAGATATGGACACACAGGCTCCTCTACCACTAGAAGAGATATGGACACACAGGCTCCTCTACCACTAGAACAGATCTTGGAGATATGGACACACAGGCTCCTCTACCACTAGAAGAGATATGGACACACAGGCTCCTCTACCACTAGAACAGATCTTGGAGATATGGACACACAGGCTCCTCTACCACTAGAACAGATCTTGGAGATATGGACACACAGGCTCCTCTACCACTAGAACAGATCTTGGAGATATGGACACACAGGCTCCTCTACCACTAGAAGAGATATGGACACACAGGCTCCTCTACCACTAGAAGAGATATGGACACACAGGCTCCTCTACCACTAGAAGAGATATGGACACACAGGCTCCTCTACCACTAGAAGAGATATGGACACACAGGCTCCTCTACCACTAGAAGAGATATGGACACACAGGCTCCTCTACCACTAGAACAGATCTTGGAGATATGGACACACAGACTCCTCTACCACTAGAAGAGATATGGACACACAGACTCCTCTACCACTAGAAGAGATCTTGGAGATATGGACACACAGGCTCCTCTACCACTAGAACAGATCTTGGAGATATGGACACACAGGCTCCTCTACCACTAGAAGAGATATGGACACACAGGCTCCTCTACCACTAGAAGAGATATGGACACACAGGCTCCTCTACCACTAGAACAGATCTTGGAGATATGGACACACAGGCTCCTCTACCACTAGAACAGATCTTGGAGATATGGACACACAGGCTCCTCTACCACTAGAACAGATCTTGGAGATATGGACACACAGGCTCCTCTACCACTAGAACAGATCTTGGAGATATGGGCACACAGGCTCCTCTACCACTAGAAGAGATATGGGCACACAGGCTCCTCTACCACTAGAAGAGATATGGACACACAGGCTCCTCTACCACTAGAAGAGATATGGACACACAGGCTCCTCTACCACTAGAAGAGATATGGACACACAGGCTCCTCTACCACTAGAACAGATCTTGGAGATATGGACACACAGGCTCCTCTACCACTAGAACAGATCTTGGAGATATGGACACACAGGCTCCTCTACCACTAGAACAGATCTTGGAGATATGGACACACAGGCTCCTCTACCACTAGAACAGATCTTGGAGATATGGACACACAGGCTCCTCTACCACTAGAACAGATCTTGGAGATATGGACACACAGGCTCCTCTACCACTAGAACAGATCTTGGAGATATGGACACACAGGCTCCTCTACCACTAGAACAGATCTTGGAGATATGGACACACAGGCTCCTCTACCACTAGAACAGATCTTGGAGATATGGACACACAGGCTCCTCTACCACTAGAACAGATCTTGGAGATATGGACACACAGGCTCCTCTACCACTAGAAGAGATATGGACACACAGGCTCCTCTACCACTAGAAGAGATATGGACACACAGGCTCCTCTACCACTAGAACAGATCTTGGAGATATGGACACACAGGCTCCTCTACCACTAGAACAGATCTTGGAGATATGGACACACAGGCTCCTCTACCACTAGAAGAGATATGGACACACAGGCTCCTCTACCACTAGAACAGATCTTGGAGATATGGACACACAGGCTCCTCTACCACTAGAAGAGATATGGACACACAGGCTCCTCTACCACTAGAACAGATCTTGGAGATATGGACACACAGGCTCCTCTACCACTAGAACAGATCTTGGAGATATGGACACACAGGCTCCTCTACCACTAGAAGAGATATGGACACACAGGCTCCTCTACCACTAGAAGAGATATGGACACACAGGCTCCTCTACCACTAGAACAGATCTTGGAGATATGGACACACAGGCTCCTCTACCACTAGAACAGATCTTGGAGATATGGGCACACAGGCTCCTCTACCACTAGAAGAGATATGGACACACAGGCTCCTCTACCACTAGAAGAGATATGGACACACAGGCTCCTCTACCACTAGAACAGATATGGACACACAGGCTCCTCTACCACTAGAAGAGATATGGACACACAGGCTCCTCTACCACTAGAAGAGATATGGACACACAGGCTCCTCTACCACTAGAACAGATATGGACACACAGGCTCCTCTACCACTAGAAGAGATATGGACACACAGGCTCCTCTACCACTAGAACAGATCTTGGAGATATGGACACACAGGCTCCTCTACCACTAGAACAGATCTTGGAGATATGGGCACACAGGCTCCTCTACCACTAGAAGAGATATGGACACACAGGCTCCTCTACCACTAGAAGAGATATGGGCACACAGGCTCCTCTACCACTAGAAGAGATATGGACGCACAGGCTCCTCTACCACTAGAAGAGATATGGGCACACAGGCTCCTCTACCACTAGAAGAGATATGGACACACAGGCTCCTCTACCACTAGAAGAGATATGGGCACACAGGCTCCTCTACCACTAGAAGAGATATGGGCACACAGGCTCCTCTACCACTAGAAGAGATATGGGCACACAGGCTCCTCTACCACTAGAAGAGATATGGACACACAGGCTCCTCTACCACTAGAAGAGATATGGACACACAGGCTCCTCTACCACTAGAAGAGATATGGGCACACAGGCTCCTCTACCACTAGAAGAGATATGGACACACAGGCTCCTCTACCACTAGAAGAGATATGGACACACAGGCTCCTCTACCACTAGAAGAGATATGGACACACAGGCTCCTCTACCACTAGAACAGATCTTGGAGATATGGACACACAGGCTCCTCTACCACTAGAAGAGATATGGACACACAGACTCCTCTACCACTAGAACAGATCTTGGAGATATGGACACACAGGCTCCTCTACCACTAGAACAGATCTTGGAGATATGGACACACAGGCTCCTCTACCACTAGAACAGATCTTGGAGATATGGGCACACAGGCTCCTCTACCACTAGAACAGATCTTGGAGATATGGACACACAGACTCCTCTACCACTAGAAGAGATATGGACACACAGACTCCTCTACCACTAGAACAGATCTTGGAGATATGGACACACAGGCTCCTCTACCACTAGAACAGATCTTGGAGATATGGACACACAGGCTCCTCTACCACTAGAACAGATCTTGGAGATATGGGCACACAGGCTCCTCTACCACTAGAACAGATCTTGGAGATATGGACACACAGGCTCCTCTACCACTAGAAGAGATATGGACACACAGGCTCCTCTACCACTAGAAGAGATATGGACACACAGACTCCTCTACCACTAGAAGAGATATGGACACACAGACTCCTCTACCACTAGAACAGATCTTGGAGATATGGACACACAGGCTCCTCTACCACTAGAACAGATCTTGGAGATATGGACACACAGACTCCTCTACCACTAGAACAGATCTTGGAGATATGGGCACACAGGCTCCTCTACCACTAGAACAGATCTTGGAGATATGGACACACAGACTCCTCTACCACTAGAACAGATCTTGGAGATATGGACACACAGGCTCCTCTACCACTAGAACAGATCTTGGAGATATGGGCACACAGGCTCCTCTACCACTAGAAGAGATATGGACACACAGGCTCCTCTACCACTAGAAGAGATATGGACACACAGACTCCTCTACCACTAGAAGAGATATGGACACACAGGCTCCTCTACCACTAGAACAGATCTTGGAGATATGGACACACAGGCTCCTCTACCACTAGAACAGATCTTGGAGATATGGACACACAGACTCCTCTACCACTAGAACAGATCTTGGAGATATGGGCACACAGGCTCCTCTACCACTAGAACAGATCTTGGAGATATGGACACACAGACTCCTCTACCACTAGAACAGATCTTGGAGATATGGACACACAGGCTCCTCTACCACTAGAACAGATCTTGGAGATATGGGCACACAGGCTCCTCTACCACTAGAAGAGATATGGACACACAGGCTCCTCTACCACTAGAACAGATCTTGGAGATATGGGCACACAGGCTCCTCTACCACTAGAAGAGATATGGACACACAGGCTCCTCTACCACTAGAAGAGATATGGACACACAGGCTCCTCTACCACTAGAAGAGATATGGACACACAGGCTCCTCTACCACTAGAAGAGATATGGACACACAGACTCCTCTACCACTAGAAGAGATATGGACACACAGACTCCTCTACCACTAGAACAGATCTTGGAGATATGGACACACAGGCTCCTCTACCACTAGAACAGATCTTGGAGATATGGACACACAGGCTCCTCTACCACTAGAACAGATCTTGGAGATATGGACACACAGACTCCTCTACCACTAGAAGAGATATGGACACACAGACTCCTCTACCACTAGAACAGATCTTGGAGATATGGGCACACAGGCTCCTCTACCACTAGAAGAGATATGGACACACAGACTCCTCTACCACTAGAAGAGATATGGACACACAGGCTCCTCTACCACTAGAAGAGATATGGGCACACAGGCTCCTCTACCACTAGAACAGATCTTGGAGATATGGGCACACAGGCTCCTCTACCACTAGAAGAGATATGGACACACAGGCTCCTCTACCACTAGAAGAGATATGGGCACACAGGCTCCTCTACCACTAGAAGAGATATGGGCACACAGGCCCTCTACCACTAGAAGAGATATGGGCACACAGGCTCCTCTACCACTAGAAGAGATATGGACACACAGGCTCCTCTACCACTAGAAGAGATATGGACACACAGGCTCCTCTACCACTAGAACAGATCTTGGAGATATGGACACACAGGCTCCTCTACCACTAGAAGAGATATGGACACACAGGCTCCTCTACCACTAGAACAGATCTTGGAGATATGGACACACAGGCTCCTCTACCACTAGAACAGATCTTGGAGATATGGACACACAGGCTCCTCTACCACTAGAACAGATCTTGGAGATATGGACACACAGGCTCCTCTACCACTAGAAGAGATATGGACACACAGGCTCCTCTACCACTAGAAGAGATATGGACACACAGGCTCCTCTACCACTAGAAGAGATATGGACACACAGGCTCCTCTACCACTAGAAGAGATATGGACACACAGGCTCCTCTACCACTAGAAGAGATATGGACACACAGGCTCCTCTACCACTAGAACAGATCTTGGAGATATGGACACACAGACTCCTCTACCACTAGAAGAGATATGGACACACAGACTCCTCTACCACTAGAAGAGATCTTGGAGATATGGACACACAGGCTCCTCTACCACTAGAACAGATCTTGGAGATATGGACACACAGGCTCCTCTACCACTAGAAGAGATATGGACACACAGGCTCCTCTACCACTAGAAGAGATATGGACACACAGGCTCCTCTACCACTAGAACAGATCTTGGAGATATGGACACACAGGCTCCTCTACCACTAGAACAGATCTTGGAGATATGGACACACAGGCTCCTCTACCACTAGAACAGATCTTGGAGATATGGACACACAGGCTCCTCTACCACTAGAACAGATCTTGGAGATATGGGCACACAGGCTCCTCTACCACTAGAAGAGATATGGGCACACAGGCTCCTCTACCACTAGAAGAGATATGGACACACAGGCTCCTCTACCACTAGAAGAGATATGGACACACAGGCTCCTCTACCACTAGAAGAGATATGGACACACAGGCTCCTCTACCACTAGAACAGATCTTGGAGATATGGACACACAGGCTCCTCTACCACTAGAACAGATCTTGGAGATATGGACACACAGGCTCCTCTACCACTAGAACAGATCTTGGAGATATGGACACACAGGCTCCTCTACCACTAGAACAGATCTTGGAGATATGGACACACAGGCTCCTCTACCACTAGAACAGATCTTGGAGATATGGACACACAGGCTCCTCTACCACTAGAACAGATCTTGGAGATATGGACACACAGGCTCCTCTACCACTAGAACAGATCTTGGAGATATGGACACACAGGCTCCTCTACCACTAGAACAGATCTTGGAGATATGGACACACAGGCTCCTCTACCACTAGAACAGATCTTGGAGATATGGACACACAGGCTCCTCTACCACTAGAAGAGATATGGACACACAGGCTCCTCTACCACTAGAAGAGATATGGACACACAGGCTCCTCTACCACTAGAACAGATCTTGGAGATATGGACACACAGGCTCCTCTACCACTAGAACAGATCTTGGAGATATGGACACACAGGCTCCTCTACCACTAGAAGAGATATGGACACACAGGCTCCTCTACCACTAGAACAGATCTTGGAGATATGGACACACAGGCTCCTCTACCACTAGAAGAGATATGGACACACAGGCTCCTCTACCACTAGAACAGATCTTGGAGATATGGACACACAGGCTCCTCTACCACTAGAACAGATCTTGGAGATATGGACACACAGGCTCCTCTACCACTAGAAGAGATATGGACACACAGGCTCCTCTACCACTAGAAGAGATATGGACACACAGGCTCCTCTACCACTAGAACAGATCTTGGAGATATGGACACACAGGCTCCTCTACCACTAGAACAGATCTTGGAGATATGGGCACACAGGCTCCTCTACCACTAGAAGAGATATGGACACACAGGCTCCTCTACCACTAGAAGAGATATGGACACACAGGCTCCTCTACCACTAGAACAGATATGGACACACAGGCTCCTCTACCACTAGAAGAGATATGGACACACAGGCTCCTCTACCACTAGAAGAGATATGGACACACAGGCTCCTCTACCACTAGAACAGATATGGACACACAGGCTCCTCTACCACTAGAAGAGATATGGACACACAGGCTCCTCTACCACTAGAACAGATCTTGGAGATATGGACACACAGGCTCCTCTACCACTAGAACAGATCTTGGAGATATGGGCACACAGGCTCCTCTACCACTAGAAGAGATATGGACACACAGGCTCCTCTACCACTAGAAGAGATATGGGCACACAGGCTCCTCTACCACTAGAAGAGATATGGACGCACAGGCTCCTCTACCACTAGAAGAGATATGGGCACACAGGCTCCTCTACCACTAGAAGAGATATGGACACACAGGCTCCTCTACCACTAGAAGAGATATGGGCACACAGGCTCCTCTACCACTAGAAGAGATATGGGCACACAGGCTCCTCTACCACTAGAAGAGATATGGGCACACAGGCTCCTCTACCACTAGAAGAGATATGGACACACAGGCTCCTCTACCACTAGAAGAGATATGGACACACAGGCTCCTCTACCACTAGAAGAGATATGGGCACACAGGCTCCTCTACCACTAGAAGAGATATGGACACACAGGCTCCTCTACCACTAGAAGAGATATGGACACACAGGCTCCTCTACCACTAGAAGAGATATGGACACACAGGCTCCTCTACCACTAGAACAGATCTTGGAGATATGGACACACAGGCTCCTCTACCACTAGAAGAGATATGGACACACAGACTCCTCTACCACTAGAACAGATCTTGGAGATATGGACACACAGGCTCCTCTACCACTAGAACAGATCTTGGAGATATGGACACACAGGCTCCTCTACCACTAGAACAGATCTTGGAGATATGGGCACACAGGCTCCTCTACCACTAGAACAGATCTTGGAGATATGGACACACAGACTCCTCTACCACTAGAAGAGATATGGACACACAGACTCCTCTACCACTAGAACAGATCTTGGAGATATGGACACACAGGCTCCTCTACCACTAGAACAGATCTTGGAGATATGGACACACAGGCTCCTCTACCACTAGAACAGATCTTGGAGATATGGGCACACAGGCTCCTCTACCACTAGAACAGATCTTGGAGATATGGACACACAGGCTCCTCTACCACTAGAAGAGATATGGACACACAGGCTCCTCTACCACTAGAAGAGATATGGACACACAGACTCCTCTACCACTAGAAGAGATATGGACACACAGACTCCTCTACCACTAGAACAGATCTTGGAGATATGGACACACAGGCTCCTCTACCACTAGAACAGATCTTGGAGATATGGACACACAGGCTCCTCTACCACTAGAACAGATCTTGGAGATATGGGCACACAGGCTCCTCTACCACTAGAACAGATCTTGGAGATATGGACACACAGACTCCTCTACCACTAGAACAGATCTTGGAGATATGGACACACAGGCTCCTCTACCACTAGAACAGATCTTGGAGATATGGGCACACAGGCTCCTCTACCACTAGAAGAGATATGGACACACAGGCTCCTCTACCACTAGAAGAGATATGGACACACAGACTCCTCTACCACTAGAAGAGATATGGACACACAGGCTCCTCTACCACTAGAACAGATCTTGGAGATATGGACACACAGGCTCCTCTACCACTAGAACAGATCTTGGAGATATGGACACACAGACTCCTCTACCACTAGAACAGATCTTGGAGATATGGGCACACAGGCTCCTCTACCACTAGAACAGATCTTGGAGATATGGACACACAGACTCCTCTACCACTAGAACAGATCTTGGAGATATGGACACACAGGCTCCTCTACCACTAGAACAGATCTTGGAGATATGGGCACACAGGCTCCTCTACCACTAGAAGAGATATGGACACACAGGCTCCTCTACCACTAGAACAGATCTTGGAGATATGGGCACACAGGCTCCTCTACCACTAGAAGAGATATGGACACACAGGCTCCTCTACCACTAGAAGAGATATGGACACACAGGCTCCTCTACCACTAGAAGAGATATGGACACACAGGCTCCTCTACCACTAGAAGAGATATGGACACACAGACTCCTCTACCACTAGAAGAGATATGGACACACAGACTCCTCTACCACTAGAACAGATCTTGGAGATATGGACACACAGGCTCCTCTACCACTAGAACAGATCTTGGAGATATGGACACACAGGCTCCTCTACCACTAGAACAGATCTTGGAGATATGGACACACAGGCTCCTCTACCACTAGAAGAGATATGGACACACAGGCTCCTCTACCACTAGAACAGATCTTGGAGATATGGGCACACAGGCTCCTCTACCACTAGAAGAGATATGGACACACAGACTCCTCTACCACTAGAAGAGATATGGACACACAGGCTCCTCTACCACTAGAAGAGATATGGACACACAGGCTCCTCTACCACTAGAAGAGATATGGACACACAGGCTCCTCTACCACTAGAACAGATCTTGGAGATATGGGCACACAGGCTCCTCTACCACTAGAAGAGATATGGACACACAGGCTCCTCTACCACTAGAAGAGATATGGACACACAGGCTCCTCTACCACTAGAAGAGATATGGACACACAGGCTCCTCTACCACTAGAAGAGATATGGACACACAGGCTCCTCTACCACTAGAACAGATCTTGGAGATATGGACACACAGGCTCCTCTACCACTAGAACAGATCTTGGAGATATGGACACACAGGCTCCTCTACCACTAGAACAGATCTTGGAGATATGGGCACACAGGCTCCTCTACCACTAGAAGAGATATGGACACACAGGCTCCTCTACCACTAGAACAGATCTTGGAGATATGGGCACACAGGCTCCTCTACCACTAGAACAGATCTTGGAGATATGGGCACACAGGCTCCTCTACCACTAGAACAGATCTTGGAGATATGGACACACAGGCTCCTCTACCACTAGAACAGATCTTGGAGATATGGGCACACAGGCTCCTCTACCACTAGAACAGATCTTGGAGATATGGACACACAGGCTCCTCTACCACTAGAACAGATCTTGGAGATATGGACACACAGGCTCCTCTACCACTAGAACAGATCTTGGAGATATGGACACACAGGCTCCTCTACACTAGAACAGATCTTGGAGATATGGACACACAGGCTCCTCTACCACTAGAACAGATCTTGGAGATATGGACACACAGGCTCCTCTACCACTAGAAGAGATCTTGGAGATATGGGCACACAGGCTCCTCTACCACTAGAACAGATCTTGGAGATATGGACACACAGGCTCCTCTACCACTAGAACAGATCTTGGAGATATGGACACACAGGCTCCTCTACCACTAGAACAGATCTTGGAGATATGGGCACACAGGCTCCTCTACCACTAGAACAGAGATATGGGCACACAGGCTCCTCTACCACTAGAACAGATCTTGGAGATATGGACACACAGGCTCCTCTACCACTAGAAGAGATATGGACACACAGGCTCCTCTACCACTAGAAGAGATATGGACACACAGGCTCCTCTACCACTAGAAGAGATATGGACACACAGGCTCCTCTACCACTAGAAGAGATATGGACACACAGGCTCCTCTACCACTAGAACAGAGAGATATGACACACAGGCTCCTCTACCACTAGAAGAGATATGGACACACAGGCTCCTCTACCACTAGAAGAGATATGGACACACAGGCTCCTCTACCACTAGAAGAGATATGGACACACAGGCTCCTCTACCACTAGAAGAGATATGGACACACAGGCTCCTCTACCACTAGAAGAGATATGGACACACAGGCTCCTCTACCACTAGAACAGATCTTGGAGATATGGGCACACAGGCTCCTCTACCACTAGAAGAGATATGGGCACACAGGCTCCTCTACCACTAGAAGAGATATGGACACACAGGCTCCTCTACCACTAGAAGAGATATGGGCACACAGGCTCCTCTACCACTAGAAGAGATATGGACACACAGGCTCCTCTACCACTAGAAGAGATATGGACACACAGGCTCCTCTACCACTAGAAGAGATATGGACACACAGGCTCCTCTACCACTAGAAGAGATATGGGCACACAGGCTCCTCTACCACTAGAAGAGATATGGGCACACAGGCTCCTCTACCACTAGAATAGATCTTGGAGATATGGGCACACAGGCTCCTCTACCACTAGAAGAGATATGGGCACACAGGCTCCTCTACCACTAGAAGAGATATGGGCACACAGGCTCCTCTACCACTAGAAGAGATATGGACACACAGGCTCCTCTACCACTAGAAGAGATATGGACACACAGGCTCCTCTACCACTAGAAGAGATATGGGCACACAGGCTCCTCTACCACTAGAACAGATCTTGGAGATATGGGCACACAGGCTCCTCTACCACTAGAAGAGATATGGGCACACAGGCTCCTCTACCACTAGAATAGATCTTGGAGATATGGGCACACAGGCTCCTCTACCACTAGAAGAGATATGGGCACACAGGCTCCTCTACCACTAGAAGAGATATGGGCACACAGGCTCCTCTACCACTAGAAGAGATATGGACACACAGGCTCCTCTACCACTAGAAGAGATATGGACACACAGGCTCCTCTACCACTAGAAGAGATATGGGCACACAGGCTCCTCTACCACTAGAACAGATCTTGGAGATATGGGCACACAGGCTCCTCTACCACTAGAAGAGATCTTGGAGATATGGACACACAGGCTCCTCTACCACTAGAAGAGATATGGGCACACAGGCTCCTCTACCACTAGAACAGATCTTGGAGATATGGGCACACAGGCTCCTCTACCACTAGAACAGATCTTGGAGATATGGGCACACAGGCTCCTCTACCACTAGAACAGATCTTGGAGATATGGGCACACAGGCTCCTCTACCACTAGAACAGATCTTGGAGATATGGGCACACAGGCTCCTCTACCACTAGAACAGATCTTGGAGATATGGGCACACAGGCTCCTCTACCACTAGAAGAGATATGGACACACAGGCTCCTCTACCACTAGAAGAGATATGGACACACAGGCTCCTCTACCACTAGAACAGATCTTGGAGATATGGGCACACAGGCTCCTCTACCACTAGAAGAGATCTTGGAGATATGGACACACAGGCTCCTCTACCACTAGAAGAGATATGGGCACACAGGCTCCTCTACCATTAGAAGAGATCTTGGAGATATGGGCACACAGGCTCCTCTACCACTAGAAGAGATATGGGCACACAGGCTCCTCTACCATTAGAAGAGATATGGGCACACAGGCTCCTCTACCACTAGAAGAGATATGGGCACACAGGCTCCTCTACCATTAGAAGAGATATGGGCACACAGGCTCCTCTACCACTAGAAGAGATATGGGCACACAGGCTCCTCTACCACTAGAACAGATCTTGGAGATATGGGCACACAGGCTCCTCTACCACTAGAAGAGATCTTGGAGATATGGACACACAGGCTCCTCTACCATTAGAAGAGATATGGGCACACAGGCTCCTCTACCATTAGAAGAGATCTTGGAGATATGGGCACACAGGCTCCTCTACCACTAGAAGAGATCTTGGAGATATGGGCACACAGGCTCCTCTACCACTAGAAGAGATATGGGCACACAGGCTCCTCTACCACTAGAAGAGATATGGGCACACAGGCTCCTCTACCACTAGAAGAGATATGGGCACACAGGCTCCTCTACCACTAGAAGAGATATGGGCACACAGGCTCCTCTACCACTAGAAGAGATATGGGCACACAGGCTCCTCTACCACTAGAAGAGATATGGGCACACAGGCTCCTCTACCACTAGAAGAGATATGGGCACACAGGCTCCTCTACCACTAGAAGAGATATGGGCACACAGGCTCCTCTACCACTAGAAGAGATATGGGCACACAGGCTCCTCTACCACTAGAAGAGATATGGGCACACAGGCTCCTCTACCACTAGAAGAGATATGGGCACACAGGCTCCTCTACCACTAGAAGAGATATGGACACACAGGCTCCTCTACCACTAGAAGAGATATGGGCACACAGGCTCCTCTACCACTAGAAGAGATATGGGCACACAGGCTCCTCTACCACTAGAAGAGATATGGACACACAGGCTCCTCTACCACTAGAAGAGATATGGGCACACAGGCTCCTCTACCACTAGAAGAGATATGGGCACACAGGCTCCTCTACCACTAGAAGAGATATGGGCACACAGGCTCCTCTACCACTAGAACAGATCTTGGAGATATGGGCACACAGGCTCCTCTACCACTAGAAGAGATATGGGCACACAGGCTCCTCTACCACTAGAAGAGATCTTGGAGATATGGACACACAGGCTCCTCTACCACTAGAAGAGATCTTGGAGATATGGACACACAGGCTCCTCTACCACTAGAAGAGATCTTGGAGATATGGACACACAGGCTCCTCTACCACTAGAAGAGATCTTGGAGATATGGGCACACAGGCTCCTCTACCACTAGAAGAGATATGGGCACACAGGCTCCTCTACCACTAGAAGAGATATGGGCACACAGGCTCCTCTACCACTAGAAGAGATATGGGCACACAGGCTCCTCTACCACTAGAAGAGATCTTGGAGATATGGGCACACAGGCTCCTCTACCACTAGAAGAGATATGGGCACACAGGCTCCTCTACCACTAGAAGAGATATGGACACACAGGCTCCTCTACCACTAGAAGAGATATGGGCACACAGGCTCCTCTACCACTAGAAGAGATATGGGCACACAGGCTCCTCTACCACTAGAAGAGATATGGGCACACAGGCTCCTCTACCACTAGAAGAGATATGGGCACACAGGCTCCTCTACCACTAGAAGAGATATGGGCACACAGGCTCCTCTACCACTAGAAGAGATATGGGCACACAGGCTCCTCTACCACTAGAAGAGATATGGGCACACAGGCTCCTCTACCACTAGAAGAGATATGGGCACACAGGCTCCTCTACCACTAGAAGAGATATGGGCACACAGGCTCCTCTACCACTAGAAGAGATATGGGCACACAGGCTCCTCTACCACTAGAAGAGATCTTGGAGATATGGGCACACAGGCTCCTCTACCACTAGAAGAGATATGGGCACACAGGCTCCTCTACCACTAGAAGAGATATGGGCACACAGGCTCCTCTACCACTAGAAGAGATATGGGCACACAGGCTCCTCTACCACTAGAAGAGATATGGGCACACAGGCTCCTCTACCACTAGAAGAGATCTTGGAGATATGGGCACACAGGCTCCTCTACCACTAGAAGAGATATGGGCACACAGGCTCCTCTACCACTAGAAGAGATATGGGCACACAGGCTCCTCTACCACTAGAAGAGATATGGGCACACAGGCTCCTCTACCACTAGAAGAGATATGGGCACACAGGCTCCTCTACCACTAGAAGAGATATGGGCACACAGGCTCCTCTACCACTAGAAGAGATATGGGCACACAGGCTCCTCTACCACTAGAAGAGATATGGGCACACAGGCTCCTCTACCACTAGAAGAGATATGGGCACACAGGCTCCTCTACCATAGAAGAGATATGGGCACACAGGCTCCTCTACCACTAGAAGAGATCTTGGAGATATGGGCACACAGGCTCCTCTACCACTAGAAGAGATATGGGCACACAGGCTCCTCTACCACTAGAAGAGATCTTGGAGATATGGGCACACAGGCTCCTCTACCACTAGAAGAGATATGGGCACACAGGCTCCTCTACCACTAGAAGAGATCTTGGAGATATGGGCACACAGGCTCCTCTACCACTAGAAGAGATATGGGCACACAGGCTCCTCTACCACTAGAAGAGATATGGGCACACAGGCTCCTCTACCACTAGAAGAGATATGGGCACACAGGCTCCTCTACCACTAGAAGAGATCTTGGAGATATGGACACACAGGCTCCTCTACCACTAGAAGAGATATGGGCACACAGGCTCCTCTACCACTAGAAGAGATATGGGCACACAGGCTCCTCTACCACTAGAAGAGATATGGGCACACAGGCTCCTCTACCACTAGAAGAGATATGGGCACACAGGCTCCTCTACCATTAGAAGAGATATGGGCACACAGGCTCCTCTACCACTAGAAGAGATATGGGCACACAGGCTCCTCTACCACTAGAAGAGATCTTGGAGATATGGGCACACAGGCTCCTCTACCACTAGAAGAGATATGGGCACACAGGCTCCTCTACCACTAGAAGAGATATGGGCACACAGGCTCCTCTACCACTAGAAGAGATATGGACACACAGGCTCCTCTACCACTAGAAGAGATATGGGCACACAGGCTCCTCTACCACTAGAAGAGATATGGGCACACAGGCTCCTCTACCACTAGAAGAGATATGGGCACACAGGCTCCTCTACCACTAGAAGAGATATGGACACACAGGCTCCTCTACCACTAGAAGAGATATGGGCACACAGGCTCCTCTACCACTAGAAGAGATATGGGCACACAGGCTCCTCTACCACTAGAAGAGATATGGACACACAGGCTCCTCTACCACTAGAAGAGATATGGACACACAGGCTCCTCTACCACTAGAAGAGATATGGACACACAGGCTCCTCTACCACTAGAAGAGATATGGACACACAGGCTCCTCTACCACTAGAAGAGATATGGACACACAGGCTCCTCTACCACTAGAAGAGATATGGGCACACAGGCTCCTCTACCACTAGAAGAGATATGGGCACACAGGCTCCTCTACCACTAGAAGAGATATGGGCACACAGGCTCCTCTACCACTAGAAGAGATATGGGCACACAGGCTCCTCTACCACTAGAAGAGATATGGGCACACAGGCTCCTCTACCACTAGAACAGATCTTGGAGATATGGGCACACAGGCTCCTCTACCACTAGAAGAGATATGGGCACACAGGCTCCTCTACCACTAGAAGAGATATGGACACACAGGCTCCTCTACCACTAGAAGAGATCTTGGAGATATGGACACACAGGCTCCTCTACCACTAGAAGAGATATGGACACACAGGCTCCTCTACCACTAGAAGAGATATGGGCACACAGGCTCCTCTACCACTAGAAGAGATATGGACACACAGGCTCCTCTACCACTAGAAGAGATATGGGCACACAGGCTCCTCTACCACTAGAAGAGATATGGGCACACAGGCTCCTCTACCACTAGAAGAGATCTTGGAGATATGGACACACAGGCTCCTCTACCACTAGAAGAGATATGGAGGCTCCTCTACCACTAGAAGAGATATGGGCACACAGGCTCCTCTACCACTAGAAGAGATATGGGCACACAGGCTCCTCTACCACTAGAAGAGATATGGACACACAGGCTCCTCTACCATTAGAAGAGATATGGACACACAGGCTCCTCTACCACTAGAAGAGATATGGGCACACAGGCTCCTCTACCACTAGAAGAGATATGGACACACAGGCTCCTCTACCACTAGAAGAGATATGGACACACAGGCTCCTCTACCACTAGAAGAGATATGGACACACAGGCTCCTCTACCACTAGAAGAGATATGGACACACAGGCTCCTCTACCACTAGAACAGATATGGACACACAGGCTCCTCTACCACTAGAAGAGATATGGACACACAGGCTCCTCTACCACTAGAACAGATATGGACACACAGGCTCCTCTACCACTAGAAGAGATATGGACACACAGGCTCCTCTACCACTAGAACAGATATGGACACACAGGCTCCTCTACCACTAGAAGAGATATGGACACACAGGCTCCTCTACCACTAGAAGAGATATGGACACACAGGCTCCTCTACCACTAGAAGAGATATGGACACACAGGCTCCTCTACCACTAGAAGAGATATGGACACACAGGCTCCTCTACCACTAGAAGAGATATGGGCACACAGGCTCCTCTACCACTAGAAGAGATATGGGCACACAGGCTCCTCTACCACTAGAAGAGATATGGACACACAGGCTCCTCTACCACTAGAAGAGATATGGGCACACAGGCTCCTCTACCACTAGAAGAGATATGGGCACACAGGCTCCTCTACCACTAGAAGAGATATGGGCACACAGGCTCCTCTACCACTAGAAGAGATATGGGCACACAGGCTCCTCTACCACTAGAAGAGATATGGGCACACAGGCTCCTCTACCACTAGAAGAGATATGGGCACACAGGCTCCTCTACCACTAGAAGAGATATGGGCACACAGGCTCCTCTACCACTAGAAGAGATATGGGCACACAGGCTCCTCTACCACTAGAAGAGATATGGACACACAGGCTCCTCTACCACTAGAACAGATCTTGGAGATATGGACACACAGGCTCCTCTACCACTAGAACAGATCTTGGAGATATGGACACACAGGCTCCTCTACCACTAGAAGAGATATGGACACACAGGCTCCTCTACCACTAGAACAGATCTTGGAGATATGGACACACAGGCTCCTCTACCACTAGAACAGATATGGACACACAGGCTCCTCTACCACTAGAACAGATCTTGGAGATATGGACACACAGGCTCCTCTACCACTAGAAGAGATATGGGCACACAGGCTCCTCTACCACTAGAAGAGATCTTGGAGATATGGACACACAGGCTCCTCTACCACTAGAAGAGATCTTGGAGATATGGACACACAGTCTCCTCTACCACTAGAAGAGATCTTGGAGATATGGACACACAGGCTCCTCTACCACTAGAACAGATCTTGGAGATATGGACACACAGGCTCCTCTACCACTAGAAGAGATCTTGGAGATATGGACACACAGGCTCCTCTACCACTAGAAGAGATATGGGCACACAGGCTCCTCTACCACTAGAAGAGATATGGACACACAGGCTCCTCTACCACTAGAAGAGATATGGACACACAGGCTCCTCTACCACTAGAAGAGATATGGACACACAGGCTCCTCTACCACTAGAAGAGATATGGACACACAGGCTCCTCTACCACTAGAAGAGATATGGGCACACAGGCTCCTCTACCACTAGAAGAGATATGGGCACACAGGCTCCTCTACCACTAGAAGAGATATGGGCACACAGGCTCCTCTACCACTAGAAGAGATATGGGCACACAGGCTCCTCTACCACTAGAACAGATCTTGGAGATATGGGCACACAGGCTCCTCTACCACTAGAAGAGATCTTGGAGATATGGACACACAGGCTCCTCTACCACTAGAAGAGATATGGGCACACAGGCTCCTCTACCACTAGAAGAGATATGGGCACACAGGCTCCTCTACCACTAGAAGAGATATGGGCACACAGGCTCCTCTACCACTAGAAGAGATCTTGGAGATATGGGCACACAGGCTCCTCTACCACTAGAAGAGATATGGGCACACAGGCTCCTCTACCACTAGAAGAGATATGGGCACACAGGCTCCTCTACCACTAGAAGAGATATGGGCACACAGGCTCCTCTACCACTAGAAGAGATATGGGCACACAGGCTCCTCTACCACTAGAAGAGATCTTGGAGATATGGGCACACAGGCTCCTCTACCACTAGAAGAGATCTTGGAGATATGGGCACACAGGCTCCTCTACCACTAGAAGAGATCTTGGAGATATGGGCACACAGGCTCCTCTACCACTAGAAGAGATCTTGGAGATATGGGCACACAGGCTCCTCTACCACTAGAAGAGATCTTGGAGATATGGACACACAGGCTCCTCTACCACTAGAAGAGATCTTGGAGATATGGGCACACAGGCTCCTCTACCACTAGAAGAGATCTTGGAGATATGGGCACACAGGCTCCTCTACCACTAGAAGAGATCTTGGAGATATGGGCACACAGGCTCCTCTACCACTAGAAGAGATCTTGGAGATATGGGCACACAGGCTCCTCTACCATTAGAAGAGATATGGGCACACAGGCTCCTCTACCACTAGAACAGATATGGGCACACAGGCTCCTCTACCACTAGAAGAGATATGGGCACACAGGCTCCTCTACCACTAGAAGAGATATGGGCACACAGGCTCCTCTACCACTAGAAGAGATATGGGCACACAGGCTCCTCTACCACTAGAAGAGATATGGGCACACAGGCTCCTCTACCACTAGAAGAGATATGGACACACAGGCTCCTCTACCACTAGAAGAGATATGGACACACAGGCTCCTCTACCACTAGAAGAGATATGGACACACAGGCTCCTCTACCACTAGAAGAGATATGGACACACAGGCTCCTCTACCACTAGAAGAGATATGGACACACAGGCTCCTCTACCACTAGAAGAGATATGGACACACAGGCTCCTCTACCACTAGAAGAGATATGGACACACAGGCTCCTCTACCACTAGAAGAGATATGGGCACACAGGCTCCTCTACCACTAGAAGAGATATGGGCACACAGGCTCCTCTACCACTAGAAGAGATCTTGGAGATATGGGCACACAGGCTCCTCTACCACTAGAAGAGATATGGGCACACAGGCTCCTCTACCACTAGAAGAGATATGGGCACACAGGCTCCTCTACCACTAGAACAGATATGGGCACACAGGCTCCTCTACCACTAGAACAGATATGGACACACAGGCTCCTCTACCACTAGAACAGATCTTGGAGATATGGACACACAGGCTCCTCTACCACTAGAACAGATCTTGGAGATATGGGCACACAGGCTCCTCTACCACTAGAAGAGATATGGGCACACAGGCTCCTCTACCACTAGAAGAGATATGGACACACAGGCTCCTCTACCACTAGAAGAGATATGGACACACAGGCTCCTCTACCATTAGAAGAGATCTTGGAGATATGGGCACACAGGCTCCTCTACCACTAGAAGAGATATGGACACACAGGCTCCTCTACCACTAGAACAGATCTTGGAGATATGGACACACAGGCTCCTCTACCACTAGAAGAGATATGGGCACACAGGCTCCTCTACCATTAGAAGAGATATGGACACACAGGCTCCTCTACCACTAGAAGAGATATGGGCACACAGGCTCCTCTACCACTAGAAGAGATATGGACACACAGGCTCCTCTACCACTAGAAGAGATATGGACACACAGGCTCCTCTACCACTAGAAGAGATATGGACACACAGGCTCCTCTACCACTAGAAGAGATCTTGGAGATATGGGCACACAGGCTCCTCTACCACTAGAAGAGATATGGACACACAGGCTCCTCTACCACTAGAACAGATCTTGGAGATATGGGCACACAGGCTCCTCTACCATTAGAAGAGATATGGACACACAGGCTCCTCTACCACTAGAAGAGATATGGGCACACAGGCTCCTCTACCACTAGAAGAGATATGGACACACAGGCTCCTCTACCACTAGAACAGATCTTGGAGATATGGGCACACAGGCTCCTCTACCACTAGAACAGATCTTGGAGATATGGGCACACAGGCTCCTCTACCACTAGAAGAGATATGGGCACACAGGCTCCTCTACCACTAGAAGAGATATGGGCACACAGCTCCTCTACCACTAGAAGAGATATGGGCACACAGGCTCCTCTACCACTAGAAGAGATATGGGCACACAGGCTCCTCTACCACTAGAAGAGATATGGACACACAGGCTCCTCTACCACTAGAAGAGATATGGGCACACAGGCTCCTCTACCACTAGAAGAGATATGGGCACACAGGCTCCTCTACCACTAGAAGAGATATGGACACACAGGCTCCTCTACCACTAGAAGAGATATGGGCACACAGGCTCCTCTACCACTAGAAGAGATATGGACACACAGGCTCCTCTACCACTAGAAGAGATATGGGCACACAGGCTCCTCTACCACTAGAAGAGATATGGGCACACAGGCTCCTCTACCACTAGAAGAGATATGGACACACAGGCTCCTCTACCACTAGAAGAGATATGGGCACACAGGCTCCTCTACCACTAGAAGAGATATGGACACACAGGCTCCTCTACCACTAGAAGAGATATGGACACACAGGCTCCTCTACCACTAGAAGAGATATGGACACACAGGCTCCTCTACCACTAGAAGAGATATGGGCACACAGGCTCCTCTACCATTAGAAGAGATCTTGGAGATATGGGCACACAGGCTCCTCTACCATTAGAAGAGATCTTGGAGATATGGACACACAGGCTCCTCTACCACTAGAAGAGATATGGACACACAGGCTCCTCTACCACTAGAACAGATCTTGGAGATATGGGCACACAGGCTCCTCTACCACTAGAAGAGATATGGACACACAGGCTCCTCTACCACTAGAACAGATCTTGGAGATATGGACACACAGGCTCCTCTACCACTAGAAGAGATATGGACACACAGGCTCCTCTACCACTAGAAGAGATATGGGCACACAGGCTCCTCTACCACTAGAAGAGATATGGACACACAGGCTCCTCTACCACTAGAACAGATCTTGGAGATATGGACACACAGGCTCCTCTACCACTAGAAGAGATATGGACACACAGGCTCCTCTACCACTAGAAGAGATATGGACACACAGGCTCCTCTACCACTAGAAGAGATATGGGCACACAGGCTCCTCTACCACTAGAAGAGATATGGACACACAGGCTCCTCTACCATTAGAAGAGATATGGACACACAGGCTCCTCTACCATTAGAAGAGATATGGACACACAGGCTCCTCTACCATTAGAAGAGATATGGACACACAGGCTCCTCTACCACTAGAAGAGATATGGACACACAGGCTCCTCTACCACTAGAAGAGATATGGGCACACAGGCTCCTCTACCACTAGAAGAGATATGGGCACACAGGCTCCTCTACCACTAGAAGAGATATGGGCACACAGGCTCCTCTACCACTAGAAGAGATATGGACACACAGGCTCCTCTACCACTAGAAGAGATATGGGCACACAGGCTCCTCTACCACTAGAAGAGATATGGGCACACAGGCTCCTCTACCACTAGAAGAGATATGGACACACAGGCTCCTCTACCACTAGAAGAGATATGGACACACAGGCTCCTCTACCACTAGAAGAGATATGGGCACACAGGCTCCTCTACCACTAGAAGAGATCTTGGAGATATGGGCACACAGGCTCCTCTACCACTAGAAGAGATATGGGCACACAGGCTCCTCTACCACTAGAAGAGATATGGACACACAGGCTCCTCTACCACTAGAAGAGATCTTGGAGATATGGGCACACAGGCTCCTCTACCACTAGAAGAGATCTTGGAGATATGGGCACACAGGCTCCTCTACCACTAGAAGAGATCTTGGAGATATGGGCACACAGGCTCCTCTACCACTAGAAGAGATCTTGGAGATATGGACACACAGGCTCCTCTACCACTAGAAGAGATCTTGGAGATATGGGCACACAGGCTCCTCTACCACTAGAAGAGATATGGGCACACAGGCTCCTCTACCACTAGAAGAGATATGGGCACACAGGCTCCTCTACCACTAGAAGAGATATGGGCACACAGGCTCCTCTACCACTAGAAGAGATATGGACACACAGGCTCCTCTACCACTAGAAGAGATATGGACACACAGGCTCCTCTACCATTAGAAGAGATATGGACACACAGGCTCCTCTACCACTAGAAGAGATATGGGCACACAGGCTCCTCTACCACTAGAAGAGATATGGACACACAGGCTCCTCTACCACTAGAACAGATCTTGGCGATATGGGCACACAGGCTCCTCTACCACTAGAACAGATCTTGGAGATATGGACACACAGGCTCCTCTACCACTAGAACAGATCTTGGAGATATGGACACACAGGCTCCTCTACCACTAGAACAGATCTTGGAGATATGGACACACAGGCTCCTCTACCACTAGAACAGATCTTGGAGATATGGACACACAGGCTCCTCTACCACTAGAACAGATCTTGGAGATATGGACACACAGGCTCCTCTACCACTAGAAGAGATATGGACACACAGGCTCCTCTACCACTAGAAGAGATATGGACACACAGGCTCCTCTACCACTAGAAGAGATCTTGGAGATATGGGCACACAGGCTCCTCTACCACTAGAAGAGATATGGGCACACAGGCTCCTCTACCACTAGAAGAGATATGGGCACACAGGCTCCTCTACCACTAGAAGAGATATGGGCACACAGGCTCCTCTACCACTAGAAGAGATATGGGCCCACAGGCTCCTCTACCACTAGAAGAGATATGGGCACACAGGCTCCTCTACCACTAGAAGAGATATGGACACACAGGCTCCTCTACCATTAGAAGAGATATGGGCACACAGGCTCCTCTACCATTAGAAGAGATATGGGCACACAGGCTCCTCTACCATTAGAAGAGATATGGGCACACAGGCTCCTCTACCATTAGAAGAGATATGGACACACAGGCTCCTCTACCATTAGAAGAGATATGGACACACAGGCTCCTCTACCATTAGAAGAGATATGGACACACAGGCTCCTCTACCATTAGAAGAGATATGGGCACACAGGCTCCTCTACCATTAGAAGAGATATGGGCACACAGGCTCCTCTACCATTAGAAGAGATATGGGCACACAGGCTCCTCTACCATTAGAAGAGATATGGACACACAGGCTCCTCTACCATTAGAAGAGATATGGACACACAGGCTCCTCTACCATTAGAAGAGATATGGGCACACAGGCTCCTCTACCACTAGAAGAGATATGGGCACACAGGCTCCTCTACCATTAGAAGAGATATGGGCACACAGGCTCCTCTACCATTAGAAGAGATATGGACACACAGGCTCCTCTACCACTAGAAGAGATATGGACACACAGGCTCCTCTACCACTAGAAGAGATATGGACACACAGGCTCCTCTACCATTAGAAGAGATATGGGCACACAGGCTCCTCTACCACTAGAAGAGATATGGGCACACAGGCTCCTCTACCACTAGAAGAGATCTTGGAGATATGGACACACAGGCTCCTCTACCATTAGAAGAGATATGGACACACAGGCTCCTCTACCACTAGAAGAGATCTTGGAGATATGGACACACAGGCTCCTCTACCACTAGAAGAGATATGGGCACACAGGCTCCTCTACCACTAGAAGAGATCTTGGAGATATGGACACACAGGCTCCTCTACCATTAGAAGAGATATGGACACACAGGCTCCTCTACCACTAGAAGAGATCTTGGAGATATGGACACACAGGCTCCTCTACCATTAGAAGAGATATGGACACACAGGCTCCTCTACCACTAGAAGAGATATGGGCACACAGGCTCCTCTACCACTAGAACAGATATGGGCACACAGGCTCCTCTACCACTAGAAGAGATATGGACACACAGGCTCCTCTACCATTAGAAGAGATATGGACACACAGGCTCCTCTACCATTAGAAGAGATATGGGCACACAGGCTCCTCTACCATTAGAAGAGATATGGGCACACAGGCTCCTCTACCATTAGAAGAGATATGGGCACACAGGCTCCTCTACCATTAGAAGAGATATGGGCACACAGGCTCCTCTACCACTAGAAGAGATATGGGCACACAGGCTCCTCTACCATTAGAAGAGATATGGGCACACAGGCTCCTCTACCATTAGAAGAGATATGGGCACACAGGCTCCTCTACCACTAGAACAGATCTTGGAGATATGGACACACAGGCTCCTCTACCACTAGAACAGATCTTGGAGATATGGACACACAGGCTCCTCTACCACTAGAACAGATCTTGGAGATATGGACACACAGGCTCCTCTACCACTAGAACAGATCTTGGAGATATGGGCCCACAGGCTCCTCTACCACTAGAAGAGATATGGGCCCACAGGCTCCTCTACCACTAGAAGAGATATCGGCCCACAGGCTCCTCTACCACTAGAAGAGATATCGGCCCACAGGCTCCTCTACCACTAGACGAGAGATATCGGCCCACAGGCTCCCCTACCACTAGAAGAGATATCGGCCCACAGGCTCCTCTACCACTAGAAGAGATATCGACCCACAGGCTCCTCTACCACTAGAAGAGATATCGGCCCACAGGCTCCTCTACCACTAGAAGAAATATGGGCCCACAGGCTCCTCTACCACTAGAAGAGATATCGGCCCACAGGCTCCTCTACCACTAGAAGAGATATCGGCCCACAGGCTCCTCTACCACTAGAAGAGATATCGGCCCACAGGCTCCTCTACCACTAGAAGAGATATGGGCCCACAGGCTCCTCTACCACTAGAAGAGATATGGACACACAGGCTCCTCTACCACTAGAAGAGATATCGGCCCACAGGCTCCTCTACCACTAGAAGAGATATTGGAGATATGGACACACAGGCTCCTCTACCACTAGAAGAGATCTTGGAGATATGGGCACACAGGCTCCTCTACCACTAGAACAGATCTTGGAGATATGGGCACACAGGCTCCTCTACCACTAGAAGAGATCTTGGAGATATGGGCACACAGGCTCCTCTACCACTAGAACAGATCTTGGAGATATGGACACACAGGCTCCTCTACCACTAGAACAGATCTTGGAGATATGGGCACACAGGCTCCTCTACCACTAGAACAGATCTTGGAGATATGGACACACAGGCTCCTCTACCACTAGAAGAGATCTTGGAGATATGGGCACACAGGCTCCTCTACCACTAGAACAGATCTTGGAGATATGGGCACACAGGCTCCTCTACCACTAGAACAGATCTTGGAGATATGGGCACACAGGCTCCTCTACCACTAGAACAGATCTTGGAGATATGGGCACACAGGCTCCTCTACCACTAGAAGAGATATGGGCCCACAGGCTCCTCTACCATTAGAAGAGATATGGGCACACAGGCTCCTCTACCACTAGAAGAGATATGGGCCCACAGGCTCCTCTACCATTAGAAGAGATATGGGCACACAGGCTCCTCTACCACTAGAAGAGATATGGGCACACAGGCTCCTCTACCACTAGAAGAGATATGGGCCCACAGGCTCCTCTACCACTAGAAGAGATATGGGCACACAGGCTCCTCTACCACTAGAAGAGATATGGGCACACAGGCTCCTCTACCACTAGAAGAGATATGGGCACACAGGCTCCTCTACCACTAGAAGAGATATGGGCCCACAGGCTCCTCTACCACTAGAAGAGATATGGGCACACAGGCTCCTCTACCACTAGAAGAGATATGGGCCCACAGGCTCCTCTACCACTAGAAGAGATATGGGCCCACAGGCTCCTCTACCACTAGAAGAGATATGGGCACACAGGCTCCTCTACCACTAGAAGAGATATGGGCACACAGGCTCCTCTACCACTAGAAGAGATATGGGCACACAGGCTCCTCTACCACTAGAAGAGATATGGGCCCACAGGCTCCTCTACCATTAGAAGAGATATGGGCACACAGGCTCCTCTACCACTAGAAGAGATATGGGCACACAGGCTCCTCTACCACTAGAACAGATCTTGGAGATATGGGCACACAGGCTCCTCTACCACTAGAAGAGATATGGGCCCACAGGCTCCTCTACCATTAGAAGAGATATGGGCACACAGGCTCCTCTACCACTAGAAGAGATATGGGCCCACAGGCTCCTCTACCATTAGAAGAGATATGGGCACACAGGCTCCTCTACCACTAGAAGAGATATGGGCCCACAGGCTCCTCTACCACTAGAAGAGATATGGGCCCACAGGCTCCTCTACCATTAGAAGAGATATGGGCACACAGGCTCCTCTACCACTAGAAGAGATATGGGCCCACAGGCTCCTCTACCATTAGAAGAGATATGGGCACACAGGCTCCTCTACCACTAGAAGAGATATGGGCACACAGGCTCCTCTACCACTAGAAGAGATATCGGCCCACAGGCTCCTCTACCACTAGAAGAGATATGGGCACACAGGCTCCTCTACCACTAGAAGAGATATGGGCACACAGGCTCCTCTACCACTAGAACAGATCTTGGAGATATGGGCACACAGGCTCCTCTACCACTAGAACAGATCTTGGAGATATGGGCACACAGGCTCCTCTACCATTAGAAGAGATATGGGCCCACAGGTTCCTCTACCACTGGAAGAGATATCAGCCCACAGGCTCCTCTACCACTAGAAGAGATATCGGCCCACAGGCTCCTCTACCACTAGAAGAGATATCGGCCCACAGGCTCCTCTACCACTAGAAGAGATATCGGCCCACAGGCTCCTCTACCACTAGAAGAGATATCGGCCCACAGGCTCCTCTACCACTAGAAGAGATATCGGCCCACAGGCTCCTCTACCACTAGAAGAGATATCGGCCCACAGGCTCCTCTACCACTAGAAGAGATATCGGCCCACAGGCTCCTCTACCACTAGAAGAGATATGGGCCCACAGGCTCCTCTACCACTAGAAGAGATATCGGCCCACAGGCTCCTCTACCACTAGAAGAGATATCGGCCCACAGGCTCCTCTACCACTAGAACAGATCTTGGAGATATGGACACACAGGCTCCTCTACCACTAGAACAGATCTTGGAGATATGGGCACACAGGCTCCTCTACCACTAGAACAGATCTTGGAGATATGGGCACACAGGCTCCTCTACCACTAGAACAGATCTTGGAGATATGGGCACACAGGCTCCTCTACCACTAGAAGAGATATGGGCACACAGGCTCCTCTACCACTAGAAGAGATATGGGCACACAGGCTCCTCTACCACTAGAAGAGATATGGGCACACAGGCTCCTCTACCACTAGAAGAGATATGGGCACACAGGCTCCTCTACCACTAGAAGAGATATGGGCACACAGGCTCCTCTACCACTAGAAGAGATATGGGCCCACAGGCTCCTCTACCATTAGAAGAGATATGGGCACACAGGCTCCTCTACCACTAGAAGAGATATGGGCCCACAGGCTCCTCTACCACTAGAAGAGATATGGGCACACAGGCTCCTCTACCATTAGAAGAGATCTTGGAGATATGGACACACAGGCTCCTCTACCACTAGAAGAGATATGGACACACAGGCTCCTCTACCACTAGAACAGATCTTGGAGATATGGGCACACAGGCTCCTCTACCACTAGAAGAGATATGGACACACAGGCTCCTCTACCACTAGAACAGATCTTGGAGATATGGACACACAGGCTCCTCTACCACTAGAAGAGATATGGACACACAGGCTCCTCTACCACTAGAAGAGATATGGGCACACAGGCTCCTCTACCACTAGAAGAGATATGGACACACAGGCTCCTCTACCACTAGAACAGATCTTGGAGATATGGACACACAGGCTCCTCTACCACTAGAAGAGATATGGACACACAGGCTCCTCTACCACTAGAAGAGATATGGACACACAGGCTCCTCTACCACTAGAAGAGATATGGGCACACAGGCTCCTCTACCACTAGAAGAGATATGGACACACAGGCTCCTCTACCATTAGAAGAGATATGGACACACAGGCTCCTCTACCATTAGAAGAGATATGGACACACAGGCTCCTCTACCATTAGAAGAGATATGGACACACAGGCTCCTCTACCACTAGAAGAGATATGGACACACAGGCTCCTCTACCACTAGAAGAGATATGGGCACACAGGCTCCTCTACCACTAGAAGAGATATGGGCACACAGGCTCCTCTACCACTAGAAGAGATATGGGCACACAGGCTCCTCTACCACTAGAAGAGATATGGACACACAGGCTCCTCTACCACTAGAAGAGATATGGGCACACAGGCTCCTCTACCACTAGAAGAGATATGGGCACACAGGCTCCTCTACCACTAGAAGAGATATGGACACACAGGCTCCTCTACCACTAGAAGAGATATGGACACACAGGCTCCTCTACCACTAGAAGAGATATGGGCACACAGGCTCCTCTACCACTAGAAGAGATCTTGGAGATATGGGCACACAGGCTCCTCTACCACTAGAAGAGATATGGGCACACAGGCTCCTCTACCACTAGAAGAGATATGGACACACAGGCTCCTCTACCACTAGAAGAGATCTTGGAGATATGGGCACACAGGCTCCTCTACCACTAGAAGAGATCTTGGAGATATGGGCACACAGGCTCCTCTACCACTAGAAGAGATCTTGGAGATATGGGCACACAGGCTCCTCTACCACTAGAAGAGATCTTGGAGATATGGACACACAGGCTCCTCTACCACTAGAAGAGATCTTGGAGATATGGGCACACAGGCTCCTCTACCACTAGAAGAGATATGGGCACACAGGCTCCTCTACCACTAGAAGAGATATGGGCACACAGGCTCCTCTACCACTAGAAGAGATATGGGCACACAGGCTCCTCTACCACTAGAAGAGATATGGACACACAGGCTCCTCTACCACTAGAAGAGATATGGACACACAGGCTCCTCTACCATTAGAAGAGATATGGACACACAGGCTCCTCTACCACTAGAAGAGATATGGGCACACAGGCTCCTCTACCACTAGAAGAGATATGGACACACAGGCTCCTCTACCACTAGAACAGATCTTGGAGATATGGGCACACAGGCTCCTCTACCACTAGAACAGATCTTGGAGATATGGACACACAGGCTCCTCTACCACTAGAACAGATCTTGGAGATATGGACACACAGGCTCCTCTACCACTAGAACAGATCTTGGAGATATGGACACACAGGCTCCTCTACCACTAGAAGAGATATGGACACACAGGCTCCTCTACCATTAGAAGAGATATGGACACACAGGCTCCTCTACCACTAGAAGAGATCTTGGAGATATGGGCACACAGGCTCCTCTACCACTAGAAGAGATATGGGCACACAGGCTCCTCTACCACTAGAAGAGATATGGGCACACAGGCTCCTCTACCACTAGAAGAGATATGGGCACACAGGCTCCTCTACCACTAGAAGAGATATGGGCCCACAGGCTCCTCTACCACTAGAAGAGATATGGGCACACAGGCTCCTCTACCACTAGAAGAGATATGGACACACAGGCTCCTCTACCATTAGAAGAGATATGGGCACACAGGCTCCTCTACCATTAGAAGAGATATGGGCACACAGGCTCCTCTACCATTAGAAGAGATATGGGCACACAGGCTCCTCTACCATTAGAAGAGATATGGACACACAGGCTCCTCTACCATTAGAAGAGATATGGACACACAGGCTCCTCTACCATTAGAAGAGATATGGACACACAGGCTCCTCTACCATTAGAAGAGATATGGGCACACAGGCTCCTCTACCATTAGAAGAGATATGGGCACACAGGCTCCTCTACCATTAGAAGAGATATGGGCACACAGGCTCCTCTACCATTAGAAGAGATATGGACACACAGGCTCCTCTACCATTAGAAGAGATATGGACACACAGGCTCCTCTACCATTAGAAGAGATATGGGCACACAGGCTCCTCTACCACTAGAAGAGATATGGGCACACATGCTCCTCTACCATTAGAAGAGATATGGGCACACAGGCTCCTCTACCATTAGAAGAGATATGGACACACAGGCTCCTCTACCACTAGAAGAGATATGGACACACAGGCTCCTCTACCACTAGAAGAGATATGGACACACAGGCTCCTCTACCATTAGAAGAGATATGGGCACACAGGCTCCTCTACCACTAGAAGAGATATGGGCACACAGGCTCCTCTACCACTAGAAGAGATCTTGGAGATATGGACACACAGGCTCCTCTACCATTAGAAGAGATATGGACACACAGGCTCCTCTACCACTAGAAGAGATCTTGGAGATATGGACACACAGGCTCCTCTACCATTAGAAGAGATATGGACACACAGGCTCCTCTACCACTAGAAGAGATCTTGGAGATATGGACACACAGGCTCCTCTACCACTAGAAGAGATATGGGCACACAGGCTCCTCTACCACTAGAAGAGATCTTGGAGATATGGACACACAGGCTCCTCTACCATTAGAAGAGATATGGACACACAGGCTCCTCTACCACTAGAAGAGATCTTGGAGATATGGACACACAGGCTCCTCTACCATTAGAAGAGATATGGACACACAGGCTCCTCTACCACTAGAAGAGATATGGGCACACAGGCTCCTCTACCACTAGAACAGATATGGGCACACAGGCTCCTCTACCACTAGAAGAGATATGGACACACAGGCTCCTCTACCATTAGAAGAGATATGGACACACAGGCTCCTCTACCATTAGAAGAGATATGGGCACACAGGCTCCTCTACCATTAGAAGAGATATGGGCACACAGGCTCCTCTACCATTAGAAGAGATATGGGCACACAGGCTCCTCTACCATTAGAAGAGATATGGGCACACAGGCTCCTCTACCACTAGAAGAGATATGGGCACACAGGCTCCTCTACCATTAGAAGAGATATGGGCACACAGGCTCCTCTACCATTAGAAGAGATATGGGCACACAGGCTCCTCTACCACTAGAACAGATCTTGGAGATATGGACACACAGGCTCCTCTACCACTAGAACAGATCTTGGAGATATGGACACACAGGCTCCTCTACCACTAGAACAGATCTTGGAGATATGGACACACAGGCTCCTCTACCACTAGAACAGATCTTGGAGATATGGGCCCACAGGCTCCTCTACCACTAGAAGAGATATGGGCCCACAGGCTCCTCTACCACTAGAAGAGATATCGGCCCACAGGCTCCTCTACCACTAGAAGAGATATCGGCCCACAGGCTCCTCTACCACTAGACGAGAGATATCGGCCCACAGGCTCCCCTACCACTAGAAGAGATATCGGCCCACAGGCTCCTCTACCACTAGAAGAGATATCGACCCACAGGCTCCTCTACCACTAGAAGAGATATCGGCCCACAGGCTCCTCTACCACTAGAAGAAATATGGGCCCACAGGCTCCTCTACCACTAGAAGAGATATCGGCCCACAGGCTCCTCTACCACTAGAAGAGATATCGGCCCACAGGCTCCTCTACCACTAGAAGAGATATCGGCCCACAGGCTCCTCTACCACTAGAAGAGATATGGGCCCACAGGCTCCTCTACCACTAGAAGAGATATGGACACACAGGCTCCTCTACCACTAGAAGAGATATCGGCCCACAGGCTCCTCTACCACTAGAAGAGATATTGGAGATATGGACACACAGGCTCCTCTACCACTAGAAGAGATCTTGGAGATATGGGCACACAGGCTCCTCTACCACTAGAACAGATCTTGGAGATATGGGCACACAGGCTCCTCTACCACTAGAAGAGATCTTGGAGATATGGGCACACAGGCTCCTCTACCACTAGAACAGATCTTGGAGATATGGACACACAGGCTCCTCTACCACTAGAACAGATCTTGGAGATATGGGCACACAGGCTCCTCTACCACTAGAACAGATCTTGGAGATATGGACACACAGGCTCCTCTACCACTAGAAGAGATCTTGGAGATATGGGCACACAGGCTCCTCTACCACTAGAACAGATCTTGGAGATATGGGCACACAGGCTCCTCTACCACTAGAACAGATCTTGGAGATATGGGCACACAGGCTCCTCTACCACTAGAACAGATCTTGGAGATATGGGCACACAGGCTCCTCTACCACTAGAAGAGATATGGGCCCACAGGCTCCTCTACCATTAGAAGAGATATGGGCACACAGGCTCCTCTACCACTAGAAGAGATATGGGCCCACAGGCTCCTCTACCATTAGAAGAGATATGGGCACACAGGCTCCTCTACCACTAGAAGAGATATGGGCACACAGGCTCCTCTACCACTAGAAGAGATATGGGCCCACAGGCTCCTCTACCACTAGAAGAGATATGGGCACACAGGCTCCTCTACCACTAGAAGAGATATGGGCACACAGGCTCCTCTACCACTAGAAGAGATATGGGCACACAGGCTCCTCTACCACTAGAAGAGATATGGGCCCACAGGCTCCTCTACCACTAGAAGAGATATGGGCACACAGGCTCCTCTACCACTAGAAGAGATATGGGCCCACAGGCTCCTCTACCACTAGAAGAGATATGGGCCCACAGGCTCCTCTACCACTAGAAGAGATATGGGCACACAGGCTCCTCTACCACTAGAAGAGATATGGGCACACAGGCTCCTCTACCACTAGAAGAGATATGGGCACACAGGCTCCTCTACCACTAGAAGAGATATGGGCCCACAGGCTCCTCTACCATTAGAAGAGATATGGGCACACAGGCTCCTCTACCACTAGAAGAGATATGGGCACACAGGCTCCTCTACCACTAGAACAGATCTTGGAGATATGGGCACACAGGCTCCTCTACCACTAGAAGAGATATGGGCCCACAGGCTCCTCTACCATTAGAAGAGATATGGGCACACAGGCTCCTCTACCACTAGAAGAGATATGGGCCCACAGGCTCCTCTACCATTAGAAGAGATATGGGCACACAGGCTCCTCTACCACTAGAAGAGATATGGGCCCACAGGCTCCTCTACCACTAGAAGAGATATGGGCCCACAGGCTCCTCTACCATTAGAAGAGATATGGGCACACAGGCTCCTCTACCACTAGAAGAGATATGGGCCCACAGGCTCCTCTACCATTAGAAGAGATATGGGCACACAGGCTCCTCTACCACTAGAAGAGATATGGGCACACAGGCTCCTCTACCACTAGAAGAGATATCGGCCCACAGGCTCCTCTACCACTAGAAGAGATATGGGCACACAGGCTCCTCTACCACTAGAAGAGATATGGGCACACAGGCTCCTCTACCACTAGAACAGATCTTGGAGATATGGGCACACAGGCTCCTCTACCACTAGAACAGATCTTGGAGATATGGGCACACAGGCTCCTCTACCATTAGAAGAGATATGGGCCCACAGGTTCCTCTACCACTGGAAGAGATATCGGCCCACAGGCTCCTCTACCACTAGAAGAGATATCGGCCCACAGGCTCCTCTACCACTAGAAGAGATATCGGCCCACAGGCTCCTCTACCACTAGAAGAGATATCGGCCCACAGGCTCCTCTACCACTAGAAGAGATATCGGCCCACAGGCTCCTCTACCACTAGAAGAGATATCGGCCCACAGGCTCCTCTACCACTAGAAGAGATATCGGCCCACAGGCTCCTCTACCACTAGAAGAGATATGGGCCCACAGGCTCCTCTACCACTAGAAGAGATATCGGCCCACAGGCTCCTCTACCACTAGAAGAGATATCGGCCCACAGGCTCCTCTACCACTAGAACAGATCTTGGAGATATGGACACACAGGCTCCTCTACCACTAGAACAGATCTTGGAGATATGGGCACACAGGCTCCTCTACCACTAGAACAGATCTTGGAGATATGGGCACACAGGCTCCTCTACCACTAGAACAGATCTTGGAGATATGGGCACACAGGCTCCTCTACCACTAGAAGAGATATGGGCACACAGGCTCCTCTACCACTAGAAGAGATATGGGCACACAGGCTCCTCTACCACTAGAAGAGATATGGGCACACAGGCTCCTCTACCACTAGAAGAGATATGGGCACACAGGCTCCTCTACCACTAGAAGAGATATGGGCACACAGGCTCCTCTACCACTAGAAGAGATATGGGCCCACAGGCTCCTCTACCATTAGAAGAGATATGGGCACACAGGCTCCTCTACCACTAGAAGAGATATGGGCCCACAGGCTCCTCTACCACTAGAAGAGATATGGGCCCACAGGCTCCTCTACCATTAGAAGAGATATGGGCACACAGGCTCCTCTACCACTAGAAGAGATATGGGCCCACAGGCTCCTCTACCATTAGAAGAGATATGGGCACACAGGCTCCTCTACCACTAGAAGAGATATGGGCACACAGGCTCCTCTACCACTAGAAGAGATATCGGCCCACAGGCTCCTCTACCACTAGAAGAGATATGGGCACACAGGCTCCTCTACCACTAGAAGAGATATGGGCACACAGGCTCCTCTACCACTAGAACAGATCTTGGAGATATGGGCACACAGGCTCCTCTACCACTAGAACAGATCTTGGAGATATGGGCACACAGGCTCCTCTACCATTAGAAGAGATATGGGCACACAGGCTCCTCTACCACTAGAACAGATCTTGGAGATATGGGCCCACAGGTTCCTCTACCACTGGAAGAGATATCGGCCCACAGGCTCCTCTACCACTAGAAGAGATATCGGCCCACAGGCTCCTCTACCACTAGAAGAGATATCGGCCCACAGGCTCCTCTACCACTAGAAGAGATATCGGCCCACAGGCTCCTCTACCACTAGAAGAGATATCGGCCCACAGGCTCCTCTACCACTAGAAGAGATATCGGCCCACAGGCTCCTCTACCACTAGAAGAGATATCGGCCCACAGGCTCCTCTACCACTAGAAGAGATATCGGCCCAATAGGCTCCTCTACCACTAGAAGAGATATGGGCCCACAGGCTCCTCTACCACTAGAAGAGATATCGGCCCACAGGCTCCTCTACCACTAGAAGAGATATCGGCCCACAGGCTCCTCTACCACTAGAACAGATCTTGGAGATATGGACACACAGGCTCCTCTACCACTAGTACAGATCTTGGAGATATGGGCACACAGGCTCCTCTACCACTAGAACAGATCTTGGAGATATGGGCACACAGGCTCCTCTACCACTAGAACAGATCTTGGAGATATGGGCACACAGGCTCCTCTACCACTAGAAGAGATATGGGCACACAGGCTCCTCTACCACTAGAAGAGATATGGGCACACAGGCTCCTCTACCACTAGAAGAGATATGGGCACACAGGCTCCTCTACCACTAGAAGAGATATGGGCACACAGGCTCCTCTACCACTAGAAGAGATATGGGCACACAGGCTCCTCTACCACTAGAAGAGATATGGGCACACAGGCTCCTCTACCACTAGAAGAGATATGGGCCCACAGGCTCCTCTACCACTAGAAGAGATATGGGCACACAGGCTCCTCTACCACTAGAAGAGATATGGACACACAGGCTCCTCTACCACTAGAAGAGATATGGGCACACAGGCTCCTCTACCACTAGAAGAGATATGGGCCCACAGGCTCCTCTACCACTAGAAGAGATATGGGCACACAGGCTCCTCTACCACTAGAAGAGATATGGACACACAGGCTCCTCTACCACTAGAAGAGATATGGGCCCACAGGCTCCTCTACCACTAGAAGAGATATGGGCCCACATGCTCCTCTACCACTAGAAGAGATATGGGCCCACAGGCTCCTCTACCACTAGAAGAGATATGGGCCCACAGGCTCCTCTACCACTAGAAGAGATATGGGCCCACAGGCTCCTCTACCACTAGAAGAGATATGGGCACACAGGCTCCTCTACCACTAGAAGAGATATGGGCCCACAGGCTCCTCTACCACTAGAAGAGATATGGGCCCACAGGCTCCTCTACCACTAGAAGAGATATGGGCCCACAGGCTCCTCTACCACTAGAAGAGATATGGGCACACAGGCTCCTCTACCACTAGAAGAGATATGGGCACACAGGCTCCTCTACCACTAGAAGAGATATGGGCCCACAGGCTCCTCTACCACTAGAAGAGATATGGGCACACAGGCTCCTCTACCACTAGAAGAGATATGGGCCCACAGGCTCCTCTACCACTAGAACAGATCTTGGAGATATGGGCACACAGGCTCCTCTACCACTAGAAGAGATATGGGCACACAGGCTCCTCTACCACTAGAAGAGATATGGGCCCACAGGCTCCTCTACCACTAGAACAGATCTTGGAGATATGGGCACACAGGCTCCTCTACCACTAGAAGAGATATGGGCACACAGGCTCCTCTACCACTAGAAGAGATATGGGCCCACAGGCTCCTCTACCACTAGAACAGATCTTGGAGATATGGGCACACAGGCTCCTCTACCACTAGAACAGATCTTGGAGATATGGGCCCACAGGCTCCTCTACCACTAGAACAGATCTTGGAGATATGGGCCCACAGGCTCCTCTACCACTAGAACAGATCTTGGAGATATGGGCCCACAGGCTCCTCTACCACTAGAACAGATCTTGGAGATATGGGCACACAGGCTCCTCTACCACTAGAACAGATCTTGGAGATATGGGCACACAGGCTCCTCTACCACTAGAACAGATCTTAGAGATATGGACACACATGCTCCTCTACCACTAGAACAGCTCTTGGAGATATGGACACACAGGCTCCTCTACCACTAGAACAGATCTTGGAGATATGGGCCCACAGGCTCCTCTACCACTAGAACAGATCTTGGAGATATGGGCACACAGGCTCCTCTACCACTAGAACAGATCTTGGAGATATGGGCCCACAGGCTCCTCTACCACTAGAACAGATCTTGGAGATATGGGCACACAGGCTCCTCTACCACTAGAACAGATCTTGGAGATATGGGCCCACAGGCTCCTCTACCACTAGAAAAGATCTTGGAGATATGGGCACACAGGCTCCTCTACCACTAGAAGAGATATGGGCCCACAGGCTCCTCTACCACTAGAAGAGATATGGGCCCACAGGCTCCTCTACCACTAGAAGAGATATGGGCCCACAGGCTCCTCTACCACTAGAAGAGATATCGGCCCACAGGCTCCTCTACCACTAGAAGAGATATCGGCCCACAGGCTCCTCTACCACTAGAACAGATCTTGGAGATATGGGCACACATGCTCTTCTACCACTAGAACAGATCTTGGAGATATGGGCCCACAGGCTCCTCTACCACTAGAAGAGATATCGGCCCACAGGCTCCCCTACCACTAGAACAGATCTTGGAGATATGGGCACACAGGCTCCTCTACCACTAGAACAGATCTTGGAGATATGGACACACAGGCTCCTCTACCACTAGAACAGATCTTGGAGATATGGACACACAGCCTCCTCTACCACTAGAACAGATCTTGGAGATATGGACACACCGGCTCCTCTACTACTAGAACAGATCTTGGAGATATGGGCACACAGGCTCCTCTACCACTAGAACAGATCTTGGAGATATGGGCACACAGGCTCCTCTACCACTAGAACAGATCTTGGAGATATGGGCACACAGGCTCCTCTACCACTAGAACAGATCTTGGAGATATGGGCACACAGGCTCCTCTACCACTAGAACAGATCTTGGAGATATGGGCACACAGGCTCCTCTACCACTAGAACAGATCTTGGAGATATGGGCACACAGGCTCCTCTACCACTAGAACAGATCTTGGAGATATGGGCACACAGGCTCCTCTACCACTAGAACAGATCTTGGAGATATGGGCACACAGGCTCCTCTACCACTAGAACAGATCTTGGAGATATGGGCCCACAGGCTCCTCTACCACTAGAACAGATCTGGGGATATGGGCACACAGGCTCCTCTACCACTAGAACAGATCTTGGAGATATGGGCCCACAGGCTCCTCTACCACTAGAACAGATCTTGGAGATATGGGCCCACAGGCTCCTCTACACTAGAACAGATCTTGGAGATATGGGCCCACAGGCTCCTCTACCACTAGAACAGTTCTTGGAGATATGGGCCCACAGGCTCCTCTACACTAGAACAGATCTTGGAGATATGTGCCCACAGGCTCCTCTACCACTAGAACAGATCTTGGAGATATGGGCCCACAGGCTCATCTACCACTAGAACAGATCTTGGAGATATGGGCCCACAGGCTCCTCTACCACTAGAACAGATCTTGGAGATATGGGCCCACAGGCTCCTCTACCACTAGAACAGATCTTCTACCACTAGAACAGATCTTGGAGATATGGGCACACAGGCTCCTCTACACTAGAACAGATCTTGGAGATATGGGCCCACAGGCTCCTCTACCACTAGAACAGATCTTGGAGATATGGACACACAGGCTCCTCTACCACTAGAACAGATCTTGGAGATATGGGCACGCAGGCTCTTCTACCACTAGAACAGATCTTGGAGATATGGGCCCACAGGCTCCTCTACCACTAGAACAGATCTTGGAGATATGGACACACAGGCTCCTCTACCACTAGGACAGATATGGGCCCACAGGCTCCTCTACCACTAGAACAGATCTTGGAGATATGGACACACAGGCTCCTCTACCACTAGAAGAGATATGGGCCCACAGGCTCCTCTACCACTAGAAGAGATATGGGCCCACAGGCTCCTCTACCACTAGAAGAGATATGGGCCCACAGGCTCCTCTACCACTAGAACAGATCTTGGAGATATGGACACACAGGCTCCTCTACCACTAGGACAGATCTTGGAGATATGGACACACAGGCTCCTCTACCACTAGAACAGATCTTGGAGATATGGACACACAGGCTCCTCTACCACTAGAAGAGATATGGACACACAGGCTCCTCTACCACTAGGACAGATCTTGGAGATATGGACACACAGGCTCCTCTACCACTAGGAGATATGGGCACACAAGCTCCTCTACCACTAGAACAGATCTTGGAGATATGGACACACAGGCTCCTCTACCACTAGGAGATATGGGCACACAGGCTCCTCTACCACTAGAACAGATCTTGGAGATATGGGCACACAGGCTCCTCTACCACTAGAACAGATCTTGGAGATATGGGCCCACAGGCTCCTCTACCACTAGAACAGATCTTGGAGATATGGGCCCACAGGCTCCTCTACCACTAGAACAGATCTTGGATATATGGGCCCACAGGCTCCTCTACCACTAGAACAGATCTTGGAGATATGGGCACACAGGCTCCTCTACCACTAGAACAGATCTTGGAGATATGTGCACGCAGGCTCTTCTACCACACCTATACAAAAGTTTAGCTAACACAGATATGTTCCCTAATCATCTTCTTCTATATTTTTAGCTCCCAGTGGAGCATAGGTCTTCAACAAACATTTTCCAAGTCGTTCTTGTTTTTGCCATTCTTTTAAGATCATTCCATGTCTTCCCCATCATCTTCATCTCTGCTTCTATCTGTCTTCTCCAAGAATTCCTTGGTTTTCCTCTTTGTCTTTTCCCCTGGGATTCCAAAAAAGGGCCTGTTATGTTATACTCTCAGTTGACTTCCGCAGTGTGTGACCTATGCAACGCCATTGTCTTCGCTGTATCTCTTTATCCACTGGTGTTTGACTGGTACATTTCCATAATTCTATTTTAATAATTTTGTCCTGACATTTCCATTCTTTTATTCTGGGTAAGCATCCATTAATGAAAGTCTGTATCTTCGTGATTGTCAATTTTGTTGTTCTCCATGTTTTACATCCATATAATAGGACCGCCTTAACATTTGAGTTGGAATTTTTTTTTTTATTGTTGTTCCCTAAAAGCCGATACAAAAGTTTAGCTAACACAGTTCTGTTCCCTAATAGCCGATACAAAAGTTTAGCTAACACCTTTCTGTTCCCTAAAAGCCGATACAAAAGTTTAGCTAACACAGTTCTGTTCCCTAAAAGCCGATACAAAAGTTTAGCTAACACAGTTGTGTTCCCTAAAAGCCGATACAAAAGTTTAGCTAACACAGTTCTGTTCCCTAAAAGCCGATACAAAAGTTTAGCTAACACAGTTCTGTCCCTTAAAAGCCGATACAAAAGTTTAGCTAGCACAGATCTGTTCCCTAAAAGCCGATACAAAAGTTTAGCTAGCACAGATCTGTTCCCTAAAAGCCGATACAAAAGTTTAGCTAACACCGTTCTGTTCCATAGAAGCCGATACAAAAGTTTAGCTAACACCGTTCTGTTCCCTAAAAGCCGATACAAAAGTTTAGCTAACACCGTTCTGTTCCATAGAAGCCGATAAAAGTTTAGCTAGCACCGTTCTGTTCCCTAATAACCGACACAAAAGTTTAGCTAAACCGTTCTTTTCCCTAATAGCTGATACAAAAGTTTAGCTAGCACAGATCTGTTCCCTAATAACCGACACAAGAGGTTACCTAACATGGATATGTTCCCTAATAGCCGACACAAAAGTTTAGCTAACACAAATATGTTCCCTAATAGCCGACACAAAAGTTTAGCTAATACAGATATGTTCCCTAATAGCCGACACAAGAGTTTAGCTAATACAGATATGTTCCCTAATAGCCGATACAAGAGTATAGCTAATAAGGATATGTTCCCTAATAGCCGACACAAGAGTTTAGCTAATAAGGATATGTTCCCTAATAGCCGACACAAGAGTTTAGCTAATAAGGATATGTTCCCTAATAGCCGACACAAGAGTTTAGCTAATACAGGTATGTTCCTTAATAGCCGACGCAAGAGTTTAGCTAACACAAATATGTTCCCTAATAGCCGACACAAGAGTTTAGCTAATACAGGTATGTTCCCTAATAGCCAACACAAGAGTTTAGCTAATAAGGATATGTTCCCTAATAGCCGACACAAGAGTTTAGCTAATACAGGTATGTTCCCTAATAGCCGACACAAGAGTTTAGCTAATAAGGATATGTTCCCTAATAGCCGACACAAGAGTTTAGCTAATACAGGTATGTTCCCTAATAGCCGACACAAGAGTTTAGCTAATACAGATATGTTCCCTAATAGCCGACACAAGAGTTTAGCTAATACAGATATGTTCCCTAATAGCCGACACAAGAGTTTAGCTAATAAGGATATGTTCCCTAATAGCCGACACAAGAGTTTAGCTAATACAGATATGTTCCCTAATAGCCGACACAAGAGTTTAGCTAATAAGGATATGTTCCCTAATAGCCGACACAAGAGTTTAGCTAATAAGGATATGTTCCCTAATAGCCGACACAAGAGTTTAGCTAATAAGGATATGTTCCCTATAGCCGACACAAGAGTTTAGCTAATAAGGATATGTTCCCTAATAGCCGACACAAAAGTTTATCTAACACAAATATGTTCCCTAATAGCCGACACAAGAGTTTAGCTAATACAGGTATGTTCCCTAATAGCCGACACAAGAGTTTAGCTAATAAAGATATGTTCCCTAATAGCCGACACAAGAGTTTAGCTAATACAGGTATGTTCCCTAATAGCCGACACAAGAGTTTAGCTAATAAGGATATGTTCCCTAATAGCCGACACAAGAGTTTAGCTAATAAGGATATGTTCCCTAATAGCCGACACAAGAGTTTAGCTAATAAGGATATGTTCCCTAGTAGCCGACACAAGATTTTAGCTAATAAGGGTATGTTCCCTAATAGCCGACACAAGAGTTTAGCTAATACAGGTATGTTCCTTAATAGCCGACACAAGAGTTTAGCTAACACAAATATGTTCCCTAATAGCCGACACAAGAGTTTAGCTAATACAGGTATGTTCCCTAATAGCCGACACAAGAGTTTAGCTAATAAGGATATGTTCCCTAATAGCTGACACAAGAGTTTAGCTAATAAGGATATGTTCCCTAATAGCCGACACAAGAGTTTAGCTAATAAGGATATGTTCCCTAATAGCCGACACAAGAGTTTAGCTAATAAGGATATGTTCCCTAATAGCCGACACAAGAGTTTAGCTAATACAGGTATGTTCCCTAATAGCCGACACAAGAGTTTAGCTAATAAGGATATGTTCCCTAATAGCCGACACAAGAGTTTAGCTAATAAGGATATGTTCCCTAATAGCCGACACAAGAGTTTAGCTAATAAGGATATGTTCCCTAATAGCCGACACAAGAGTTTAGCTAACACAAATATGTTCCCTAATAGCCGACACAAGAGTTTAGCTAATACAGGTATGTTCCCTAATAGCCAACACAAGAGTTTAGCTAATACAGATATGTTCCCTAATAGCCGACACAAGAGTTTAGCTAATACAGGTATGTTCCCTAATAGCCGACACAAGAGTTTAGCTAATAAGGATATGTTCCCTAATAGCCGACACAAGAGTTTAGCTAATACAGGTATGTTCCCTAATAGCCGACACAAGAGTTTAGCTAATACAGATATGTTCCCTAATAGCCGACACAAGAGTTTAGCTAATACAGATATGTTCCCTAATAGCCGACACAAGAGTTTAGCTAATAAGGATATGTTCCCTAATAGCCGACACAAGAGTTTAGCTAATACAGATATGTTCCCTAATAGCCGACACAAGAGTTTAGCTAATAAGGATATGTTCACTATAGCCGACACAAGAGTTTAGCTAATAAGGATATGTTCCCTAATAGCCGACACAAAAGTTTATCTAACACAAATATGTTCCCTAATAGCCGACACAAGAGTTTAGCTAATACAGGTATGTCCCTAATAGCCGACACAAGAGTTTAGCTAATAAAGATATGTTCCCTAATAGCCGACACAAGAGTTTAGCTAATACAGGTATGTTCCCTAATAGCCGACACAAGAGTTTAGCTAATAAGGATATGTTCCCTAATAGCCGACACTAGAGTTTAGCTAATAAGGATATGTTCCCTAATAGCCGACACAAGAGTTTAGCTAATAAGGATATGTTCCCTAATAGCCGACACAAGAGTTTAGCTAATAAGGATATGTTCCCTAATAGCCGACACAAGAGTTTAGCTAATACAGGTATGTTCCTTAATAGCCGACACAAGAGTTTAGCTAACACAAATATGTTCCCTAATAGCCGACACAAGAGTTTAGCTAATACAGGTATGTTCCCTAATAGCCGATACAAGAGTTTAGCTAATAAGGATATGTTCCCTAATAGCTGACACAAGAGTTTAGCTAATAAGGATATGTTCCCTAATAGCCGACACAAGAGTTTAGCTAATAAGGATATGTTCCCTAATAGCCGACACAAGAGTTTAGCTAATAAGGATATGTTCCCTAATAGCCAACACAAGAGTTTAGCTAATACAGGTATGTTCCCTAATAGCCGACACAAGAGTTTAGCTAATAAGGATATGTTCCCTAATAGCCGACACAAGAGTTTAGCTAATACAGTATGTTCCCTAATAGCCGACACAAAAGTTTAGCTAATAAGGATATGTTCCCTAATAGCCGACACAAGAGTTTAGCTAATACAGGTATGTTCCCTAATAGCCGACACAAAAGTTTAGCTAATACAGATATGTTTCCTAATAGCCGACACAAGAGTTTAGCTAATACAGATATGTTCCCTAATAGCCGACACAAGAGTTTAGCTAATAAGGATATGTTCCCTAATAGCCGACACAAGAGTTTAGCTAATACAGATGTTCCCTAATAGCCGACACAAGAGTTTAGCTAATAAGGATATGTTCCCTAATAGCCGACACAAGAGTTTAGCTAATAAGGATATGTTCCCTAATAGCCGACACAAGAGTTTAGCTAATAAGGATATGTTCCCTAATAGCCAACACAAGAGTTTAGCTAATAAGGATATGTTCCCTAATAGCCGACACAAGAGTTTAGCTAATGATATGTTCCTAATAGCCGACACAAGAGTTTAGCTAATAAGGATATGTTCCCTAATAGCCGACACAAGAGTTTAGCTAATACAGATATGTTCCCTAATAGCCGACACAAGAGTTTAGCTAATACAGGTATGTTCCCTAATAGCCGACACAAGAGTTTAGCTAATAAGGATATGTTCCCTAATAGCCGACACAAGAGTTTAGCTAATACAGGTATGTTCCCTAATAGCCGACACAAGAGTTTAGCTAACACAAATATGTTCCCTAATAGCCGACACAAGAGTTTAGCTAATACAGGTATGTTCCCTAATAGCCGACACAAGAGTTTAGCTAATAAGGATATGTTCCCTAATAGCCGACACAAGAGTTTAGCTAATACAGATATGTTCCCTAATAGCCGACACAAGAGTTTAGCTAATACAGATATGTTCCCTAATAGCCGACACAAGAGTTTAGCTAATAAGGATATGTTCCCTAATAGCCGACACAAGAGTTTAGCTAATACAGATATGTTCCCTAATAGCCGACACAAGAGTTTAGCTAATAAGGATATGTTCCCTAATAGCCGACACAAGAGTTTAGCTAACTTAGTACTAAGTACCGGGCCTGCTGGCGTAGGTGATCATATCTCTCCACAACTTTCGATCTCGGCAGCTATTTATCATTTCTGTTGTTGACCTTCTGCCAAGCCATTCTCTTAAGCTGTCTGTTATTTTTTCTCTTTGCATCCCTCTATCTCTTCGTCCCTCAATTTTCCCAGTTGTTACAATATATTCCAGCTGTTCTCTTCTCATTACATGGCCAAAAAATGATGATTGGTTTCTTCCTAATAGCCGATACAAAAAAATTAAGTAACACCGATCTGTTCCCCTATAGCCGATACAAAAGTTTAGGTAGCACAGATCTGTTCCCTAATAGCCGATACAAAAGTTTAGGTAGCACAGATCTGTTCCCTAATAGCCGATACAGAAGTTTAGGTAGCACAGATCTGTTCCCTAATAGCCGATACAAAAGTTTAGGTAGCACAGATCTGTTCCTTAATAGCCGATACAAGAGTTTAGCTAACACAGATCTGTTCCCTAATAGCCGACATAGAGTTTAGGTAATACAGCTCTACCCTCTAGCAGCCGACACAAATGTTTAGCTAACACGGCCTACCCTCTAGCAGCCGACACAAATGTTTAGCTAACACCGGCCTACTCTCTAGGAGCCGACACAAATGTTTAACTAACACCGGCCTACTCTTTAGGAGCCGACACAAATGTTTAACTAACACCGGCCTACTCTCTAGGAGCCGACACAAATGTTTAACTAACACCGGCCTACTCTCTAGGAGCCGACACAAATGTTTAACTAACACCGGCCTACTCTCTAGGAGCCGACACAAATGTTTAACTAACACCGGCCTACTCTCTAGGAGCCGACACAAATGTTTAACTAACACCGGCCTACTCTCTAGGAGCCGACACAAATGTTTAACTAACACCGGCCTACTCTCTAGGAGCCGACACAAATGTTTAACTAACACCGGCTACTCTCTAGGAGCCGACACAAATGTTTAACTAACACCGGCGTACTCTCTAGGAGCCGACACAAATGTTTAACTAACACCGGCCTACTCTCTAGGAGCCGACACAAATGTTTAACTAACACCGGCCTACTCTCTAGGAGCCGACACAAATGTTTAACTAACACCGGCCTACTCTCTAGGAGCCGACACAAATGTTTAACTAACACCGGCCTACTCTCTAGGAGCCGACACAAATGTTTAACTAACACCGGCGTACTCTCTAGGAGCCGACACAAATGTTTAACTAACACCGGCCTACTCTCTAGGAGCCGACACAAATGTTTAACTAACACCGGCCTACTCTCTAGGAGCCGACACAAATGTTTAACTAACACCGGCCTACTCTCTAGGAGCCGACACAAATGTTTAACTAACACCGGCCTACTCTCTAGGAGCCGACACAAATGTTTAACTAACACCGGCCTACTCTCTAGGAGCCGACACAAATGTTTAACTAACACCGGCCTACTTTCTAGGAGCCGACACAAATGTTTAACTAACACGGACTATCATTTAGCAGGCGACACAAATGTTTAGCTGATACCCTGTCTACCTCTAGGAGCTGACATAAAAGTTTAGCTAACACCGGACTACACTCTAGGAGCCAACACAAAAGTTTAGCTAACACAGGACAACACTCTAGGAGCCAACACAAAGTTTAGCTAACACGGGTCTACCCTTTAGCAGCGGACACAAAAGTTTAGGTGATACCGTTCTACCCTCTAGGAGCTGACACAAAAGTTTAGCTAACACCGGATTACATTCTAGGAGCCGACACAAAAGTTTAGCTAACGCCGGACTACCCTCTAGGAGCCGACACAAAAGTTTAGCTAACACCGGACTACACTCTAGGAACTGACACACAAGCTTATCTAATTTCAGACTACCCTCTAGGAGCCGGCAAAAAAGTTTAACTAATACCGGACTACCCTTTAGCAGTCGACACAAAAGTTTAGGTGATACCGTTCTACCCTCTAGGAGCTGACACAAAAGTTTAGCTAACACCGGACTACACTCTAGGAGCCAACACAAAAGTTTCGCTAACACCAGACAACACTCTAGGAGCCAACACAAAAGTTTAGCTAACACCGGACTACCCTTTAGCAGCGGACACAAAAGTTTAGGTGACACCGGACAACACTCTAAGAGCCGACACAAAAGTTTAGCTAACACCACTCTACTCTCTAGGAACCAACACAAAAGTTTAACTAACATCGGACTATCATTTAGCAGCCGACACAAAAGTTTAGCTGATACCGGACTACCCTCTCGGAGCCAACACAAAAGTTTAACTTACACCGGACTACTTTCTAGGAGCCGACACAAAAGTTTAACTAACACCGGACTATCCTTTAGCAGCAGGCACACAAGTTTAGCTGATACCGTTCTACCCTCTAGGAGCCAACACAAAAGCTTAACTAACACCGGACTACACTCTAGGAACTGACACAAAAGCTTAACTAATTTCAGACTACACTCTAGGAGCCGGCAAAAAAGTTTAACTAATATCGGACTACCCTTTAGCAGTCGACACAAAAGTTTAGCTGATACCGGTCTACCCTCTAGGAGCTGACATAAATGTTTAGCTAAGATTGGACTACACTCTAAGAGCCAACACACAAGTTTAGCTAACACCGGTCTACCCTTTAGCAGCGGACACAAAAGTTAAGGTGATACCGGTCTACCCTCTAGGAGCTGACACAAAAGTTTAGCTAACACCGGACTACACTCTAGGAGTCAACGCAAAAGTTTAGCTAACACCGGACAACACTAGGAGCCAGCACACAAGTTTAGCTAACACCGGACTACCCTTTAGCAGCGGGCACAAAAGTTTAGTGATACCGGTCTACCCTCTAGGAGCTGACACAAAAGTTTAGCTAACACCGGACTACACTCTAGGAGCCAACACAAAAGTTTAGCTAACACCGGACAACACTCTAGGAGCAGACACAAAAGTTTAGCTAACACCGGACTATCCTTTAGCAGCGGGCACAAAAGTTTAGTGATACCGGTCTACCCTCTAGGAGCTGACACAAAAGTTTAGCTAACACCGGACTACACTCTAGGAGCCAACACAAAAGTTTAGCTAACACCGGACAACACTCTAGGAGCAGACACAAAAGTTTAGCTAACACCGGACTATCCTTTAGCAGCCGAAACAAAAGTTTAACTAACACCGGACTACCCTCTCGGAGCCAACACAAAAGTTTAGCTAACACCGGACAACACTCTAGGAGCAGACACAAAAGTTAGCTAACACCTGACTATCATTTAGCAGCCAACACAAAAGTTTAGCTGACACCACTCGACTGTCTAGGAACCAACACAAAAGTTTAACTAACATGGGACTATCATTTAGCAGCCGACACAAAAGTTTAGCTGATACCGGACTACCCTCTCGGAGCCAACACAAAAGTTTAACTTACACCGGACTATCTTTAGCAGGGCGACATAAAAGTTTAGCTGATACCGGTCTACCCTCTAGGAGCCATACAAAAGTTTAGCTGCAGTTGACCTGGTCATTACTGTAATTACATGAGCTGGTCATTACTGTAATCACATGAGCTGGTCATTATTGTAATTACACGAGCTGGTGATTACTATAATTACACAAGCTGGTCATCATTATAATTACATAAGCTGGTCATTACTGTAACTACACGAGCTGGTCATTACGTAAATTACATAAGCTGGTCATTATTTTAATTAAACAACCCGGTCATTATTGTAATTAAATAATCCGGTCATTATTGTATTATACAACCGATCATTATTATGATTAAACAACCCGGTCATTATTGTAATGAAACAACCCGGCCATTATTGTAATGAAACAACCCAGTCATTATTGTAATTGTACGAGCTGGTCATTAGATCCATATTTTCTTGCAGCAGCTAAGACATTTCAGGGTTCACGGGAAAAAAAAAACATCGCAGGAAAAACATGGAAAGATAAACCATCACCGGGAAATGAGTTCTCAGGATTTTGTATGTAACAGGGTAACGATGTAATAGAGAAATGAGAATATTTGATGGTGTAAAGTTAGCTATAAACAATGGCTATAATGGTTGCAGCGATCTCGTCTCAAACAAGAGCATCCAAATTATGAGTCGTGTAATAGCAAATCACAATGTGAAGTTATCATAAATGTATGAAGTCAGACAAGTGTGATATGATCAAATGAAGTAATCATAAATGTATGAAGTTAGACAAGTGAGTTGATCAAATGAAGTAATCATAAATGTATGAAGCCAGACAAGTGTGATAAGATCAAATGAAGTAATCATAAATGTATGAAGTTAGACAAGTGAGTTGATCAAATGAAGTAATCATAAATGTATGAAGCCAGACAAGTGTGATATGATCAAATGAAGTAATCATAAATGTATGAAGTTAGACAAGTGAGTTGATCAAATGAAGTAATCATAAATGTATGAAGTCAGACAAGTGTGATATGATCAAATGAAGTAATCATAAATGTATGAAGTCAGACAAGTGTGATATGATCAAATGAAGTAATCATAAATGTGGGAAGTCAGACAGGTGTGATATGATCAAATGAAGTAATCATAAATGTATGAAGTCAGACAGGTGTGATATGATCAAATGAAGTAATCATAAATGTATGAAGTCAGACAAGTGTGATATGATCAAATGAAGTAATCACAAATGTATGAAGCCAGACAAGTGTGATATGATCAAATGAAGTAATCATAAATGTATGAAGTCAGACAAGTGTGATATGATCAAATGAAGTAATCATAAATGTATGAAGTCAGACAAGTGTGATATGATCAAATGAAGTAATCAAAAATGTATGAAGTCGGACAAGTGTGATATGATCAAATGAAGTAATCATAAATGTATGAAGTCAGACAAGTGTGATATGATCAATGAAGTAATCATAAAATGTATGAAGTCGGACAAGTGTATTGATCAAATGAAGTAATCATAAATGTATGAAGTCAGACAAGTGTGATATGATCAAATGAAGTAATCATAAATGTATGAAGTCGGACAAGTGTGATATGATCAAATGAAGTAATCATAAATGTATGAAGTCAGACAAGTGTGATATGATCAAATGAAGTAATCATAAATGTATGAAGTCAGACAAGTGTGATATGATCAAATGAAGTAATCATAAATGTATGAAGTCAGACAAGTGTGATATGATCAAATGAAGTAATCATAAATGTATGAAGTCAGACAAGTGTGATATGATCAAATGAAGTAATCAAAAATGTATGAAGTCGGACAAGTGTGATATGATCAAATGAAGTAATCATAAATGTATGAAGTCAGACAAGTGTGATATGATCAAATGAAGTAATCATAAATGTATGAAGTCGGACAAGTGTGATATGATCAAATGAAGTAATCATAAATGTATGAAGTCGGACAAGTGTGATATGATCAAATGAAGTAATCATAAATGTATGAAGTCAGACAAGTGTGATATGATCAAATGAAGTAATCATAAATGTATGAAGCCAGACAAGTGTGATATGATCAAATGAAGTAATCATAAATGTATGAAGCCAGACAAGTGTGATATGATCAAATTAAGTAATCATAAATGTATGAAGTCAGACAAGTGTGATATGATCAAATGAAGTAATCATAAATGTATGAAGTCAGACAAGTGTGATATGATCAAATGAAGTAATCATAAATGTATGAAGTCGGACAAGTGTGATATGATCAAATGAAGTAATCATAAATGTGGGAAGTCAGACAAGTGTGATATGATCAAATGAAGTAATCATAAATGTATGAAGTCAGACAAGTGTGATATGATCAAATGAAGTAATCATAAATGTATGAAGTCAGACAAGTGTGATATGATCAAATGAAGTAATCATAAATGTATGAAGTCAGACAAGTGTGATATGATCAAATGAAGTAATCAAAAATGTATGAAGTCGGACAAGTGTGATATGATCAAATGAAGTAATCATAATGTATGAAGTCAGACAAGTGTGATATGATCAAATGAAGTAATCATAAATGTATGAAGTCGGACAAGTGTGATATGATCAAATGAAGTAATCATAAATGTATGAAGTCGGACAAGTGTGATATGATCAAATGAAGTAATCATAAATGTATGAAGTCAGACAAGTGTGATATGATCAAATGAAGTAATCATAAATGTATGAAGCCAGACAAGTGTGATATGATCAATGAAGTAATCATAAATGTATGAAGCCAGACAAGTGTGATATGATCAAATGAAGTAATCATAAATGTATGAAGCCAGACAAGTGTGATATGATCAAATTAAGTAATCATAAATGTATGAAGTCGGACAAGTGTGATATGATCAAATGAAGTAATCATAAATGTATGAAGTCGGACAAGTGTGATATGATCAAATGAAGTAATCATAAATGTATGAAGTCGGACAAGTGTGATATGATCAAATGAAGTAATCATAAATGTATGAAGTCGGACAAGTGTGATATGATCAAATGAAGTAATCATAAATGTATGAAGTCGGACAAGTGTGATATGATCAAATGAAGTAATCATAAATGTATGAAGTCAGACAAGTGTGATATGATCAAATGAAGTAATCATAAATGTATGAAGTCAGACAAGTGTGATATGATCAAATGAAGTAATCATAAATGTATGAAGTCAGACAAGTGTGATATGATCAAATGAAGTAATCATAAATGTATGAAGTCAGACAAGTGTGATATGATCAAATGAAGTACAACTAAAGAAACGAGAATGGCTAGCACAGATTTATTAGAACGAAAGACCACCAATAAACTACAGATAGCAAGAACACTTGTGGGTGTGTATACAGATTGGTGTGCCGAGCTCACTCTAGCTAGCAGATACAATAGAAAAACGTGCTGTGTAGATGTTATGGAGACCAGGTTTAGCGTCAGTTGAACTTTGTGTGTGGGGTATATCAAATGTGAACTACAATATTCTATCATTTCTTATTGTTGTGAAACTTGCTGTTGTAAACAAGTCAGAAATACCAACAAGGCAACGAGCAGCGAACGGGTAACATGAACAGACAGACACCATGGCATCTTTTAATACAGAGTCAAAGTTTGAATAAAAGTCACAAGAACTAACAGCGTCGATATCATTTTTAATTTCTTACAATTAAGAAATAGAACAAAACTTGTGTCAATATTCTAGCATGGGACATTATACCGTGGCTGTCAGCTTTACCTGAGCTATTCTACACCACACCCCTGTTGTACCTCTTTCAATCGTGGCTGTCAGCTTTACCTGAGCTATTCTACACCACATCTTGCTGTACTTCTTTCAATCGTGGCTGTCAGCTTTACCTGAGCTATTCTACACCACACCCTTGCTGTACCTCTACCAACCGTGGCTGCCAGCTTTACCTGAGCTATTCTACACCACACCCCAGCTGTACCGCTACCAACCGTGGCTGCCAGCTTTACCTGAGCTATTCTACACCACACTCCAGCTGTACCTCTACCAACCGTGGCTGCCAGCTATACCTGAGCTATTCTACACTACACCCCAGCTGTACCTCTACCAACCGTGGCTGTCAGCTTTACCTGAGCTATCCTACACCACACCCCAGCTGTACCTCTACCAAGCGTGGCTGCCAGCTTTACCTGAGCTATCCTACACCACACTCCAGCTGTACCTCTACCAAACTGTGGCTGCCAGCTATACCTGAGCTATTCTACACTACACCCCAGCTGTACCTCTACCAACCGTGGCTGCCAGCTTTACCTGAGCTATTTTACACCACACCCCAGCTGTACCTCTACCAACCGTAGCTGCCAGCTATACCTGAGCTATTCTACACCACACCCCAGCTGTACCTCTTTCAACCGTGGCTGCCAGCTTTACCTGAGCTATCCTACACCACACCCCAGCTGTACCTCTTTCAACCGTGGCTGCCAGCTTTACCTGAGCTATTCTACACCACACCCCAGCTGTACCTCTTTCAACCGTGGCTGCCAGCTTTACCTGAGCTATTCTACACCACACCCCAGCTGTACCTCTACCAACCGTGGCTGCCAGCTTTACCTGAGCTATTCTACACCACACCCCAGCTGTACCTCTTTCAACCGTGGCTGCCAGCTTTACCTGAGCTATTCTACACCACACCCCAGCTGTACCTCTTTCAACCGTTGCTGCCAGCTTTACCTGAGCTATTCTACACCACACTCCAGCTGTACCTCTACCAACCGTGGCTGCCAGCTTTACCTGAGCTATTCTACACCACACCCCAGCTGTACCTCTACCAACCCAACTTAACATCATCTCCAGCTATATACATCCACTCAACTGTTGTAAAACTGTTTTATGAGAAAATTTCCTGATTTGAACAGAATTTCCTGACTTAGATTAGTCAACTACCAAATGTGGACAATTTCAAATCGGTGTCTCATGTGTGTTTTGTTATCAAACAGATCGTATATCGAATGAAAGAAGGAATGTCGCTGAACATGGGAATAATATATGGGGCCCATCAAATCATTGGAGTGAGTATTTAAAGAGAAAAGGAAGAAGAAATGGAAGCTAAAAAAATGTAATGTTACTCACCAGTAGGCAGATCAGTATCATCATGTGTCGTGCCGGTTGGTCACAACACCAAGAAATCTAGTATTTTCTCTCTTTGTCGTCCGCGATCTCTTATGTCCCTGTATTTTGCCATTTGTAACCAAGTATTCCAACTTCCCTCTTCTCATGATGTGCACGAAAAATATTGATTGTTTCTTTCTGATGTTTTTTGGGAGTTCCCTTTTTGTGTCCTCGTTGATCTTGCTAACTGTCCAGGGAACTTTCAACATTCTTTTCTCTCTCTCTGCGATCAGGACTCAATCAGAGTAGGATTCCAGACTCTCACATGAAGTCAGCTGTCAGGTTAAGTGTGTTGATCGCCCACACAGACAGAACATCACAATTAGAGTCTGTCAGATCCACTCTGATTGAACACCGTTAAAACGTTGCACTGTGTTCGTTAGGATGTCATTACTTACAGTACACTCAATTAACCAAGAAGTCATTACTTACAGTACAGCCAATTCAGCAAGAAGTCATTATTTACTGTACACTCAATTAACCAAGAAGTCATTATTTACAGTACATTCAATTAACCAAAAAGTCATTACTTACAGTACAGCCAAATCCCCAAGATGCCATTACTGACAGTACACTCAATTAACCAAGAAGTCATTATTTACAGTACACTCAATTCACCAAGATGTCATTACTTACAGTACACTCAATTAACCAAAAAGTCATTACTTACAGTACAGCCAAATCCCCAAGATGCCATTACTGACAGTACACTCAATTAACCAAGAAGTCATTATTTACAGTACACTCAATTCACCAAGATGTCATTACTTACAGTACACTCAATTAACCAAGAAGTCATTATTTACTGTACACTCAATTAACCAAGATGTCATTACTTACAGTACACTCAATTAACCAAGAAGTCATTATTTACTGTACACTCAATTAACCAAGATGTCATTACTTACAGTACAGCCAAATCCCCAAGAAGTCATTATTTACTGTACACTCAATTCACCAAGAAGTCATTATTTACTGTACACTAAATTCACCAAGAAGTCATTACTTATAGTACACGCAATTCCTCAAGATGTCATTACTTACAGTAAAACCAAATCTCCAAGAAGTCATTATTTACTGTACACTAAATTCCCCAAGAAGTCATTATTTACTGTACACTCAAATCACCAAGAAGTCATTATTTACAGTACACTAAATTCACCAAGAAGTCATTACTTATAGTACACTCAATTCACCAAGAAGTCATTACTTACAGTACAACCAAATCTCCAAGAAGTCATTACTTACAGTACAGCCAAATCCCCAAGAAGTCATTATTTACTGCACACTCAATTCACCAAGATTTCATTACTTACAGTACAACCAAATCCCTAAGAAGTCATTACTTACAGTACAGCCAAATCCCCAAGAAGTCATTACTTACAGTACAGCCAAATCCCCAAGAAGTCATTACTTACAGTACACTCAATTTCCCAAGAAGCCATTATTTACAGTACAACCAAATCCCAAGAAGTCATTACTAACAGTACACTAAATTCACCAAGAAGTCATTATTTACAGTACAGCCAAATCCCCAAGAAGTTATTACTTACAGTACAGCCAAATCCCCAAGAAGTCATTACTTACAGTACACTCAATTTCCCAAGAAGCCATTATTTACAGTACAACCAAATCCCCAAGAAGTCATTACTAACAGTACACTAAATTCACCAAGAAGTCATTATTTACAGTACAGCCAAATCCCCAAGAAGTTATTACTTACAGTACAGCCAAATCCCCAAGAAGTTATTACTTACAGTACAGCCAAATCCCCAAGAAGTTATTACTTACAGTACAGCCAAATCCCCAAGAAGTTATTACTTACAGTACAGCCAAATCCCCAAGAAGTTATTACTTACAGTACAGCCAAATCCCCAAGAAGTTATTACTTACAGTACAGCCAAATCCCCAAGAAGTCATTACTTACAGTACAGCCAAATGCCCAAGAAGTCATTACTTACAGTACAGCCAAATGCCCAAGAAGTCATTACTTATAGTACAGCCAAATCCCCAAGAAGTCATTACTTACAGTACAGCCAAATGCCCAAGAAGCCATTACTGATTAGAGAGACATGTTTTCTAGCGATCACTGATAACCTCTCATTCCAGATTTATGAAACTTCCTCACAAATAAGTCACCTCATCGATTCGTGCATTTTAACCAGAAATGGTAGATCTTGTGTATGGTCAGAAGCGCTACCTCCGACCCTTGCTAAAACCTCTGAAAGGCCCGAATATTTCTATCCCAAGTACGAAATCACTTCCCATACGTTAAATCTGGCCTAAAGCGGAAGGGAACACTGAATCTAGTGACTAGTGTTAAGTGTGTTAGTGGAGTCAGCTGTTCAGGGTACGCTCTACCTGTGTTGTGTTCTAGCTACTGTACTGCCCACATGGATTATATTGAAGACTTCAGAAGTTAAAATATAACGTGTTTATATATTAAAATGTATCAGATCTGTGTGTAGGGACAAAAACTAGTTTTAATTTAAATCTGTGATTGTGTCGATGAATAGTCGATTAGTCTGTAAACAATTAAAGGGAAGAATTCTAGTCACTGGACATGCATTGTTTACAACATTTGTTGACGTCGTACTGTGTGTACATCAAATGTAGTTTCCACTATTCTTTTGGACATTCAGAATTGGATATTCAACTCGCAAGGACATTAATGGATATAGTTTACAAATATCAGACCTGGAATTCAAGTTACACCTGGATATTATTGCAAACTGATCTGCAATATGTTGGAGAAATAAAACATTGATGGCAAGGATCTGAGAATCATAAAAACAAATACTGGCAACAAACAGCAGTCATAAGAATTAGGCCAGTTACAATATATACAACAAGGAGTCAGACAAGGCTGTGTTCTGTTGCCGGATTTGTTTTCACTTTACACAGAAAATATTATGAGATCAATAGTAGACAAAAAAGGAATTGCAGTCAACGGTCACAACATAAATAATTTGCGATATGAGGATGACACAGTCTTAATAGCAGAGACAGAGAATGAACTACAAGAAATGATAGACATAATAGTAAAAGAAAACAAGAAATGTCTCAGTCTGAAAAGTAAGAAAACAGAAGTAATCGTCATATTGAAGAAACAATCCGCTACAAAACTGGATATCCGACACAAAAATAACGTGCTCAAGAAATTGGTGATACTGACTGATGCACTGTCAGTCCTAACAGCTCTAAAAACCCGCAGGAACAATGAGCTAGATGACTTGAGAACAACCCTAGACCAACTGTGCAATAACTTCCAGAGAGTGGTCATTCTGTGGATACCATCACACTGTAATATACACGGGAACGAACGCGCAGACAAATTAACTAAAGAGGGAGGGAGATTACCGCAAGAGAACTATCCGCTCAGTTATGATGAAGCCAAATCCATCCTCAAAGGTCAGTTCCATGAAAAATGGAAACGAGAACACCCAAAGCTAACGAGAATGACGGATACCACCAACTATCAAGGAGGGATCAAGTTATCATACTTCGCCTACGCTCTGGCCACAATAGAATGAGAAACCACATGTTCAGCAAACTCAAAATAGGAAGAGTCCATCTGTGCTATATAAAGCCAAATCTAACACGCGGAAGCAAATCATGGACAGTAGATAAACAAATGAAAAGACGATTAGAGGCCACAGAGATGGGATTTCTCAGAACAATGTTGAAAGTTCTCTGAACAGGTAAAAAGACCAATGAGGAAATTCTCAAAGAGTCCAACACAAAAAGGGAGCTCCTAAAAAACATCAGAAAGAAACAATCAACATTTTTTGGGCACGTCATGAGAAGAGGAAAGTTGGAATACTTGGTTACAACTGTCAAAATACAAGGAAAGAGAGATCGCGTACAACAAAGAAAGAAGATACTGGATAGCTTGGTGTCATGGCATGGAAAACAGTCAACAACAGAACTGATATGATGAACTGTGGATAAAGAATTCTTTTGGTTCTTTGGTTATGGAAGGCCCCGGTATCACTGCAAACGAATTAAAATCCATAATTGCTCAACCGCCCGTGAAAGTGGAATCATCCGAATTACCAACTCCTCCCCCAAACAACGAAGGGTAGCTGCAGTCCTGATCATAGCAGTCTCAACACACGCCAAAAGACATAAAGCGAAACCGCACAGAAGTGAACACAGCCAACTGTTACCCTGTCATACGGTTATCATCATTCATCGTAAACAATTGAAATATCGAAACATGATTAAAACGGATAAAACACACTGCTCATGGTGTGCACAGAGCACTTAACTCAATAGCTCCTGAAACAAGCCGGACTTGGAATATGAGGAAACTGCAGCAAGGAACACTTTCATACAGAGCCTTCAATGGTTCCTGCCGCCTATCCACCATATTGACCGGAAGTTCACGTCCTCCTGAAAATAATGATCGTCATATTTATTTAAATGTATAGCGCTTGATGATGTTAGGATATCGTTTTTGACTCCAATTACTAACATATAAAACACAGTCATCGGATTATTCCCGTCGCACATCAAACAACAGACCGTAAGATTAGCGTATGGCCGGTCTAGGGATATACGATGAGCCATTATGATGACGTAGCACACACAACAATGGCTGCGCCGATATAGTTCCTGATTACTCTAGTTAATGCAGCCTATAACGAACGAAACACGGTGCAAGTTCCATACAGAGATAAAACTTCGGCTGACTTGACGGAGCAATCCACATTAAAGAGTTGTAACATGTAAATGACTTCCGTCAAACAAATCCAACATCGGTCATGAACAGCACACAATGTGACGTCAACCGCAGATCAACTCTAGACGGTGGAAGGTCGCATTCACAAACAACACTTGACTTGTCAAAAAGGAATATTGCCGTGCGTACTACTCCTCTGCATCGGCGCAGATGTGTTAAGGAGAACATTATTTTGACTTTAACGCAGAAAAGTGCAATGGAGAGCCGAAATTAATCATTGTGGGAGGACATCATCGCCTACGCCAACCGGTACAACACATGCTGATCTGCCTACTGGTGAGTAACATTACATTTTTTATCTTCCATTTCTTTTTCCTTATCTCTTTAAATACTAACTCCAATGATTTGATGGGCCACATATATTATTTCCATGTTCAACAACATTCCTTCTTTCATTCGATGTACGATCTGTTTGATGACAAAACACACATGGGACACCGATTTGAAATTGTCGACATTTGGTAGTTGACAAATCTAAGTCGGGAAATTCTGTTCAATCAGGAAATTGTCTTATAAAATAGTTTTACAACAGTTGAGTGGGTGTATATAGCAGGAGATGATGTTAAGTTGGGTTGGTAGAGGTACAGCTGGGGTGTGGTGTAGAATAGCTCAGGTAAAGCTGGTACCAACGTTTGGTAGAGGTACAGCTGGGGTGTGGTGTAGAATAGCTCAGGTAAAGCTGGCAGCAACGTTGGTAGAGGTACAGCTAGGGTGTGGTGTAGAATAGCTCGGGTAAAGCTGGTACCAACGTTTGGTAGAGGTACAGCTGGGGTGTGGTGTAGGATAGCTCAGGTAAAGCTGGCAGCAACGTTTGGTAGAGGTACAGCTGGGGTGTGGTGTAGAATAGCTCAGGTAAAGCTGGCAGCAACGTTTGATAGAGGTACAGCTGGGGTGTGGTGTAGAATAGCTCAGGTAAAGCTGGCAGCAACGTTTGATAGAGGTACAGCTGGGGTGTGGTGTAGAATAGCTCAGGTAAAGCTGGTACCAACGTTTGATAGAGGTACAGCTGGGGTGTGGTGTAGAATAGCTCAGGTAAAGCTGGCAGCAACGTTTGATAGAGGTACAGCTGGGGTGTGGTGTAGAATAGCTCAGGTAAAGCTGGCAGCAACGTTTGATAGAGGTACAGCTGGGGTGTGGTGTAGAATAGCTCAGGTAAAGCTGGTATCAACGTTTGATAGAGGTACAGCTGGGGTGTGGTGTAGAATAGCTCAGGTAAAGCTGGTATCAACGTTTGATAGAGGTACAGCTGGGGTGTGGTGTAGAATAGCTCAGGTAAAGCTGGCAGCAACGTTTGGTAGAGGTACAGCTGGGGTGTGGTGTAGAATAGCTCAGGTAAAGCTGGTACCAACGTTTGGTAGAGGTACAGCTGGGGTGTGGTGTAGAATAGCTCGGGTAAAGCTGGTACCAACGTTTGGTAGAGGTACAACAGGGGTGTGGTGTAAAATAGCTCAGGTATAGCTGACACCCACGGTTGGTAGAGGTACAACAGGGGTGTGGTGTAGAATAGCTCAGGTAAAGCTGACACCCACGGTTGGTAGAGGTACAACAGGGGTGTGGTGTAGAATAGCTCAGGTAAAGCTGACACCAACGGTTGGTAGAGGTACAGCTGGGGTGTGGTGTAGAATAGTTCAGGTAAAGCTGGCAGCCACGGTTGAAAGAGGTACAGCTGGGGTGTGGTGTAAAATAGCTCACGTTAAGCTGACACCCACGGTTGGTAGAGGTACAACAGGGGTGTGGTGTAGAATAGCTCAGGTAAAGCTGACACCCACGGTTGGTAGAGGTACAGCTGGGGTGTGGTGTAGAATAGTTCAGGTAAATCTGACACCCACGGTTGGTAGAGGTACAGCTGGGGTGTGGTGTAGAATAGCTCAGGTAAAGCTGACACCCACGGTTGGTAGAGGTACAACAGGGGTGTGGTGTAGAATAGTTCAGGTAAAGCTGACAGCCACTGTTGGTAGAGGTACAGCTGGGGTGTGGTGTAGAATAGCTCACGTAAAGCTGACACCCATGGCTGATAGAGGTACAGCTGGGATGTGGTGTAGAATAGCTCAGGTAAAGCTGGCAGCCACGGTTGGTAGAGGTACAGCTGGGGTGTGGTGTAGAATAGCTCAGGTAAAGCTGGCAGCCACGGTTGGTAGAGGTACAGCTGGGGTGTGGTGTAGAATAGCTCACGTAAAGCTGACACCCATGGCTGATAGAGGTACAGCTGGGATGTGGTGTAGAATAGCTCAGGTAAAGCTGGCAGTCACGGTTGGTAGAGGTACAGCTGGGGTGTGGTGAAGAATAGCTCAGGTAAAGCTGGCACACACGGTTGGTAGAGGTACAGCAAGGGTGTGGTGTAGAATAGCTCAGGTAAAGCTGGCACCCACGGTTGGTAGAGGTACAGCAAGGGTGTGGGGTAGAATAGCTCAGGTAAAGCTGGCACCCACGGTTGGTAGAGGTACAGCAGGGGTATGGTGTAGAATAGCAGGTAAAGCTGGCAGTCACGGTTGGTAGAGGTACAGCTGGGGTGTGGTGTAGAATAGCTCAGGTAAAGCTGGCACCCACGGTTGGTAGAGGTACAGCAAGGGTGTGGTGTTGAATAGCTCAGGTAAAGCTGGCACCCACGGTTGGTAGAGGTACAGCTGGTGTGTGGTGTAGAATAGCTCAGGTAAATCTGACACTCACGCTATAACCTCCAATGCTAGAATATCGACACAAGTGTTCTTATAATTCGTAATTCTAAGAAATTAAAAATAATATCGACGCTGTAAGTTCTTGTGACTTTTATTCAAACTTGGACTCTGTATTAAAATATATCTACATTTATTGGCTTATGTAATTATGTAAGGCCCTGGTATCACTGTAAACGAATTAAAATCCATAATTGGGACGCACCAAGATGGACGCACCAAGATGGACGCTTGTTTATGTTTGAACAAAGACCAACGGCCAAGATCTAAATTGCAGAATTTCGTTCATTCTCAACGGCGGCCGTTACTTTTTACTAGCACAATGTTTCACCAGACAAGTTGTAACTGATTGTTTCATCACAAAAAGCAGGAGCCATCTACATAAACAATGAGCCCGTGAAAGAAGACATACAAGCTACATATCTCGGAGTTACATTTGATAACAAACTATCTTGGAAACAGCAGATAAATAAGGCAACCCAAAAAGCAAGGAGGAAATTGGCTATTCTAAGAAAGTTGTGTGGAACCACATGGGGTGCGAGTGGGAAAATACTCAGTAAAGTTTACCAACAGAGTATACGCCCACATTTAGAATATGGATCATCCGCATGGTGCTCAGCATCAAACACCACATTGCAAGAACTGGATAAAGTACAAAACCAGGCACTTAGGGTCATCACAGGAGCAATGAAATCAACACCAATATTGGAGATGGAGAAATTGTGGAGGATACCAGCACTGAGAGAACGGAGAGACACAAAGGTGCTGATACAGGCAGAAAAATTTGTATGCATGCCGAGACATCAAATGAAGGACAGATTCCAAAATCTTGCATTGGGACGACTTAAGAGAAGCAGCTTTATCCACCAAGCCAAGCGTATTAGTAGACAAACACCAGACATGCCAAGAGTTGTTAAACCCCTTCTGCCCATACCAGAACAGACTCCCTGGACAGATGAATCAGGATTATCAGTTCAAATACGGACAGAAGTGAAAGGAATAGTTGACAAAGAGGAACAAAATAGTCTACAGCGAAAAACAATAACTCTCAGTTTCCTGGATGAAGAATACCCACAAGACCTATGGATACGTGTGTACACAGATGGATCAGCACAGAATGCAGTAAAGAATGGGGGAGCAGGTGCATATATAGAGTACCCAAATAACACTAGGGATATGAATAAAATAGCAACAGGGAAATATTGTCACAATTATGATGCAGAAATACAAGCAATAAAGTTGGCAATAGAAAAACTGCTGAACAGTAATCTTAGCCCACAGCCTGTAGTGTTTTTGACAGATGCAAGATCAGTACTCCAGGCACTACAATCCAGAAAATTACCACATCTGCAGACCTTATTGACTGAACTCTGCAAGCACCACAGGGTTGCCCTACAGTGGATCCCGTCTCACTGTGGAATACCAGGAAATGAGAAAGCAGATCAGTTGGCAAAGGAAGGTTCAACAGGCACACCAACTAGATACACCAGTTACATACCATCATAAGAAACAGATAATCAAATCAATCAGAGGACCACAAGCCCCAAATCAGGATGCCTTTCATAATATGAATAGATATGAACAAGTTATCATTATACGCCTCAGAACAGGACACAATCGACTCCATAGTCACATGTATACAAAATTCAAGATCGGCACCTCAACTACTTGTACATGTGGACAGGCACCCCAGACTGCTGAACACATACTTCAAGACTGCACTGAATATAGTAGACTGAGGAAAATCCATTGGCCCATAGATACAACACTACAGACAAAACTATATGGGCCACTGCAAGAATTACAAAAGACAGTAACATTTATACAGGAAACGACATTGCAGATATAGACAATACTTCAGGCGAACGAAAGATAGATAGATAGTTTCATCAGACAATTTGTAACTGATTGTTTCACCAGACAAGTTGTAACCGATTGTTTCACCAGACAATTTGTAACCGATTGTTTCACCAGACAAGTTGTAACTGATTGTTTCATCAGACAATGTGTAACCGATTGTTTCACCAGACAAGTTGTAACCGATTGTTTCACCAGACAAGTTATAACCGATTGTTTCACCAGACAATTTGTAACCGATTGTTTCACCAGACAAGTTGTAACCGATTGTTTCACCAGACAATTTGTAACCGATTGTTTCACCAGACAAGTTGTAACCGATTGTTTCACCAGACACGTTGTAACCGATTGTTTCACCAGACAAGTTGTAACCGATTGTTTCACCAGACACGTTGTAACCGATTGTTTCACCAGACAAGTTGTAACCGATTGTTTCACCAGACAATTTGTAACTGATTGTTTCACCAGACAAGTTGTAACCGATTATTTCACCAGACACGTTGTAACAGATTGTTTCATCAGACAATTTGTAACAGATTGTTTCAACAGACAATTTGTAACCGATTGTTTCACCAGCCAATTTGTAACCGATTGTTTCACCAGACAATTAGTAACCGATTGTTTCACCAGCCAATTTGTAACCGATTGTTTCACCAGACAATGTGTAACCGATTGTTTCACCAGACAATGTGTAACCGATTGTTTCACCAGACAAGTTGTGACTGGTTGTTTCATCAGACTAGTTGTAACCGATTGTTTCATCAGACAATTTGTAACCGATTGTTTCACCAGACAATTTGTAACCGATTGTTTCACCAGACAATTTGTAACCGATTGTTTCACCAGCCAATTTGTAACCGATTGTTTCACCAGACAATTTGTAACCGATTGTTTCACCAGACAATTTGTAACCGATTGTTTCACCAGACAATTTGTAACTGATTGTTTCATCAGACAATTTGTAACTGATTGTTTCACCAGACAATTTGTAACCGATTGTTTCACCAGACAATTTGTAACCGATTGTTTCACCAGACAATTTGTAACCGATTGTTTCACCAGACAATTTGTAACCGATTGTTTCACCAGACAATTTGTAACCGATTGTTTCACCAGACAATGTGTAACCGATTGTTTCACCAGACAAGTTGTGACTGGTTGTTTCATCAGACAATTTGTAACTGATTGTTTCATCAGACAATTTGTAACTGATTGTTTCACCAGACAATTTGTAACCGATTGTTTCACCAGACAATTTGTAACCGATTGTTTCACCAGACAATTTGTAACCGATTGTTTCACCAGACAATTTGTAACTGATTGTTCTATCAGACAAGTTGTAACTGAATGTTTCACCAGACAAGTTGTAACTGATTGTTTCACCAGACAAGTTGTAACTGATTGTTTCATCAGACAATTTGTAACTGAATTTTTCACCAGACAATTTGTAACTGAATGTTCCATCAAACAAGTTGTAACTGATTGTTTCACCAGACAAGTTGTAACCGATTGTTTCACCAGACAATTTGTAATTGATTGTTTCACCAGACAAGTTGTAACTGATTGTTTCACCAGACAAGTTGTAACTGATTGTTTTATCAGACAAGTTGTAACTGATTGTTTCACCAGACAATTTGTAACTGATTGTTTCATCAGACAAGTTGTAACCTTAAATGAACTAAATTAGTAAACAACCATGCGTCCACTAACGCAGGAGGAGATCAACACCTTCTTTGACCTTCTTTGCGAAAGCTCTGATTAACTAATTACTACATCAAGCTTGGGCAGATGTTGCGCGTAAGCCTGGGAGAGCCGACCATCTAAGGGCAGAATCCCCCTACGGAAAAGATAATCTGCTGCCTTGCAGGAAGATTGGGGACAATCAAAGGCTAAGGAAAGCAAACCTGAATAAAATGCTGGCTGTAATCGGATGCACTGGGCCACTGGCACAGAACACAGTGCAACGTTTTAACAAGTAATCAATCATACTGGACCTAACAGACTCTAATTATGATAGAAACTACCGCTGACCGGAAAGACTTCAAGAAACAGCTGAATATAATACATTGGAATGCGGAGGACATATACCACAAAAAACAAGCTCTAACAATCAGACTAGCAGAGGAGGAGATAGACGTTGCCTGCATCCAGGAAACTCATCTTAATCCTCAGCACAGATTTATGATCAGGGGCTACCAAACATTTAGACAAGACAGGGGAGGTCACAAGGGTGGAATTCTTATACTTATTAAAAGTTCTATCCCAGCAAAACTGATAGATGTAGTCACAAACGGAGAGGCAGAGATCATTGGTACAGACCTATACATTAACTCCGCCAGTATAAGGATATCTAATATATACTGTCCAAATGACAAATTACTGAAGCTGGAGTCAATGGAAATAACACCATCAAAGTGTCTGGTAGTAGGAGACTTTAACAGACACTATCAAAGATGGGGATATAAGAAGGAGTCCAGTGTTTGAGGTGAAGAAGTGGAAGAATGGGAAATAGACAACAACCTATTCCTCATAAACTCTAGGGAGGACCCCCCCCCCCCCACCCCCCCGAACCTTCTACTCAAGAAGATGGAAAACAACTTCCACTCCCGACCTAGCATTTGCAACTGGAGACATATCTATCAAAATAACCAGAAAAGTGCTGAACCAACTTGGAGATAGTGACCATAGACCAGTCTAACTTTCAGTGGCTCTTGCTCACAAACAGGAGTTGCAAATATCTCTTCCCCGCTGGAACTATAATAGAGCAGATTGGACAAAGTTTGCCAGGCTCACTGATGCATATACTGCGCTTATCAACACCCACGAAAAGAAGGTCAATAATATGATAGAGCAGTTAACAAATGGAATCCTGAGAGCTGCTAAAGAATCCATTCCTAGAGGAGCAAGAAGAAACTACAAGCCATACTGGAGCAAGGAAATACAAATACAAGAAGAGGAACTGGACTCTGCCAGAGAACTAGCTGAAACATCACACAGCACAGAGAGCAACATTGCCTACAAAGCAGCCTCGGCCAAATACAGACGTGAGGCCATGATATCAGCAAGACAGAGCTGGATAGACAAAACACAGAGCCTTAATCTAGACAAAAATGGTCATAAACTATGGAAACTTGCGAAAGCTCTGAGCGATGAAAACAACTGCCGACCTCCAATACCATTAGCACACAATCAGAACATCCTCACAGGCAAAAGGGCAGCAAATCTACTGATAGAGACTTACAAAAAACATTAGTAGAATAAACATTCCAATAGACAAACAGGAAACTGCAAGACGGGAAACCCAAGATGCAAAATACATGCCTTCAGCACCAGAAGAGCATCAGACGACCATCTTTACCCCAACTGAATTAGATGTTGTCCTCAAAGGATTGAAGCTCAAAAGTTCCCCTGGTAAAGATGGAATCACCAACGAAATGCTCCTAAATCTGGGACAGAAAGCCAAGAGCCAGCTTCTAAGGATAATAAATGCTAGCTGGAAGAGAGGTCATGTGCCGGCAATCTGGAAAGAAGCTATTATGGTGCCCATCCTCAAGCGTGGAAAAGACCCACTAGACCCAAGTAGATACAGACCAATTAGTCTACTGAGCTGCCTGAGTAAACTCATGGAAAGGCTGGTTAACAGAAGACTTGTGGCATTGGAGACACAACAACAAATCGTACCACAACAAAGTGGCTTTCGTCAGCACAGATCAACTTAACCCTAGTCACCTACATTTCACAGGAAATAGAGGATGCTCTACAAGAAAAGAAACACACACTGGCAGTGTGGGTCGACATGGAGAAGGCTTTTGATAGGGTTTGGAGAGAGGGTTTAAAGAACAAGCTTTTTAGACTTGGCATCCAGGGTCGTTTATTCAATTGGGTCTCTCAATACCTTCAGGATAGAACGGCCAGAGTACAAGTTCAAGGTCAACTAAGTAAGAAGGTCACAATCGAACAAGGTGTCCCACAAGGCGGAGTCTGTCCCCAACACTCTTTTTAATTTTCATAAATGACATCGTAATGGACATTCCACCCAGAATACACTCAGCAATATACGCAGATGATCTGGCGTTACGGGCTCGCGAGGCAAGTATGTCGGTGGCTGGATCCAGGATGCAAAATGTCCTAGGTTAACTTGAAAAATGGACGAACACCTATTTGTTACAAATCAACGAAAAAAAAAAAACTACATATACAATTTTCAGCCTACCAAGAAACACACTCTCTACAAACTTGAAGATAAAAGACCATACACTCCCTATTGACCAAAACCCAACATATCTTGGCGTCACCATGAATCGCAGAATGACTTGGAAAAATCAGATAGACAGAGCAAGGAAAAAAGCCAGAAAACGAACAAATATTATGAAGAAATTGGCAGGAACGGACTGGGGGGCAGACAACAATATTTTGAAAAGACTATACGTAGGAAGAGTCAGACCAGTTCTAGAGTATGGAGTCATAGCCTGGGCTATGGCTTCCAAATCACACCATAGCAAAATTAACAGAACACAGAACCAAGCTGCCCGTATCATCACTGGTGCTATGAAATCTACACCTATCAAGACTCTAGAAACAGTAACAGGTTTACAACCCTTAGATGACAGACGGGTCACTAAAGTATTGCAACAAGCGGAGAAATATAGAAGACTCCTTAGCCACCCCATGCACCATAGAATAACTGGTTCCGGAATTGCACGACTAAAGAGGAGCAACTTCGCTGCAATTGCCAATGAACTAACTACTGGAGACCCAGTACTTTCCCAAACAATATCGAAACCCTTGGGCCCATCTGATATGTCTCCTCATGGAAAGCATAAAATACAAGAACTTAAAGAAAATATAACAGGAATCATGAAAAAGGCACCCAATCAGACACAGAAAGAAAACACGTAGCAGAAAAACACATACTCGATACCTACCCACAGGACTCTTGGTCCCACATGTACACAGATGGCTCTGCTACAAATGCCACCAGAAATGGAGGGGGAGGTGTGTTCTTGACGCCGAATAATCAGGACGAGATCACCAAGTCAATAGCTACTGGAACATTCTCAAGCAACTTTAAAGCAGAAACTGAGGCCATCAGAGATGCTGCAACACTGGCTACTCAACACAAAAATAACATGCACAATAAATTTGTGATACTGACTGATGCACTGTCAGTATTATCAGCTCTAAAAAACCCCAAGAACAATGAACTAGATGACTTGAGAACAAACCTGGACTAACTATGCAATAAATTCTAGAGAGTAGTCATTCAGTGGATACCATCACACTGTAATATACACGGGAACGAACGTGCAGACAAATTAGCTACAGAGGGAGGGAGATTACCACAACAGAACCATCCGCTCAGTTATGATGAAGCCAAATCCATCCTCAAGGGTCAGTTCCATGCAAAATGGAAACGAGAACACCCAAAGCATAACGAGAGTGACGGATACTACCAACTATCAAGGAGGGATCAAGTCATCATACTTCACCTACACACTGGCCACAATAGAATGAGAAATCACATGTTCACCAAATTCAAAATAGGTACAACCAGCCTATGCCACTATAGTCCCCCCATCGTAGCAGTCTCAGCACACGCCAAAAGACATGAGGCGAAACCGCGCAGAAAGTGAACACAGCCAACTGTTCCCTGTCATACGATATCATCATTCATCGTAAACAAGCGGGATATCGAAACATGATCAAAACGGATGAGAGACACAGCTCACGGTGTGCACAGAGCACTTAACTCAGTAGCTCCTGCAACAAGCCGGACTTGGAATATGAGGAAACTGCAACAAGGAAAACTATCTACATTTATGTCTATTCATACTGATGGTTCCCGTTTGTTGTTGTTTGTTTCCCTTCTACAGCTTTATACCTCTAGCGAAGTCCCGAGGGACTGAATTTGGCATGAATATCACATTTTCCTATTTTATAAAACGGCAGCCGTGTGCTCAGGTGTCCCCCGCTATACAGGCAGATATTCTTCTACATCAGAAGTACTCTCATAATCTTTATCGTGGAGAGTTTTCATATTTTGGGTACATTTTCCCGACTAATTTTCCTCGGTCAGCGGCCATTTTGGTCTGCTTTTTTCGATTTCCAACTGCCAATGTTTTTCTTAACGTGCGCAGAATGCACACGGGCCCTCCTGTTTATCGCCTTTATCCGAGAGGGCTAGACATCAGGTCTTACTAGACCAGGGAAGCGAAAAGCCACGAAGAAACCACGGATTCGATTTTAAAAAAATCCTATCGTCTGTGGTAGAAATCAAACCCAGGACTGTCTTGTGCAGAATCCACCGCCTTACCCCTAGACCTTCCAGTCCCCCTTCCATATCAGTTTGTTGATTGTTGCCTTGTTGATATTTCTGACTTGTATACAACAGCTAGCAGGAGCTACTGAGTTTAGTGCTCTGTGCACACCCTGAGCTGTGCGTTTCATCCGTATTGATCGTGTTTCGATATTCCGATTACTTATGATGAATGACGATATCGTATGAAGGGGAACATATTGCTGTGTTCGCTTTCTGTGCAGTTTCGCCTTATGTCTTTTGGCGTGTGCTGAGACTGCTATGATGGGGACTGCAGCTATCTTTCTTTGTATGGGTGATGAAATATTAATTGGGATGATTCCACTGACACGGACGGTTGAGCAATTATGGATTTTAATTCGTTTTCAGTGATACCGGGGTCTTCCATAACCATGCAACAGCTAGCTTTTGGGCAACATGAAATGATCTATATTATACCTCACAATTGATATAACCCACACATAAAGTTCCTCTGACGCTAAATCTTCATCTTTCTTTCCCCATCTGCCTTTCAACGTCGAGGGGAGATATAATTTGCGGTCTTTTGCTCTTCTGTTTGCCTCTGCTGCTGTTATCTTTCCTAGTGTTTCCACTATTCCGTCGATTCATTTTTTTCGTGGTCGGCCCTTGAGTCTGGTGTTCTTGCAACGTTTATTGAAGGCTCGTTGTGTTATGTTTTGATCACTCTGCCGTGTCAGGTGGCCAAACCATTTTATCTGTTGTTTCTTATATTATATATGGCGGGGGCTATTCCTAGCTTTTTTCTCAGTTCTTCATTTCTGATCTTATCTCTCAGACTGTTTCCTGTCATTCGTTGACACATTTCATCTCTGTAGAGGTTATTTTTCTTATTGTTCTTGCATCTAGGGTCCAGGACTGGCATTGGTAGCACAACGTTGGGATGAAGATTGTATTGTAGAGTGCCCGTTTAGCCTCTATTATAGGGTTATTTCCTTGTTGGACAATAGTGGTGATAACTGTTCAATGATTTGACAAGCTTTGTTGCATCTTGATTCTATCTCTGCTGTTTGAGAATTATCGTTTGTCACTAAACTTCCTAGGTATTTGAATTCCTCTACTTGTTTTAGTTGTCTGCCTTCTATAGTTATGTTGATGTTATGTTTATTTTTGGCGACATTCATGACTTCTCTTTTGTTTGTGTTGATTTCCATGTTATATTTTGTGCCTGTGTTACTGAGGACCTGCAAGAACATATCAACAGGCTAAACAACACTTGTAAACAATACAACATGAAGATCAACATAAACAAAACCGAAGTAATGGCAATAGCGAGAAAGAAAGAAAAACTAAACATCATAATAGATGATACAACTCTGAAGCAAGTAGACAATTTTAAATATCTGGGTAGCACGTTAACACAAGACAATAACCAAGAGACAGAGATAGATATAAGGTGTAACAAAGCATGCCAAGTTATAGGCCAAGTATCAACACTATTGAAAAACAAAGCAATAACTACGGAAGCAAAAAGGGCAATATACAAATCAATTTTTCTACCAACTCTGTGCTTTCAGTGCCAGAATTGGACGCTGGACTCTAGAACAATAAGAAAGATAACGACCACCGAAATGAAATGTGTCAGAAGAATGACAGGAAACAGCTTAAGGGACAGAGTAAGAAACACCGACCTGAGGAAGAAACTCGAAATTGAACCAGCCATCGAATACATAAAGAAACAACAGATAAATTGATTCGGCCACATAACAAGACAAAACGAACTAACAATGACTCAAAGAGCCTTAAATAAACGCTACGAAAACGCCAGATTAAGAGGAAGACCGAAAAAGAGATGGATAAAGGGAATACTAGAGTCACTAGGAGAGATTGTATCTCCCCTCGATGCCAACTGCAATGGAGGAAGGATAGAAGCAGAAGAATTTGCTGAGTTTATTTAAGTGTTCTTGTAGGTCTTCTATTGTTTCATGTATTAGTGCCTGATCGTCTGCAAATGGAAACTCGTTGATCTCCTCTGTCTCTGGTGGGTTGTCTAACTTGCATATATGGTACATGTAAGTAATAAAATCTGCTACATTAGTATTAACTCTGGGACAGTAAGTCTGCTACATTAGATCTGCTACATTAGTATTAACTCTGGGACATTCAGTCTGGTAGATTAGATCTGCTACATTAGTATTAACTCTGGGACAGTAAGTCTGCTACATTAGATCTACTACATTAGTATTAACTCTGGGACATTCAGTCTGGTAGATTAGAATCTGAGGCAGGGAACGTTTGTAAACACGACCTAGCCTGGTGGTGAGCTTGTTGACGAGTGACGCCGACCTGCTGGGACAGAACTTGAAGTACCAACCAGCCAGACGTCCAGTGCCGATCGACCGTGGCCGTGTGGTTAAGATATCGGGCTATAGTTACATTCTTTGCGGGGCGGGCTGGACTTGAAACATTGTATTCCAAATCGGGTCCGGGTTCGAATCACATCCGAGACTTTGGATGATAACAAGGGAAGATAACCACAACGCAAACCTCTGGAAGAGGGTTTTTTATTTTGAGTGGCTCGGAAAGAGGTTTGCGGAAGGCCATGGGTCAAGGCTTTTGCTCAAATTTATTTTTAAAAATAGAGCTTTTTTAAAAAATGACTATTTCTGTATTCTGTTATATTTGGATTAATTCGTGTCATGATTGACTTGTTGGTGTTTACTGTTGGAAACTGAGAGGAGAGAGATCAGAAGTTCATGAAAACACAAACATTTTTTGGTAGCAAATCGAAAAGATCTAGAAATAATAGCGGAAAGTAATAGTGGCTCAACACCAGGTTTGTAACGTTGGTGGTAGAGAGATGTGTCGGTGAGTATGGTAACGTTGTTGGTAGAGAGATGTGTCGGTGAGTATGATAACGTTGTTGGTAGAGAGATGTGTCGGTGAGTATGGTAACGTTGTTGGTAGAGAGATGTGTCGGTGAGTATGGTAACGTTGGTGGTAGAGAGATGTGTCGAAGAGTATGGTAACGTTGTTGGTAGAGAGATGTGTCTGTGAGTATGGTAACGTTGTTGGTAGAGAGATGTGTCTGTGAGTATGATAACGTTGTTGGTAGATAGATGTGTCAGAGAGTATGGTAACGTTGTTGTTAGAGAGATGTGTCGGTGAGTATGGTAACGTTGTTGGTAGAGAGATGTGTCGGTGAGTATGGTAACGTTGTTGGTAGAGAGATGTGTCGAAGAGTATGGTAACGTTGTTGGTAGAGAGATGTGTCGAAGAGTATGGTAACGTTGTTGGTAGAGAAATGTGTCAGAGAGTATGGTAACGTTGGTGGTAGAGAGATGTGTCAAAGAGTATGGTAACGTTGTTGGTAGAGAGATGTGTCGAAGAGTATGGTAACGTTGTTGGTAGAGAGATGTGTCAGAGAGTATAGTAACGTTGTGGTAGATAGATGTGTCAGAGAGTATGATAACGTTGTTGGTAGAGAGATGTGTCGAAGAGTATGGTAACGTTGTTGGTAGAGAGATGTGTCAGAGAGTATAGTAACGTTGTTGGTAGAGAGATGTGTCGGTGAGTATGGTAACGTTGTTGGTAGAGAGATGTGTCGGTGAGTATGGTAACGTTGGTGGTAGAGAGATGTGTCAGAGAGTATGATAACGTTGTTGGTAGAGAGATGTGTCAGAGAGTATAGTAACGTTGTTGGTAGAGAGATGTGTCGGTGAGTATGGTAACGTTGGTGGTAGAGAGATGTGTCGGTGAGTATGGTAACGTTGTTGGTAGAGAGATGTGTCTGTGAGTATGGTAACGTTGTTGGTGGTAGAGAGATGTGTCGGTGAGTATGGTAACGTTGTTGGTAGAGAGATGTGTCGAAGAGTATGGTAACGTTGTTGGTAGAGAGATGTGTCGGTGAGTATGGTAACGTTGTTGGTAGAGAGATGTGTCGAAGAGTATGGTAACGTTGTTGGTAGAGAGATGTGTCGAAGAGTATGGTAACGTTGTTGGTAGAGAGATGTGTCGGTGAGTATGGTAACGTTGTTGGTAGAGAGATGTGTCTGTGAGTATGGTAACGTTGTTGGTAGAGAGATGTGTCGGTGAGTATGGTAACGTTGTTGGTAGAGAGATGTTTCGGTGAGTATGATAACGTTGTTGGTAGAGAGATGTGTCGGTGAGTATGGTAACGTTGTTGGTAAAGAGATGTTTCGGTGAGTATAATAACGTTGTTGGTAGAGAGATGTGTCTGAGAGTATGATAACGTTGTTGGTAGAGAGATGTGTCTGAGAGTATGATAACGTTGTTGGTAGAGAGATGTGTCGGTGAGTATGATAACGTTGTTGGTAGAGAGATGTGTCGGTGAGTATGGTAACGTTGGTGATAGAGAGATGTGTCGGTGAGTATGATAACGTTGTTGGTAGAGAGATGTGTCTGAGAGTATGATAACGTTGTTGGTAGAGAGATGTGTCTGAGAGTATGATAACGTTGTTGGTAGAGAGATGTGTCTGAGAGTATGATAACGTTGGTGGTAGAGAGATGTGTCGGTGAGTATGATAACGTTGGTGGTAGAGAGATGTGTCGGTGAGTATGGTAACGTTGGTGGTAGAGAGATGTGTCGGTGAGTGTGGTAACGTTGGTGGTAGAGAGATGTGTCGGTGAGTATGATAACGTTGGTGGTAGAGAGATGTGTCGGTGAGTATGATAACGTTGGTGGTAGAGAGATGTGTCGGAGAGTATGATAACGTTGGTGGTAGAGAGATGTGTCGGTGAGTATGATAACGTTGGTGGTAGAGAGATGTGTCGGTGAGTATGGTAACGTTGGTGGTAGAGAGATGTGTCGGTGAGTATGATAACGTTGTTGGTAGAGAGATGTGTCGGTGAGTATGGTAACGTTGGTGATAGAGAGATGTGTCGTTATGATAACGTTGTTGGTAGAGAGATGTGTCGGTGAGTATGGTAACGTTGTTGGTAGAGAGATGTGTCGAAGAGTATGGTAACGTTGTTGGTAGAGAGATGTGTCGGTGAGTATGGTAACGTTGGTGGTAGAGAGATGTGTCGAAGAGTATGGTAACGTTGTTGGTAGAGAGATGTGTCAGAGAGTATGGTAACGTTGGTGGTAGAGAGATGTGTCGGTGAGTATGATAACGTTGTTGGTAGAGAGATGTGTCTGAGAGTATGATAACGTTGTTGGTAGAGAGATGTGTCTGTGAGTATGATAACGTTGTTGGTAGAGAGATGTGTCTGTGAGTATGATAACGTTGGTGGTAGAGAGATGTGTCGGTGAGTATGATAACGTTGGTGGTAGAGAGATGTGTCGGTGAGTATGATAACGTTGGTGGTAGAGAGATGTGTCGGTGAGTGTGGTAACGTTGTTGGTAGAGAGATGTGTCGGTGAGTATGATAACGTTGTTGGTAGAGAGATGTGTCGGTGAGTATGATAACGTTGGTGGTAGAGAGATGTGTCCGTGAGTATGGTAACGTTGTTGGTAGAGAGATGTGTCGGTGAGTATGATAACGTTGGTGGTAGAGAGATGTGTCGGTGAGTATGATAACGTTGGTGGTAGAGAGATGTGTCGGTGAGTATGATAACGTTGGTGGTAGAGAGATGTGTCGGTGAGTATGATAACGTTGGTGGTAGAGAGATGTGTCGGTGAGTATGATAACGTTGTTGGTAGAGAGATGTGTCGAAGAGTATGATAACGTTGTTGGTAGAGAGATGTGTCTGAGAGTATGATAACGTTGTTGGTAGAGAGATGTGTCGGTGAGTATGATAACGTTGGTGGTAGAGAGATGTGTCTGAGAGTATGATAACGTTGTTGGTAGAGAGATGTGTCGGTGATTATGATAACGTTGGTGGTAGAGAGATGTGTCGGTGAGTATGATAACGTTGGTGGTAGAGAGATGTGTCGGTGAGTATGATAACGTTGGTGGTAGAGAGATGTGTCGGTGAGTATTGGTAACGTTGTTGGTAGAGAGATGTGTCGGTGAGTATGATAACGTTGGTGGTAGAGAGATGTGTCGGTGAGTATGATAACGTTGTTGGTAGAGAGATGTGTCGGTGAGTATGATAACGTTGGTGGTAGAGAGATGTGTCGGTGAGTATGATAACGTTGGTGGTAGAGAGATGTGTCGGTGAGTATGATAACGTTGTTGGTAGAGAGATGTGTCGAAGAGTATGATAACGTTGTTGGTAGAGAGATGTGTCGGTGAGTATGATAACGTTGTTGGTAGAGAGATGTGTCGAAGAGTATGATAACGTTGTTGGTAGAGAGATGTGTCTGTGAGTATGATAACGTTGTTGGTAGAGAGATGTGTCTGAGAGTATGATAACGTTGGTGGTAGAGAGATGTGTCTGAGAGTATGATAACGTTGTTGGTAGAGAGATGTGTCTGTGAGTATGATAACGTTGGTGGTAGAGAGATGTGTCTGTGAGTATGGTAACGTTGGTGGTAGAGAGATGTGTCGGTGAGTATGATAACGTTGTTGGTAGAGAGATGTGTCGGTGAGTATGATAACGTTGTTGGTAGAGAGATGTGTCGGTGAGTATGGTAACGTTGTTGGTAGAGAGATGTGTCGGTGAGTATGATAACGTTGTTGGTAGAGAGATGTGTCGGTGAGTATGATAACGTTGTTGGTAGAGAGATGTGTCGGTGAGTATGATAACGTTGTTGGTAGAGAGATGTGTCGGTGAGTATGGTACCGTTGTTGGTAGAGAGATGTGTCGGTGAGTATGATAACGTTGGTGGTAGAGAGATGTGTCTCTGAGTATGGTAACTTTGGTGGTAGAGAGATGTGTCGGTGAGTATGGTAACGTTGTTGGTAGAGAGATGTGTCTGTGAGTATGGTAACGTTGTTCGTAGAGAGATGTGTCGGTGAGTATGATAACGTTGGTGGTAGAGAGATGTGTCTGTGAGTATGATAACGTTGTTGGTTGAGAGATGTGTCGGTGAATATGATAACGTTGTTGAGTAGAGAGATGTGTCGGTGAGTATGGTAACGTTGTTGGTAGAGAGATGTGTCGGTGAGTATGGTAACGTTGTTGGTAGAGAGATGTGTCGGTGAGTATGGTAACGTTGTTGGTAGAGAGATGTGTCGGAGAGTATGATAACGTTGTTGGTAGAGAGATGTGTCGGTGAGTATGGTAACGTTGTTGGTAGAGAGATGTGTCGGTGAGTATGGTAACGTTGGTGGTAGAGAGATGTGTCGGTGAGTATGGTAACGTTGTTGGTAGAGAGATGTGTCAGAGAATATGATAACGTTGTTGGTAGAGAGATGTGTCGGTGAGTATGGTAACGTTGTTGGTAGAGAGATGTGTCGGTGAGTATGGTAACGTTGGTGGTAGAGAGATGTGTCGGTGAGTATGATAACGTTGGTGGTAGAGAGATGTGTCGGTGAGTATGATAACGTTGGTGGTAGAGAGATGTGTCGGTGAGTATGATAACGTTGGTGGTAGAGAGATGTGTCGGTGAGTATGATAACGTTGTTGGTAGAGAGATGTGTCGGTGAGTATGATAACGTTGTTGGTAGAGAGATGTGTCGGTGAGTATGATAACGTTGGTGGTAGAGAGATGTGTCGGTGAGTATGATAACGTTGGTGGTAGAGAGATGTGTCGGTGAGTATGGTAACGTTGTTGGTAGAGAGATGTGTCGGTGAGTATGGTAACGTTGGTGGTAGAGAGATGTGTCGGTGAGTATGATAACGTTGGTGGTAGAGAGATGTGTCGGTGAGTATGATAACGTTGTTGGTAGAGAGATGTGTCGGTGAGTATGATAACGTTGTTGGTAGAGAGATGTGTCGGTGAGTATGATAACGTTGGTGGTAGAGAGATGTGTCGGTGAGTATGATAACGTTGGTGGTAGAGAGATGTGTCGGTGAGTATGATAACGTTGTTGGTAGAGAGATGTGTCGGTAAGTATGATAACGTTGTTGGTAGAGAGATGTGTCGGTGAGTATGATAACGTTGTTGTTAGAGAGATGTGTCGGTGAGTATGATAACGTTGTTGGAGGAGAGATGTGTCAGTGAGTATGGTAACGTTGTTGGTAGAGAGATGTGTCGGTGAGTATGGTAACGTTGTTGGTAGTGAGATGTGTCGGTGAGTATGGTAACGTTGTTGGTAGAGAGATGTGTCGGTGAGTATGGTAACGTTGTTGGTAGAGAGATGTGTCTGTGAGTATGGTAACGTTGTTGGTAGAGAGATGTGTCGGTGAGTATGATAACGTTGTTGGTAGAGAGATGTGTCAGTGAGTATGGTAACGTTGGTGGTAGAGAGATGTGTCAGTGAGTATGGTAACGTTGTTGGTAGAGAGATGTGTCAGTGAGTATGGTAACGTTGTTGGTAGAGAGATGTGTCTGTGAGTATGGTAACGTTGTTGGTAGAGAGATGTGTCTATGAGTATGGTAACGTTGTTGGTAGAGAGATGTGTCGGTGAGTATAGTAACGTTGTTGGTAGAGAGATGTGTCGGTGAGTATGGTAACGTTGTTGGTAGTGAGATGTGTCTGTGAGTATGGTAACGTTGTTGGTAGAGAGATGTGTCGGTGAGTATGGTAACGTTGTTGGTAGAGAGATGTGTCTGTGAGTATGGTAACGTTGTTGGTAGAGAGATGTGTCGGTGAGTATGGTAACGTTGTTGGTAGAGAGATGTGTCTGTGAGTATGATAACGTTGTTGGTAGAGAGATGTGTCGGTGAGTATGGTAACGTTGTTGGTAGAGTGATGTGTCTGTGAGTATGATAACGTTGTTGGTAGAGAGATGTGTCTGTGAGTATGATAACGTTGTTGGTAGAGAGATGTGTCTGTGAGTATGGTAACGTTGTTGGTAGAGAGATGTGTCTGTGAGTATGATAACGTTGTTGGTAGAGAGATGTGTCGGTGAGTATGATAACGTTGTTGGTAGAGAGATGTGTCGGTGAGTATGGTAACGTTGTTGGTAGAGCGATGTGTCGGTGAGTATGATAACGTTGTTGGTAGAGAGATGTGTCGGTGAGTATGGTAACGTTGTTGGTAGAGAGATGTGTCGGTGAGTATGATAACGTTGTTGGTAGAGAGATGTGTCTGTGAGTATGGTAACGTTGTTGGTAGAGAGATGTGTCGGTGAGTATGGTAACGTTGTGGTAGAGAGATGTTTCGGTGAGTATGATAACGTTGTGGTAGAGAGATGTGTCGGTGAGTATGGTAACGTTGTTGGTAGAGAGATGTTTCGGTGAGTATAATAACGTTGTTGGTAGAGAGATGTGTCTGAGAGTATGATAACGTTGTTGGTAGAGAGATGTGTCTGAGAGTATGATAACGTTGTTGGTAGAGAGATGTGTCTGAGAGTATGATAACGTTGTTGGTAGAGAGATGTGTCGGTGAGTATGATAACGTTGTTGGTAGAGAGATGTGTCGGTGAGTATGATAACGTTGTTGGTAGAGAGATGTGTCGGTGAGTATGGTAACGTTGTTGGTAGAGAGATGTGTCTGAGAGTATGATAACGTTGTTGGTAGAGAGATGTGTCGGTGAGTATGATAACGTTGTTGGTAGAGAGATGTGTCGGTGAGTATGGTAACGTTGGTGATAGAGAGATGTGTCGGTGAGTATGATAACGTTGTTGGTAGAGAGATGTGTCTGAGAGTATGATAACGTTGTTGGTAGAGAGATGTGTCTGAGAGTATGATAACGTTGTTGGTAGAGAGATGTGTCTGAGAGTATGATAACGTTGGTGGTAGAGAGATGTGTCGGTGAGTATGATAACGTTGGTGGTAGAGAGATGTGTCGGTGAGTATGGTAACGTTGGTGGTAGAGAGATGTGTCGGTGAGTGTGGTAACGTTGGTGGTAGAGAGATGTGTCGGTGAGTATGATAACGTTGGTGGTAGAGAGATGTGTCGGTGAGTATGATAACGTTGGTGGTAGAGAGATGTGTCGGAGAGTATGATAACGTTGGTGGTAGAGAGATGTGTCGGTGAGTATGATAACGTTGGTGGTAGAGAGATGTGTCGGTGAGTATGGTAACGTTGGTGGTAGAGAGATGTGTCGGTGAGTATGATAACGTTGTTGGTAGAGAGATGTGTCGGTGAGTATGGTAACGTTGGTGATAGAGAGATGTGTCGGTATGATAACGTTGTTGGTAGAGAGATGTGTCGGTGAGTATGGTAACGTTGTTGGTAGAGAGATGTGTCGAAGAGTATGGTAACGTTGTTGGTAGAGAGATGTGTCGGTGAGTATGGTAACGTTGGTGGTAGAGAGATGTGTCGAAGAGTATGGTAACGTTGTTGGTAGAGAGATGTGTCAGAGAGTATGGTAACGTTGGTGGTAGAGAGATGTGTCGGTGAGTATGATAACGTTGTTGGTAGAGAGATGTGTCTGAGAGTATGATAACGTTGTTGGTAGAGAGATGTGTCTGTGAGTATGATAACGTTGTTGGTAGAGAGATGTGTCTGTGAGTATGATAACGTTGGTGGTAGAGAGATGTGTCGGTGAGTATGATAACGTTGGTGGTAGAGAGATGTGTCGGTGAGTATGATAACGTTGGTGGTAGAGAGATGTGTCGGTGAGTGTGGTAACGTTGTTGGTAGAGAGATGTGTCGGTGAGTATGATAACGTTGTTGGTAGAGAGATGTGTCGGTGAGTATGATAACGTTGGTGGTAGAGAGATGTGTCGGTGAGTATGATAACGTTGGTGGTAGAGAGATGTGTCGGTGAGTATGATAACGTTGGTGGTAGAGAGATGTGTCGGTGAGTATGGTAACGTTGTTGGTAGAGAGATGTGTCGGTGAGTATGATAACGTTGTTGGTAGAGAGATGTGTCGGTGAGTATGATAACGTTGTTGGTAGAGAGATGTGTCGGTGAGTATGATAACGTTGTTGGTAGAGAGATGTGTCGGTGAGTATGGTACCGTTGTTGGTAGAGTGATGTGTCGGTGAGTATGATAACGTTGGTGGTAGAGAGATGTGTCTCTGAGTATGGTAACGTTGGTGGTAGAGAGATGTGTCCGTGAGTATGGTAACGTTGTTGGTAGAGAGATGTGTCTGTGAGTATGGTAACGTTGTTCGTAGAGAGATGTGTCGGTGAGTATGATAACGTTGGTGGTAGAGAGATGTGTCTGTGAGTATGATAACGTTGTTGGTAGAGAGATGTGTCGGTGAATATGATAACGTTGTTGAGTAGAGAGATGTGTCGGTGAGTATGGTAACGTTGTTGGTAGAGAGATGTGTCGGTGAGTATGGTAACGTTGTTGGTAGAGAGATGTGTCGGTGAGTATGGTAACGTTGTTGGTAGAGAGATGTGTCGGAGAGTATGATAACGTTGTTGGTAGAGAGATGTGTCGGTGAGTATGGTAACGTTGTTGGTAGAGAGATGTGTCGGTGAGTATGGTAACGTTGGTGGTAGAGAGATGTGTCGGTGAGTATGGTAACGTTGTTGGTAGAGAGATGTGTCAGAGAATATGATAACGTTGTTGGTAGAGAGATGTGTCGGTGAGTATGGTAACGTTGTTGGTAGAGAGATGTGTCGGTGAGTATGGTAACGTTGGTGGTAGAGAGATGTGTCGGTGAGTATGATAACGTTGGTGGTAGAGAGATGTGTCGGTGAGTATGATAACGTTGGTGGTAGAGAGATGTGTCGGTGAGTATGATAACGTTGGTGGTAGAGAGATGTGTCGGTGAGTATGATAACGTTGTTGGTAGAGAGATGTGTCGGTGAGTATGATAACATTGTTGGTAGAGAGATGTGTCGGTGAGTATGATAACGTTGGTGGTAGAGAGATGTGTCGGTGAGTATGATAACGTTGGTGGTAGAGAGATGTGTCGGTGAGTATGGTAACGTTGTTGGTAGAGAGATGTGTCGGTGAGTATGGTAACGTTGGTGGTAGAGAGATGTGTCGGTGAGTATGATAACGTTGGTGGTAGAGAGATGTGTCGGTGAGTATGATAACGTTGTTGGTAGAGAGATGTGTCGGTGAGTATGATAACGTTGTTGGTAGAGAGATGTGTCGGTGAGTATGATAACGTTGGTGGTAGAGAGATGTGTCGGTGAGTATGATAACGTTGGTGGTAGAGAGATGTGTCGGTGAGTATGATAACGTTGTTGGTAGAGAGATGTGTCGGTAAGTATGATAACGTTGTTGGTAGAGAGATGTGTCGGTGAGTATGATAACGTTGTTGGTAGAGAGATGTGTCGGTGAGTATGATAACGTTGTTGGAGGAGAGATGTGTCAGTGAGTATGGTAACGTTGTTGGTAGAGAGATGTGTCGGTGAGTATGGTAACGTTGTTGGTAGTGAGATGTGTCGGTGAGTATGGTAACGTTGTTGGTAGAGAGATGTGTCGGTGAGTATGGTAACGTTGTTGGTAGAGAGATGTGTCTGTGAGTATGGTAACGTTGTTGGTAGAGAGATGTGTCGGTGAGTATGATAACGTTGTTGGTAGAGAGATGTGTCAGTGAGTATGGTAACGTTGGTGGTAGAGAGATGTGTCAGTGAGTATGGTAACGTTGTTGGTAGAGAGATGTGTCAGTGAGTATGGTAACGTTGTTGGTAGAGAGGTGTGTCTGTGAGTATGGTAACGTTGTTGGTAGAGAGATGTGTCTATGAGTATGGTAACGTTGTTGGTAGAGAGATGTGTCGGTGAGTATAGTAACGTTGTTGGTAGAGAGATGTGTCGGTGAGTATGGTAACGTTGTTGGTAGTGAGATGTGTCTGTGAGTATGGTAACGTTGTTGGTAGAGAGATGTGTCGGTGAGTATGGTAACGTTGTTGGTAGAGAGATGTGTCTGTGAGTATGGTAACGTTGTTGGTAGAGAGATGTGTCGGTGAGTATGGTAACGTTGTTGGTAGAGAGATGTGTCTGTGAGTATGATAACGTTGTTGGTAGAGAGATGTGTCGGTGAGTATGGTAACGTTGTTGGTAGAGTGATGTGTCTGTGAGTATGATAACGTTGTTGGTAGAGAGATGTGTCTGTGAGTATGATAACGTTGTTGGTAGAGAGATGTGTCTGTGAGTATGGTAACGTTGTTGGTAGAGAGATGTGTCTGTGAGTATGATAACGTTGTTGGTAGAGAGATGTGTCGGTGAGTATGATAACGTTGTTGGTAGAGAGATGTGTCGGTGAGTATGGTAACGTTGTTGGTAGAGCGATGTGTCGGTGAGTATGATAACGTTGTTGGTAGAGAGATGTGTCGGTGAGTATGGTAACGTTGTTGGTAGAGAGATGTGTCGGTGAGTATGATAACGTTGTTGGTAGAGAGATGTGTCGGAGATTAAATCTAAGACATTGGTATCAATTCTTGTACATTAAATCCGAAGCATTAGTATTAGTTTTTGGATATTATGTATGGGACCCCACATGCCATGAAACAATTTCAAGACTAGCGCTTAGATAAAATCTATTCTCAAGATTGAAAGGTGGTCTCATGTTGGCTATGTAATGAGACGAGACAACAAAATAATCTCAAAGCTGGAAGGTGGTCTCATGTTGGCCATGTAATGTACAAGAAAAAGATCCCCACTTAGAGAAACACTAAAAGAAACATTAAAGCGAGAGGCATTAACAGCAGGCATCAGCTCTCTCGTCGAGATTGAGGAACTCGCCCAGAACAAAGCCGTGTGGCTGCGAGATACAATGTAGGTCCTGTGCAAGGTCTGACACTTGAAAGTTCGACGGACACAAGAGTCTAGAATGTCTGCCCTGTGTGCCGTCTATGCACGAAAAGACTACAGACAGTCAGGCCGACAGATAGATTCTATTGAAACGGGAGATTGTTATTCGATCGACATATTACCGTAGACATTTTCTAATCCAATCTGACCAGAAATATTTATTCACTGATGACTTATCTTGTCTCCACTCTATTAACGTTAGATCAATATTAGATAAACATCTGTCAATGACTTGGCTTCCCATCAAGCAAGGCGCTATCAGCTTATTTATATTCGAGCTATGGACTAAGCAATGTTTACATTGAACAACACGATATATTTATTGCTGCGAGTTGGCAGATTTTTGAAAATGTTTTCAAGGGTTTGAACATAAATGTTTGTTCACAGTTCGTTAACCTTCGCTGTAGATAAAGTCGTTAATTGGATGGCTTCTTTTCAGACATTTGTGACGTTGGTAGCTAAGGCCCTAACTTGTGCAAACGGATGGCATTGCCAGGGATCATTTTGAACGTGTGTTTAACTCAAAAGCATATGTGCTTTTTAACCAAAGACCTTTTTTTGGGGACTCAATGAAGATATCCCCGATGGAAGAATAAATTGTACTATTAGTCCCATAAATGATTCGCTTCCAGAGGTTTATGATGTAAACAAAGCAGTTTTGTCATTGCAAGTGAATAATGTCCACACCTATAATTGGTCAGGATTGTGTAGCAGCAGCAGCTTTATAGCGAACACAGAAAACATCATAGGATTGTGCTGTTCTGAAACAGCTATGCAATGCTATCCTAGAATTGCCTTTAATGGGATTACTGTGACCACAAACCACTCTCCATGTGTGTGCCACATATTTACACCCCAGAAAGAAATACTGAATATAACAACATCATGTGACGTCTGTGATATTAATGACCACAGACCAGGAGCCTCCAGTATGATTGATACAACTGTTGCACCAAGCATTTCATCAGCAGAGCCATATCTATGGAATGTTAATCTGACATTGTTCTTGAATGATGTCCAAGTTAATGAGACATCAGAATCGTGTGGCGGCAGCTACAAGAAGGGAGCGGAGAACATCAAGTTCTGCTGCTATAAAGGAGACTTGCCTTGCTATCCCAGAATTGCCTTAAATGGAATCACTGTAGTTGAAAACTTCTCCTCTTGTGTAAACTACACATTCACATCTAAGAGTGAATCAGTGAAGGTCACAAAATCATATTCTCTCTGTGGTTTTACTAACTACAGGTCATGTGGCTTCTGTTGGATTGGAAATGATAACTTACCACCACTGTGTGTCTATATGTTTGGAATTGGAGTCATCAATGATGGCCTAACATCATCAAGTGCTAATGACGATCATCATTTTCGGAAGCACGTAAACTCCCATGGTATATGGTGGATAGGCGGCAGGAACCATTGAAGGCTATGTCTGAAAAGTGTTCCTTCTTGCAGTTTCCTCATATTCCAAGTCCGGCTTGTTGCAGGAGCTACTGAGTTAAGTGCTCTGTGCACACCGTGAGCTGTGTGTCTCATCCGTTTTGATCCTGCTTCGATATCCCGCTTGTTTACGATGAATGATGATATCGTATGACAGGGAACAGTTGGCTGTGTTTACTTTCTGCGCGGTTTCGCCTTATGTCTTTTGGCGTGTGCTGAGACTGCTACGATGGGGACTACAGTTACCTTTCTTTGTTTGGGAGATGAATTAGTAATTCGGATGATTCACTGGCACGGGCGGTTGAGCAATTATGGATTTTAATTCGTTTGCTGTGATACCGAGGCCTTCCATAACCAATAACCAATAACCAATAAGGCGCTATCTTTATCTCTTATGAAATGGAGTTGACATTATTATTATGTCTGGAACATTGGTATTAAGTCTTGAACATTATGTCTGGAACATTAGTATTATGTCTGGAACATTATGCCTGGAACATTAGTATTAAGTCTGGAACATTATGTCTGGAACATTAGTATTAAGTCTGGTACATTAGTATTAAGTCTGGTACATTAGTATTAACTCTGGTACATTAGTATTAAGTCTGGTACATTAGTATTAAGTCTGGTACATTAGTATTAACTCTGGTATATTAGTATTAACTCTTGTACATTAGTATTATGTCTGGTACATTAGTATTTAGTCTGGTACATTAGTATTAACTCTGGTACATTAGTATTAAGTCTGGTACATTAAGTCTGGAACATTAGTATTAAGTCTGGCACATTAAGTCTGGAACATTAGTATTAACTCTGGTACATGAAGTCTGGTACATTAGTATTAAGTCTGGGACATTAAGTCTGGAACATTAGTATTAACTCTGGTACATTAAGTCTGGTACATTAGTATTAACTCTGGTACATTGAGTCTGGTACATTAGTATTAACTCTGGGACATTCAGTCTGGTACATTAGTATTAAGTCTGGTACATTAGTATTAACTCTGGGACATTAAGTCTGGAACATTAGTATTAAGTCTGGGACATTCAGTCTGGTACATTAGTATTAAGTCTGGAAAATTAGTATTAAGTCTGGAACATTAGTATTAACTCTGGTACATTAAGTCTGGTACATTAGTATTAACTCTGGTACATTCAGTCTGGTACATTAGTATTAACTCTGGGACATTCAGTCTGGAACATTAGTATTAAGTCTGGTACATTAGTATTAAGTCTGGTACATTAGTATTAAGTCTGGAACATTAGTATTAAGTCTAGTACATTAGTATTAAGTCTGGGACATTCAGTCTGGTACATTAGTATTAAGTCTGGAACATTAGTATAAGTCTGGAACATAGTATTAACTCTAGTACATTAAGTCTGGAACATTAGTATTAACTCTGGTACATTAAGTCTGGAACATTAGTATTAACTCTGGTACATTAAGTCTGGAACATTAGTATTAAGTCTGGTACATTAGTGTTAACTCTGGTACATTAAGTGTGGTACATTAAGTCTGGTACATTAAGTCACAAACATTAGTATTAAGTCTGGTACATTAGTATTAACTCTGGTACATTAAGTCTGGTACATTAGTATTAAGTCTGGTACATTAGTGTTAACTCTGGTACATTAAGTGTGGTACATTAAGTCTGGTACATTAGTATTAAGTCTGGTACATTAGTATTAACTCTGGTACATTAAGTCTGGTACATTAGTATCAAGTCTGGTACATTAGTATTAACTCTGGTACATCAAGTCTGGAACATTAGTATTAAGTCTGGAACATTAGTATCAAGTCTGGTACATTAGTATTAACTCTGGGACATTCAGTCTGGTACATTAGAATCTGAGGCGGGGAACGTTTGTAAACACGACCTAGCCTGGTGGTGAGCTTGTTGACGAGTGACGCCGACCTGCTGGGACAGAACTTGAAGTACCAACCAGCCAGGCGTCCAGTGCCGATCGACCGTGGCCGTGTGGTTAAGATACCGGGCTATAGTTACATTCTTTGCGGGGCGGGCTGGACTTGAAACATTGTATTCCAAATCGGGTCCGGGTTCGAATCACATCCGAGACTTTGGATGATAACAAGGGAAGATAACCACAACGAAAACCTCCGGAAGAGGGTTTTTTATTTTGAGTGGCTCGGAAAGAGGTTTGCGGAAGGCCATGGGTCGAGGCTTTTGTTCAAATTTATTTTTAATAAATTGAGCTTTTTTTTAAATGACTATTTCTGTATTTTGTTATATTTCGATTAATTCACGTAATGATTGACTTGTTGGTGTTTACTCTTGGAAACTGAGAGGAGAGAGATCAGAAGTTCATGAAAACACAAACATTTTTTGGTAGCAAATTGAAAAGATCTAGAAATAATAGCGGAAAGTAATAGTGGCTCAACACCAGGTTTGTAACGTTGGTGGTAGAGAGATGTGTCGGTGAGTATGTTAACGTTGTTGGTAGAGAGATGTGTCGAAGAGTATGGTAACGTTGGTGGTAGAGAGATGTGTGGAAGAGTATGATAACGTTGTTGGTAGAGAGATGTGTCGGAGAGTATGATAACGTTGTTGGTAGAGAGATGTGTCGAAGAGTATGGTAACGTTGTTGGTAGAGAGATGTGTCGAAGAGTATGTTAACGTTGTTGGTAGAGAGATGTGTCGGTGAGTATGATAACGTTGTTGGTAGAGAGATGTGTCGGTGAGTATGATAACGTTGTTGGTAGAGAGATGTGTCTGTGAGTATGGTAACGTTGTTGGTAGAGAGATGTGTCTGTGAGTATGATAACGTTGTTGGTAGAGAGATGTGTCTGTGAGTATGATAACGTTGTTGGTAGAGAGATGTGTCGGTGAGTATGATAACGTTGTTGGTAGAGAGATGTGTGGAAGAGTATGATAACGTTGTTGGTAGAGAGATGTGTCTGAGAGTATGATAACGTTGTTGGTAGAGAGATGTGTCTGAGAGTATGATAACGTTGTTGGTAGAGAGATGTGTCTGAGAGTATGATAACGTTGTTGGTAGAGAGATGTGTCAGTGAGTATGATAACGTTGTTGGTAGAGAGATGTGTCTGAGAGTATGATAACGTTGTTGGTAGAGAGATGTGTCTGAGAGTATGATAACGTTGTTGGTAGAGAGATGTGTCTGAGAGTATGATAACGTTGTTGGTAGAGAGATGTGTCTGAGAGTATGATAACGTTGTTGGTAGAGAGATGTGTCTGAGAGTATGATAACGTTGTTGGTAGAGAGATGTGTCTGTGAGTATGATAACGTTGTTGGTAGAGAGATGTGTCGGTGAGTATGATAACGTTGTTGGTAGAGAGATGTGTCTGAGAGTATGATAACGTTGTTGGTAGAGAGATGTGTCTGAGAGTATGATAACGTTGTTGGTAGAGAGATGTGTCTGAGAGTATGATAACGTTGTTGGTAGAGAGATGTGTCTGAGAGTTTGATAACGTTGTTGGTAGAGAGATGTGTGGGAGAGTATGATAACGTTGTTGGTAGAGAGATGTGTTGGTGAGTATGATAACGTTGTTGGTAGAGAGATGTGTCTGAGAGTATGATAACGTTGTGGTAGAGAGATGTGTCTGAGAGTATGATAACGTTGTTGGTAGAGAGATGTGTCTGTGAGTATGATAACGTTGTTGGTAGAGAGATGTGTCTGTGAGTATGATAACGTTGTTGGTAGAGAGATGTGTCTGAGAGTATGATAACGTTGTTGGTAGAGAGATGTGTCTGTGAGTATGATAACGTTGGTGGTAGAGAGATGTGTCGGTGAGTATGATAACGTTGTTGGTAGAGAGATGTGTCGGTGAGTATGGTAACGTTGGTGGTAGAGAGATGTGTCGGTGAGTATGATAACGTTGTTGGTAGAGAGATGTGTCGGTGAGTATGATAACGTTGTTGGTAGAGAGATGTGTCGGTGAGTATGGTAACGTTGTTGGTAGAGAGATGTGTCGGTGAGTATGGTAACGTTGTGGTAGAGAGATGTGTCGGTGAGTATGATAACGTTGTTGGTAGAGAGATGTGTCGGTGAGTATGATAACGTTGTTGGTAGAGGGATGTGTCGGTGAGTATGATAACGTTGTTGGTAGAGAGATGTGTCGGTGAGTATGGTAACGTTGTTGATAGAGAGATGTGTCGGTGAGTATGATAACGTTGTTGGTAGAGAGATGTGTCGGTGAGTATGATAACGTTGTTGGTAGAGAGATGTGTCGGTGAGTATGATAACGTTGTTGGTAGAGAGATGTGTCGGTGAGTATGATAACGTTGTTGGTAGAGAGATGTGTCTGTAAGTATGATAACGTTGTTGGTAGAGAGATGTGTCGGTGAGTATGATAACGTTGTTGGTAGAGAGATGTGTCGGTGAGTATGGTAACGTTGTTGGTAGAGAGATGTGTCGGTGAGTATGGTAACGTTGTTGGTAGAGAGATGTGTCGGTGAGTATGGTAACGTTGTTGGTAGAGAGATGTGTCGGTGAGTATGGTAACGTTGTTGGTAGAGAGATGTGTCGGTGAGTATGATAACGTTGTTGGTAGAGAGATGTGTCGGTAAGTATGGTAACGTTGTTGGTAGAGAGATGTGTCGGTGAGTATGGTAACGTTGTTGGTAGAGAGATGTGTCGGTGAGTATGGTAACGTTGTTGGTAGAGAGATGTGTCGGTGAGTATGATAACGTTGTTGGTAGTGAGATGTGTCGGTGAGTATGATAACGTTGTTGGGAGAGAGATGTGTCGATGAGTATGATAACGTTGTTGTAGAGAGATGTGTCTGAGAGTATGGTAACGTTGTTGGTAGAGAGATGTGTCTGAGAGTATGGTAACGTTGTTGGTAGAGAGATGTGTCTGAGAGTATGGTAACGTTGTTGGTAGAGAGATGTGTCTGAGAGTATGGTAACGTTGTTGGTAGAGAGATGTGTCTGAGAGTATGGTAACGTTGTTGGTAGAGAGATGTGTCGGAGAGTATGATAACGTTGTTGGTAGAGAGATGTGTCTGAGAGTATGGTAACGTTGTTGGTAGAGAGATGTGTCTGAGAGTATGGTAACGTTGTTGGTAGAGAGATGTGTCGGAGAGTATGATAACGTTGTTGGTAGAGAGATGTGTCTGAGAGTATGGTAACGTTGTTGTAGAGAGATGTGTCTGAGAGTATGGTAACGTTGTTGGTAGAGAGATGTGTCTGAGAGTATGGTAACGTTGTTGGTAGAGAGATGTGTCTGAGAGTATGGTAACGTTGTTGGTAGAGAGATGTGTCGGAGAGTATGATAACGTTGTTGGTAGAGAGATGTGTCTGAGAGTATGGTAACGTTGTTGGTAGAGAGATGTGTCTGAGAGTATGGTAACGTTGTTGGTAGAGAGATGTGTCGGAGAGTATGATAACGTTGTTGGTAGAGAGATGTGTCTGAGAGTATGGTAACGTTGTTGGTAGAGAGATGTGTCTGAGAGTATGGTAACGTTGTTGGTAGAGAGATGTGTCTGTGAGTATGGTAACGTTGTTGGTAGAGAGATGTGTCGGTGAGTATGGTAACGTTGTTGGTAGAGAGATGTGTCGGTGAGTATGGTAACGTTGTGGGTAGAGAGATGTGTCGGTGAGTATGGTAACGTTGTTGGTAGAGAGATGTGTCGGTGAGTATGGTAACGTTGTTGGTAGAGAGATGTGTCGGTGAGTATGATAACGTTGTTGGTAGAGAGATGTGTGGAAGAGTATGATAACGTTGTTGGTAGAGAGATGTGTCGGTGAGTATGGTAACGTTGTTGGTAGAGAGATGTGTCGGTGAGTATGGTAACGTTGTTGTTAGAGAGATGTGTCTGTGAGTATGGTAACGTTGTTGGTAGAGAGATGTGTCGGTGAGTATGATAACGTTGGTGGTCGAGAGATGTGTCGGTGAGTATGGTAACGTTGTTGGTAGAGAGATGTGTCGTGAGTATGGTAACGTTGTTGGTAGAGAGATGTGTCGGTGAGTATGATAACGTTGGTGGTAGAGAGATGTGTCTGTGAGTATGATAACGTTGTTGGTAGTGAGATGTGTCGGTGAGTATGGTAACGCTGTTGGTAGAGAGATGTGTCGAAGAGTATGATAACGTTGGTGGTCGAGAGATGTGTCGGTGAGTATGGTAACGTTGGTGGTAGAGAGATGTGTCGAAGAGTATGATAACGTTGGTGGTAGAGAGATGTGTCGAAGAGTATGATAACGTTGGTGGTAGAGAGATGTGTCGGTGAGTATGGTAACGTTGGTGGTAGAGAGATGTGTCGAAGAGTATGATAACGTTTGTGGTAGAGAGATGTGTCGAAGAGTATGATAACGTTGGTGGTGGTAGAGAGATGTGTCGGTGAGTATGATAACGTTGGTGGTAGAGAGATGTGTCGGTGAGTATGATAACGTTGTTGGTAGAGAGATGTGTCGGTGAGTATGATAACGTTGTTGGTAGAGAGATGTGTCTGAGAGTATGATAACGTTGTTGGTAGAGAGATGTGTCTGAGAGTATGATAACGTTGTTGGTAGAGAGATGTGTCGGTGAGTATGATAACGTTGTTGGTAGAGAGATTGTCTGAGAGTATGATAACGTTGTTGGTAGAGAGATTTGTCTGAGAGTATGATAACGTTGGTGGTAGAGAGATGTCTGTGAGTATGATAACGTTGTTGGTAGAGAGATGTGTCTGAGAGTATGATAACGTTGTTGGTAGAGAGATGTGTCTGAGAGTATGATAACGTTGTTGGTAGAGAGATGTGTCTGAGAGTATGATAACGTTGTTGGTAGAGAGATGTGTCGGAGAGTATGATAACGTTGTTGGTAGAGAGATGTGTCTGAGAGTATGATAACGTTGTTGGTAGAGAGATGTGTTGGTGAGTATGATAACGTTGTTGGTAGAGAGATGTGTCTGAGAGTATGATAACGTTGTTGGTAGAGAGATGTGTCTGAGAGTATGATAACGTTGTTGGTAGAGAGATGTGTCTGTGAGTATGATAACGTTGTTGGTGGAGAGATGTGTCTGTGAGTATGATAACGTTGTTGGTAGAGAGATGTTCTGAGAGTATGATAACGTTGTTGGTAGAGAGATGTGTCTGTGAGTATGATAACGTTGGTGGTAGAGAGATGTGTCGGGAGTATGATAACGTTGTTGGTAGAGAGATGTGTCGGTGAGTATGGTAACGTTGGTGGTAGAGAGATGTGTCGGTGAGTATGATAACGTTGTTGGTAGAGAGATGTGTCGGTGAGTATGATAACGTTGTTGGTAGAGAGATGTGTCGGTGAGTATGGTAACGTTGTTGGTAGAGAGATGTGTCGGTGAGTATGGTAACGTTGTTGGTAGAGAGATGTGTCGGTGAGTATGATAACGTTGTTGGTAGAGAGATGTGTCGGTGAGTATGATAACGTTGTTGGTAGAGAGATGTGTCGGTGAGTATGATAACGTTGTTGGTAGAGAGATGTGTCGGTGAGTATGGTAACGTTGTTGGTAGAGAGATGTGTCGGTGAGTATGATAACGTTGTTGGTAGAGAGATGTGTCGGTGAGTATGATAACGTTGTTGGTAGAGAGATGTGTCGGTGAGTATGATAACGTTGTTGGTAGAGAGATGTGTCGGTGAGTATGATAACGTTGTTGGTAGAGAGATGTGTCTGTGAGTATGATAACGTTGTTGGTAGAGAGATGTGTCGGTGAGTATGATAACGTTGTTGGTAGAGAGATGTGTCGGTGAGTATGGTAACGTTGTTGGTAGAGAGATGTGTCGGTGAGTATGGTAACGTTGTTGGTAGAGAGATGTGTCGTGAGTATGGTAACGTTGTTGGTAGAGAGATGTGTCGGTGAGTATGGTAACGTTGTTGGTAGAGAGATGTGTCGGTGAGTATGGTAACGTTGGTGGTAGAGAGATGTGTCGGTGAGTATGATAACGTTGTTGGTAGAGAGATGTGTCGGTGAGTATGATAACGTTGTTGGTAGAGAGATGTGTCGGTGAGTATGGTAACGTTGTTGGTAGAGAGATGTGTCGGTGAGTATGGTAACGTTGTTGGTAGAGAGATGTGTCGGTGAGTATGATAACGTTGTTGGTAGAGAGATGTGTCGGTGAGTATGATAACGTTGTTGGTAGAGAGATGTGTCGGTGAGTATGATAACGTTGTTGGTAGAGAGATGTGTCGTGAGTATGGTAACGTTGTTGGTAGAGAGATGTGTCGGTGAGTATGATAACGTTGTTGGTAGAGAGATGTGTCGGTGAGTATGATAACGTTGTTGGTAGAGAGATGTGTCGGTGAGTATGATAACGTTGTTGGTAGAGAGATGTGTCGGTGAGTATGATAACGTTGTTGGTAGAGAGATGTGTCTGTGAGTATGATAACGTTGTTGGTAGAGAGATGTGTCGGTGAGTATGATAACGTTGTTGGTAGAGAGATGTGTCGGTGAGTATGGTAACGTTGTTGGTAGAGAGATGTGTCGGTGAGTATGGTAACGTTGTTGGTAGAGAGATGTGTCGGTGAGTATGGTAACGTTGTTGGTAGAGAGATGTGTCGGTGAGTATGGTAACGTTGTTGGTAGAGAGATGTGTCGGTGAGTATGATAACGTTGTGGTAGAGAGATGTGTCTGAGAGTATGGTAACGTTGTTGGTAGAGAGATGTGTCTGAGAGTATGGTACGTTGTTGGTAGAGAGATATGTCTGTGAGTATGGTAACGTTGTTGGTAGAGAGATGTGTCGGTGAGTATGGTAACGTTGTTGGTAGAGAGATGTGTCGGTGAGTATGGTAACGTTGTTGGTAGAGAGATGTGTCGGTGAGTATGGTAACGTTGTTGGTAGAGAGATGTGTCGGTGAGTATGGTAACGTTGTTGGTAGAGAGATGTGTCGGTGAGTATGATAACGTTGTTGGTAGAGAGATGTGTGGAAGAGTATGATAACGTTGTTGGTAGAGAGATGTGTCGGTGAGTATGGTAACGTTGTTGGTAGAGAGATGTGTCGGTGAGTATGGTAACGTTGTTGGTAGAGAGATGTGTCTGTGAGTATGGTAACGTTGTTGGTAGAGAGATGTGTCTGTGAGTATGATAACGTTGGTGGTCGAGAGATGTGTCGGTGAGTATGGTAACGTTGTTGGTAGAGAGATGTGTCGGTGAGTATGGTAACGTTGTTGGTAGAGAGATGTGTCGGTGAGTATGATAACGTTGTTGTAGAGAGATGTGTCGGTGAGTATGATAACGTTGTTGGTAGAGAGATGTGTCGGTGAGTATGGTAACGTTGTTGGTAGAGAGATGTGTCGGTGAGTATGATAACGTTGTTGGTAGAGAGATGTGTCGGTGAGTATGATACGTTGTTGGTAGAGAGATGTGTCGGTGAGTATGATAACGTTGTTGGTAGAGAGATGTGTGGGTGAGTATGATAACGTTGTTGGTAGAGAGATGTGTCTGTGAGTATGATAACGTTGTTGGTAGAGAGATGTGTCGGTGAGTATGGTAACGTTGTTGGTAGAGAGATGTGTCGGTGAGTATGGTAACGTTGTTGGTAGAGAGATGTGTCGGTGAGTATGGTAACGTTGTTGGTAGAGAGATGTGTCGGTGAGTATGGTAACGTTGTTGGTAGAGAGATGTGTCGGTGAGTATGATAACGTTGTTGGTAGAGAGATGTGTCTGAGAGTATGGTAACGTTGTTGGTAGAGAGATGTGTCTGAGAGTATGGTAACGTTGTTGGTAGAGAGATGTGTCTGTGAGTATGGTAACGTTGTTGGTAGAGAGATGTGTCGGTGAGTATGGTAACGTTGTTGGTAGAGAGATGTGTCGGTGAGTATGGTAACGTTGTTGGAAGAGAGATGTGTCGGTGAGTATGGTAACGTTGTTGGTAGAGAGATGTGTCGGTGAGTATGGTAACGTTGTTGGTAGAGAGATGTGTCGGTGAGTATGATAACGTTGTTGGTAGAGAGATGTGTCGGTGAGTATGGTAACGTTGTTGGTAGAGAGATGTGTCGGTGAGTATGGTAACGTTGTTGGTAGAGAGATGTGTCGGTGAGTATGGTAACGTTGTTGGTAGAGAGATGTGTCGGTGAGTATGGTAACGTTGTTGGTAGAGAGATGTGTCGGTGAGTATTGCAACGTTGTTGGTAGAGAGATGTGTCGGTGAGTATTGCAACGTTGTTGGTAGAGAGATGTGTCGGTGAGTATGGTAACGTTGGTGGTAGAGAGATGTGTCGGTGAGTATGATAACGTTGGTGGTAGAGAGATGTGTCGGTGAGTATGATAACGTTGTTGGTAGAGAGATGTGTCGGTGAGTATGATAACGTTGGTGGTAGAGAGATGTGTCGGTGAGTATGATAACGTTGTTGGTAGAGAGATGTGTCGGTGAGTATGATAACGTTGTTGGTAGAGAGATGTGTCGGTGAGTATGGTAACGTTGGTGGTAGAGAGATGTGTCGGTGAGTATGATAACGTTGTTGGTAGAGAGATGTGTCGGAGAGTATGATAACGTTGTTGGTAGAGAGATGTGTCTGAGAGTATGATAACGTTGTTGGTAGAGAGATGTGTCTGAGAGTATGATAACGTTGTTGGTAGAGAGATGTGTCTGAGAGTATGATAACGTTGTTGGTAGAGAGATGTGTCGGAGAGTATGATAACGTTGTTGGTAGAGAGATGTGTTGGTGAGTATGATAACGTTGTTGGTAGAGAGATGTGTTGGTGAGTATGATAACGTTGTTGGTAGAGAGATGTGTCTGAGAGTATGATAACGTTGTTGGTAGAGAGATGTGTCTGTGAGTATGATAACGTTGTTGGTAGAGAGATGTGTCTGTGAGTATGATAACGTTGTTGGTAGAGAGATGTGTCTGAGAGTATGATAACGTTGTTGGTAGAGAGATGTGTCTGTGAGTATGATAACGTTGTTGGTAGAGAGATGTGTCTGTGAGTATGATAACGTTGTTGGTAGAGAGATGTGTCTGAGAGTATGATAACGTTGTTGGTAGAGAGATGTGTCTGTGAGTATGATAACGTTGGTGGTAGAGAGATGTGTCGGTGAGTATGATAACGTTGTTGGTAGAGAGATGTGTCGGTGAGTATGGTAACGTTGGTGGTAGAGAGATGTGTCTGTGAGTATGATAACGTTGTTGGTAGAGAGATGTGTCGGTGAGTATGATAACGTTGTTGGTAGAGAGATGTGTCGGTGAGTATGGTAACGTTGTTGGTAGAGAGATGTGTCGGTGAGTATGGTAACGTTGTTGGTAGAGAGATGTGTCGGTGAGTATGATAACGTTGTTGGTAGAGAGATGTGTCGGTGAGTATGATAACGTTGTTGGTAGAGAGATGTGTCTGAGAGTATGATAACGTTGTTGGTAGAGAGATGTGTCTGTGAGTATGATAACGTTGGTGGTAGAGAGATGTGTCGGTGAGTATGATAACGTTGTTGGTAGAGAGATGTGTCGGTGAGTATGATAACGTTGTTGGTAGAGAGATGTGTCGGTGAGTATGGTAACGTTGTTGGTAGAGAGATGTGTCGGTGAGTATGATAACGTTGTTGGTAGAGAGATGTGTCGGTGAGTATGATAACGTTGTTGGTAGAGAGATGTGTCTGAGAGTATGATAACGTTGTTGGTAGAGAGATGTGTCTGTGAGTATGATAACGTTGGTGGTAGAGAGATGTGTCGGTGAGTATGATAACGTTGTTGGTAGAGAGATGTGTCGGTGAGTATGATAACGTTGTTGGTAGAGAGATGTGTCGGTGAGTATGGTAACGTTGTTGGTAGAGAGATGTGTCGGTGAGTATGATAACGTTGTTGGTAGAGAGATGTGTCGGTGAGTATGATAACGTTGTTGGTAGAGAGATGTGTCGGTGAGTATGATAACGTTGTTGGTAGAGAGATGTGTCGGTGAGTATGATAACGTTGTTGGTAGAGAGATGTGTCTGTGAGTATGATAACGTTGTTGGTAGAGAGATGTGTCGGTGAGTATGATAACGTTGTTGGTAGAGAGATGTGTCGGTGAGTATGGTAACGTTGTTGGTAGAGAGATGTGTCGGTGAGTATGATAACGTTGTTGGTAGAGAGATGTGTTGGTGAGTATGATAACGTTGTTGGTAGAGAGATGTGTCTGAGAGTATGATAACGTTGTTGGTAGAGAGATGTGTCTGAGAGTATGGTAACGTTGTTGGTAGAGAGATGTGTCTGTGAGTATGATAACGTTGGTGGTAGAGAGATGTGTCGGTGAGTATGATAACGTTGTTGGTAGAGAGATGTGTCGGTGAGTATGGTAACGTTGGTGGTAGAGAGATGTGTCGGTGAGTATGGTAACGTTGGTGGTAGAGAGATGTGTCTGTGAGTATGATAACGTTGTTGGTAGAGAGATGTGTCGGTGAGTATGATAACGTTGTTGGTAGAGAGATGTGTCGGTGAGTATGGTAACGTTGTTGGTAGAGAGATGTGTCGGTGAGTATGGTAACGTTGTTGGTAGAGAGATGTGTCGGTGAGTATGATAACGTTGTTGGTAGAGAGATGTGTCGGTGAGTATGATAACGTTGTTGGTAGAGAGATGTGTCTGAGAGTATGATAACGTTGTTGGTAGAGAGATGTGTCTGTGAGTATGATAACGTTGGTGGTAGAGAGATGTGTCGGTGAGTATGATAACGTTGTTGGTAGAGAGATGTGTCGGTGAGTATGATAACGTTGTTGGTAGAGAGATGTGTCGGTGAGTATGGTAACGTTGTTGGTAGAGAGATGTGTCGGTGAGTATGATAACGTTGTTGGTAGAGAGATGTGTCGGTGAGTATGATAACGTTGTTGGTAGAGAGATGTGTCTGAGAGTATGATAACGTTGTTGGTAGAGAGATGTGTCTGTGAGTATGATAACGTTGGTGGTAGAGAGATGTGTCGGTGAGTATGATAACGTTGTTGGTAGAGAGATGTGTCGGTGAGTATGATAACGTTGTTGGTAGAGAGATGTGTCGGTGAGTATGGTAACGTTGTTGGTAGAGAGATGTGTCGGTGAGTATGATAACGTTGTTGGTAGAGAGATGTGTCGGTGAGTATGATAACGTTGTTGGTAGAGAGATGTGTCGGTGAGTATGATAACGTTGTTGGTAGAGAGATGTGTCGGTGAGTATGATAACGTTGTTGGTAGAGAGATGTGTCTGTGAGTATGATAACGTTGTTGGTAGAGAGATGTGTCGGTGAGTATGATAACGTTGTTGGTAGAGAGATGTGTCGGTGAGTATGGTAACGTTGTTGGTAGAGAGATGTGTCGGTGAGTATGATAACGTTGTTGGTAGAGAGATGTGTTGGTGAGTATGATAACGTTGTTGGTAGAGAGATGTGTCTGAGAGTATGATAACGTTGTTGGTAGAGAGATGTGTCTGAGAGTATGGTAACGTTGTTGGTAGAGAGATGTGTCGGTGAGTATGATAACGTTGTTGGTAGAGAGATGTGTCGGTGAGTATGATAACGTGGTTGGTAGAGAGATGTGTCTGAGAGTATGGTAACGTTGTTGGTAGAGAGATGTGTCTGAGAGTATGGTAACGTTGTTGGTAGAGAGATGTGTCTGTGAGTATGGTAACGTTGTTGGTAGAGAGATGTGTCGGTGAGTATGGTAACGTTGTTGGTAGAGAGATGTGTCGGTGAGTATGATAACGTTGTTGGTAGAGAGATGTGTCGGTGAGTATGGTAACGTTGTTGGTAGAGAGATGTGTCGGTGAGTATGGTAACGTTGTTGGTAGAGAGATGTGTCGGTGAGTATGGTAACGTTGTTGGTAGAGAGATGTGTCGGTGAGTATGATAACGTTGTTGGTAGAGAGATGTGTGGAAGAGTATGATAACGTTGTTGTAGAGAGATGTGTCGGTGAGTATGGTAACGTTGTTGGTAGAGAGATGTGTCGGTGAGTATGGTAACGTTGTTGGTAGAGAGATGTGTCTGTGAGTATGGTAACGTTGTTGGTAGAGAGATGTGTCTGTGAGTATGATAACGTTGGTGGTCGAGAGATGTGTCGGTGAGTATGGTAACGTTGTTGGTAGAGAGATGTGTCGGTGAGTATGGTAACGTTGTTGGTAGAGAGATGTGTCGGTGAGTATGATAACGTTGTTGGTAGAGAGATGTGTCGGTGAGTATGATAACGTTGTTGGTAGAGAGATGTGTCGGTGAGTATGGTAACGTTGTTGGTAGAGAGATGTGTCGAAGAGTATGATAACGTTGGTGGTCGAGAGATGTGTCGGTGAGTATGGTAACGTTGGTGGTAGAGAGATGTGTCGAAGAGTATGATAACGTTGGTGGTCGAGAGATGTGTCGGTGAGTATGGTAACGTTGGTGGTAGAGAGATGTGTCGAAGAGTATGGTAACGTTGTTGGTGGTAGAGAGATGTGTCGAAGAGTATGGTAACGTTGTTGGTGGTAGAGAGATGTGTCGAAGAGTATGATAACGTTGGTGGTAGAGAGATGTGTCGAAGAGTATGATAACGTTGCTGGTAGAGAGATGTGTCGGTGAGTATGGTAACGTTGGTGGTAGAGAGATGTGTCGAAGAGTATGATAACGTTGGTGGTAGAGATATGTGTCGAAGAGTATGATAACGTTGGTGGTAGAGAGATGTGTCGGTGAGTATGGTAACGTTGGTGGTAGAGAGATGTGTCTGTGAGTATGATAACGTTGGTGGTAGAGAGATGTGTCGGTGAGTATGGTAACGTTGTTGGTAGAGAGATGTGTCGGTGAGTATGATAACGTTGTTGGTAGAGAGATGTGTCGGAGAGTATGATAACGTTGTTGGTAGTGAGATGTGTCGGTGAGTATGATAACGTTGTTGGTAGAGAGATGTGTCGGAGAGTATGGTAACGTTGTTGGTAGTGAGATGTGTCGGTGAGTATTGCAACGTTGTTGGTAGAGAGATGTGTCGGTGAGTATGGTAACGTTGGTGGTAGAGAGATGTGTCGGTGAGTATGATAACGTTGTGGTAGAGAGATGTGTCGGTGAGTATGATAACGTTGTTGGTAGAGAGATGTGTCGGTGAGTATGATAACGTTGGTGGTAGAGAGATGTGTCGGTGAGTATGGTAACGTTGTTGGTAGAGAGATGTGTCGGTGAGTATGATAACGTTGTTGGTAGAGAGATGTGTCGGTGAGTATGGTAACGTTGTTGGTAGAGAGATGTGTCGGTGAGTATGATAACGTTGGTGGTAGAAAGATGTGTCGGTGAGTATGATAACGTTGTTGGTAGAGAGATGTGTCGGTGAGTATGGTAACGTTGTTGGTAGAGAGATGTGTCTGAGAGTATGATAACGTTGTTGGTAGAGAGATGTGTTGGTGAGTATGATAACGTTGTTGGTATAGAGATGTGTCGGAGAGTATGATAACGTTGTTGGTAGAGAGATGTGTTGGTGAGTATGATAACGTTGTTGGTAGAGAGATGTGTCTGAGAGTATGATAACGTTGTTGGTAGAGAGATGTGTCTGTGAGTATGATAACGTTGTTGGTAGAGAGATGTGTCGGTGAGTATGATAACGTTGTTGGTAGAGAGATGTGTCGGAGAGTATGATAACGTTGTTGGTAGAGAGATGTGTCTGAGAGTATGATAACGTTGTTGGTAGAGAGATGTGTCTGAGAGTATGATAACGTTGTTGGTAGAGAGATGTGTCTGAGAGTATGATAACGTTGTTGGTAGAGAGATGTGTCTGAGAGTATGATAACGTTGTTGGTAGAGAGATGTGTCTGTGAGTATGATAACGTTGTTGGTAGAGAGATGTGTCTGAGAGTATGATAACGTTGTTGGTAGAGAGATGTGTCTGAGAGTATGATAACGTTGTTGGTAGAGAGATGTGTCTGAGAGTATGATAACGTTGTTGGTAGAGAGATGTGTCTGAGAGTATGATAACGTTGTTGGTAGAGAGATGTGTCGGAGAGTATGATAACGTTGTTGGTAGAGAGATGTGTTGGTGAGTATGATAACGTTGTTGGTAGAGAGATGTGTCTGAGAGTATGATAACGTTGTTGGTAGAGAGATGTGTCTGAGAGTATGATAACGTTGTTGGTAGAGAGATGTGTCTGTGAGTATGATAACGTTGTTGGTAGAGAGATGTGTCTGTGAGTATGATAACGTTGTTGGTAGAGAGATGTGTCTGAGAGTATGATAACGTTGTTGGTAGAGAGATGTGTCTGTGAGTATGATAACGTTGGTGGTAGAGAGATGTGTCGGTGAGTTGGTAACGTTGGTGGTAGAGAGATGTGTCGGTGAGTATGATAACGTTGTTGGTAGAGAGATGTGTCGGTGAGTATGATAACGTTGTTGGTAGAGAGATGTGTCGGTGAGTATGGTAACGTTGTTGGTAGAGAGATGTGTCGGTGAGTATGATAACGTTGTTGGTAGAGAGATGTGTCTGAGAGTATGGTAACGTTGTTGGTAGAGAGATGTGTCTGAGAGTATGGTAACGTTGTTGGTAGAGAGATGTGTCTGTGAGTATGATAACGTTGTTGGTAGAGAGATGTGTCTGAGAGTATGATAACGTTGTTGGTAGAGAGATGTGTCGGTGAGTATGATAACGTTGTTGGTAGAGAGATGTGTCGGTGAGTTTGGTAACGTTGGTGGTAGAGAGATGTGTCGGTGAGTATGATAACGTTGTTGGTAGAGAGATGTGTCGGTGAGTATGATAACGTTGTTGGTAGAGAGATGTGTCGGTGAGTATGGTAACGTTGTTGGTAGAGAGATGTGTCGGTGAGTATGGTAACGTTGTTGGTAGAGAGATGTGTCGGTGAGTATGATAACGTTGTTGGTAGAGAGATGTGTCGGTGAGTATGATAACGTTGTTGGTAGAGAGATGTGTCGGTGAGTATGATAACGTTGTTGGTAGAGAGATGTGTCGGTGAGTATGGTAACGTTGTTGGTAGAGAGATGTGTCGGTGAGTATGATAACGTTGTTGGTAGAGAGATGTGTCGGTGAGTATGATAACGTTGTTGGTAGAGAGATGTGTCGGTGAGTATGATAACGTTGTTGGTAGAGAGATGTGTCGGTGAGTATGATAACGTTGTTGGTAGAGAGATGTGTCTGTGAGTATGATAACGTTGTTGGTAGAGAGATGTGTCGGTGAGTATGATAACGTTGTTGGTAGAGAGATGTGTCGGTGAGTATGGTAACGTTGTTGGTAGAGAGATGTGTCGGTGAGTATGGTAACGTTGTTGGTAGAGAGATGTGTCGGTGAGTATGGTAACGTTGTTGGTAGAGAGATGTGTCGGTGAGTATGGTAACGTTGTTGGTAGAGAGATGTGTCGGTGAGTATGATAACGTTGTTGGTAGAGAGATGTGTCTGAGAGTATGGTAACGTTGTTGGTAGAGAGATGTGTCTGAGAGTATGGTAACGTTGTTGGTAGAGAGATGTGTCTGTGAGTATGGTAACGTTGTTGGTAGAGAGATGTGTCGGTGAGTATGGTAACGTTGTTGGTAGAGAGATGTGTCGGTGAGTATGGTAACGTTGTTGGTAGAGAGATGTGTCGGTGAATATGGTAACGTTGTTGTAGAGAGATGTGTCGGTGAGTATGGTAACGTTGTTGGTAGAGAGATGTGTCGGTGAGTATGATAACGTTGTTGGTAGAGAGATGTGTGGAAGAGTATGATAACGTTGTTGGTAGAGAGATGTGTCGGTGAGTATGGTAACGTTGTTGGTAGAGAGATGTGTCGGTGAGTATGATAACGTTGTTGTTAGAGAGATGTGTCTGTGAGTATGGTAACGTTGTTGGTAGAGAGATGTGTCTGTGAGTATGATAACGTTGGTGGTCGAGAGATGTGTCGGTGAGTATGGTAACGTTGTTGGTAGAGAGATGTGTCGGTGAGTATGGTAACGTTGTTGGTAGAGAGATGTGTCGGTGAGTATGATAACGTTGTTGGTAGAGAGATGTGTCGGTGAGTATGATAACGTTGTTGGTAGTGAGATGTGTCGGTGAGTATGGTAACGTTGTTGGTAGAGAGATGTGTCGAAGAGTATGATAACGTTGGTGGTCGAGAGATGTGTCGGTGAGTATGGTAACGTTGGTGGTAGAGAGATGTGTCGAAGAGTATGATAACGTTGTGGTCGAGAGATGTGTCGAAGAGTATGATAACGTTGGTGGTCGAGAGATGTGTCGGTGAGTATGGTAACGTTGGTGGTAGAGAGATGTGTCGAAGAGTATGATAACGTTGGTGGTAGAGATATGTGTCGAAGAGTATGATAACGTTGGTGGTCGAGAGATGTGTCGGAGAGTATGATAACGTTGTTGGTAGAGAGATGTGTCGGTGAGTATGATAACGTTGTTGGTAGAGAGATGTGTCGGTGAGTATGGTAACGTTGTTGGTAGAGAGATGTGTCGGTGAGTATGGTAACGTTGTTGGTAGAGAGATGTGTCGGTGAGTATGATAACGTTGTTGGTAGAGAGATGTGTCGGTGAGTATGATAACGTTGTTGGTAGAGAGATGTGTCGGTGAGTATGATAACGTTGTTGGTAGAGAGATGTGTCGGTGAGTATGGTAACGTTGTTGGTAGAGAGATGTGTCGGTGAGTATGATAACGTTGTTGGTAGTGAGATGTGTCGGTGAGTATGATAACGTTGTTGGTAGAGAGATGTGTCGGTGAGTATGATAACGTTGTTGGTAGAGAGATGTGTCGGTGAGTATGATAACGTTGTTGGTAGAGAGATGTGTCGGTGAGTATGATAACGTTGTTGGTAGAGAGATGTGTCGGTGAGTATGATAACGTTGTTGGTAGAGAGATGTGTCGGTGAGTATGGTAACGTTGTTGGTAGAGAGATGTGTCGGTGAGTATGGTAACGTTGTTGGTAGAGAGATGTGTCGGTGAGTATGGTAACGTTGTTGGTAGAGAGATGTGTCGGTGAGTATGATAACGTTGTTGGTAGAGAGATGTGTCTGAGAGTATGGTAACGTTGTTGGTAGAGAGATGTGTCTGAGAGTATGGTAACGTTGTTGGTAGAGAGATGTGTCTGTGAGTATGGTAACGTTGTTGGTAGAGAGATGTGTCGGTGAGTATGGTAACGTTGTTGGTAGAGAGATGTGTCGGTGAGTATGGTAACGTTGTTGGTAGAGAGATGTGTCGGTGAGTATGGTAACGTTGTTGGTAGAGAGATGTGTCGGTGAGTATGATAACGTTGTTGGTAGAGAGATGTGTCGGTGAGTATGGTAACGTTGTTGGTAGAGAGATGTGTCGGTGAGTATGGTAACGTTGTTGGTAGAGAGATGTGTCGGTGAGGATGATAACGTTGTTGGTAGAGAGATGTGTCGGTGAGTATGATAACGTTGTTGGTAGAGAGATGTGTCGGTGAGTATGATAACGTTGTTGGTAGAGAGATGTGTCGGTGAGTATGGTAACGTTGTTGGTAGAGAGATGTGTCGGTGAGTATGATAACGTTGTTGGTAGAGAGATGTGTCGGTGAGTATGATAACGTTGTTGGTAGAGAGATGTGTCGGTGAGTATGATAACGTTGTTGGTAGAGAGATGTGTCGGTGAGTATGATAACGTTGTTGGTAGAGAGATGTGTCTGTGAGTATGATAACGTTGTTGGTAGAGAGATGTGTCGGTGAGTATGATAACGTTGTTGGTAGAGAGATGTGTCGGTGAGTATGGTAACGTTGTTGGTAGAGAGATGTGTCGGTGAGTATGGTAACGTTGTTGGTAGAGAGATGTGTCGGTGAGTATGGTAACGTTGTTGGTAGAGAGATGTGTCGGTGAGTATGGTAACGTTGTTGGTAGAGAGATGTGTCGGTGAGTATGATAACGTTGTTGGTAGAGAGATGTGTCTGAGAGTATGGTAACGTTGTTGGTAGAGAGATGTGTCTGAGAGTATGGTAACGTTGTTGGTAGAGAGATGTGTCTGTGAGTATGGTAACGTTGTTGGTAGAGAGATGTGTCGGTGAGTATGGTAACGTTGTTGGTAGAGAGATGTGTCGGTGAGCATGGTAACGTTGTTGGTAGAGAGATGTGTCGGTGAGTATGGTAACGTTGTTGGTAGAGAGATGTGTCGGTGAGTATGGTAACGTTGTTGGTAGAGAGATGTGTCGGTGAGTATGATAACGTTGTTGGTAGAGAGATGTGTGGAAGAGTATGATAACGTTGTTGGTAGAGAGATGTGTCGGTGAGTATGGTAACGTTGTTGGTAGAGAGATGTGTCGGTGAGTATGGTAACGTTGTTGGTAGAGAGATTTGTCTGTGAGTATGGTAACGTTGTTGGTAGAGAGATGTGTCTGTGAGTATGATAACGTTGGTGGTCGAGAGATGTGTCGGTGAGTATGGTAACGTTGTTGATAGAGAGATGTGTCGGTGAGTATGGTAACGTTGTTGGTAGAGAGATGTGTCGGTGAGTATGATAACGTTGTTGGTAGAGAGATGTGTCGGTGAGTATGATAACATTGTTGGTAGTGAGATGTGTCGGTGAGTATGGTAACGTTGTTGGTAGAGAGATGTGTCGAAGAGTATGATAACGTTGGTGGTAGATAGATGTGTCGGTGAGTATGGTAACGTTGGTGGTAGAGAGATGTGTCGAAGAGTATGATAACGTTGGTGGTCGAGAGATGTGTCGAAGAGTATGATAACGTTGGTGGTCGAGAGATGTGTCGGTGAGTATGGTAACGTTGGTGGTAGAGAGATGTGTCGAAGAGTATGATAACGTTGGTGGTAGAGAGATGTGTCGAAGAGTATGATAACGTTGGTGGTCGAGAGATGTGTCGGTGAGTATGGTAACGTTGGTGGTAGAGAGATGTGTCTGTGAGTATGATAACGTTGGTGGTAGAGAGATGTGTCGGTGAGTATGGTAACGTTGTTGGTAGAGAGATGTGTCGGTGAGTATGATAACGTTGTTGGTAGAGAGATGTGTCGGAGAGTATGATAACGTTGTTGGTAGTGAGATGTGTCGGTGAGTATGATAACGTTGTTGGTAGAGAGATGTGTCGGAGAGTATGGTAACGTTGTTGGTAGTGAGATGTGTCGGTGAGTATGCAACGTTGTTGGTAGAGAGATGTGTCGGTGAGTATGGTAACGTTGGTGGTAGAGAGATGTGTCGGTGAGTATGATAACGTTGGTGGTAGAGAGATGTGTCGGTGAGTATGATAACGTTGTTGGTAGAGAGATGTGTCGGTGAGTATGATAACGTTGGTGGTAGAGAGATGTGTCGGTGAGTATGGTAACGTTGTTGGTAGAGAGATGTGTCGGTGAGTACGATAACGTTGTTGGTAGAGAGATGTGTCGGTGAGTATGGTAACGTTGTTGGTAGAGAGATGTGTCGGTGAGTATGATAACGTTGTTGGTAGAGAGATGTGTCGGTGAGTATGATAACGTTGTTGGTAGAGAGATGTGTCGGTGAGTATGATAACGTTGTTGGTAGAGAGATGTGTCTGAGAGTATGATAACGTTGTTGGTAGAGAGATGTGTCTGAGAGTATGATAACGTTGTTGGTAGAGAGATGTGTCGGAGAGTATGATAACGTTGTTGGTAGAGAGATGTGTTGGTGAGTATGATAACGTTGTTGGTAGAGAGATGTGTCTGAGAGTATGATAACGTTGTTGGTAGAGAGATGTGTCTGAGAGTATGATAACGTTGTTGGTAGAGAGATGTGTCTGTGAGTATGATAATGTTGTTGGTAGAGAGATGTGTCTGTGAGTATGATAACGTTGTTGGTAGAGAGATGTGTCTGAGAGTATGATAACGTTGTTGGTAGAGAGATGTGTCTGTGAGTATGATAACGTTGGTGGTAGAGAGATGTGTCGGTGAGTATGATAACGTTGTTGGTAGAGAGATGTGTCGGTGAGTATGGTAACGTTGGTGGTAGAGAGATGTGTCGGTGAGTATGATAACGTTGTTGGTAGAGAGATGTGTCGGTGAGTATGATAACGTTGTTGGTAGAGAGATGTGTCGGTGAGTATGGTAACGTTGTTGGTAGAGAGATGTGTCGGTGAGTATGGTAACGTTGTTGGTAGAGAGATGTGTCGATGAGTATGATAACGTTGTTGGTAGAGAGATGTGTCGGTGAGTATGATAACGTTGTTGGTAGAGAGATGTGTCGGTGAGTATGGTAACGTTGTTGGTAGAGAGATGTGTCGGTGAGTATGATAAAGTTGTTGGTAGAGAGATGTGTCGGTGAGTATGATAAAGTCGTTGGTAGAGAGATGTGTCGGTGAGTATGATAACGTTGTTGGTAGAGAGATGTGTCGGTGAGTATGATAACGTTGTTGGTAGAGAGATGTGTCTGTGAGTATGATAACGTTGTTGGTAGAGAGATGTGTCGGTGAGTATGATAACGTTGTTGGTAGAGAGATGTGTCGGTGAGTATGGTAACGTTGGTGGTAGAGAGATGTGTCGAAGAGTATGATAACGTTGGTGGTCGAGAGATGTGTCGAAGAGTATGATAACGTTGGTGGTCGAGAGATGTGTCGGTGAGTATGGTAACGTTGGTGGTAGAGAGATGTGTCGAAGAGTATGATAACGTTGTGGTAGAGATATGTGTCGAAGAGTATGATAACGTTGGTGGTCGAGAGATGTGTCGGTGAGTATGGTAACGTTGGTGGTAGAGAGATGTGTCTGTGAGTATGATAACGTTGGTGGTAGAGAGATGTGTCGGTGAGTATGGTAACGTTGTTGGTAGAGAGATGTGTCGGTGAGTATGATAACGTTGTTGGTAGAGAGATGTGTCGGAGAGTATGATAACGTTGTTGGTAGTGAGATGTGTCGGTGAGTATGATAACGTTGTTGGTAGAGAGATGTGTCGGAGAGTATGGTAACGTTGTTGGTAGTGAGATGTGTCGGTGAGTATTGCAACGTTGTTGGTAGAGAGATGTGTCGGTGAGTATGGTAACGTTGGTGGTAGAGAGATGTGTCGGTGAGTATGATAACGTTGGTGGTAGAGAGATGTGTCGGTGAGTATGATAACGTTGTTGGTAGAGAGATGTGTCGGTGAGTATGATAACGTTGGTGGTAGAGAGATGTGTCGGTGAGTATGGTAACGTTGTTGGTAGAGAGATGTGTCGGTGAGTACGATAACGTTGTTGGTAGAGAGATGTGTCGGTGAGTATGGTAACGTTGTTGGTAGAGAGATGTGTCGGTGAGTATGATAACGTTGTTGGTAGAGAGATGTGTCGGTGAGTATGATAACGTTGTTGGTAGAGAGATGTGTCGGTGAGTATGGTAACGTTGTTGGTAGAGAGATGTGTCGGTGAGTATGGTAACGTTGGTGGTAGAGAGATGTGTCGGTGAGTATGATAACGTTGTTGGTAGAGAGATGTGTCGGTGAGTATGATAACGTTGTTGGTAGAGAGATGTGTCTGAGAGTATGATAACGTTGTTGGTAGAGAGATGTGTCTGAGAGTATGATAACGTTGTTGGTAGAGAGATGTGTCGGAGAGTATGATAACGTTGTTGGTAGAGAGATGTGTTGGTGAGTATGATAACGTTGTTGGTAGAGAGATGTGTCTGAGAGTATGATAACGTTGTTGGTAGAGAGATGTGTCTGAGAGTATGATAACGTTGTTGGTAGAGAGATGTGTCTGTGAGTATGATAATGTTGTTGGTAGAGAGATGTGTCTGTGAGTATGATAACGTTGTTGGTAGAGAGATGTGTCTGAGAGTATGATAACGTTGTTGGTAGAGAGATGTGTCTGTGAGTATGATAACGTTGGTGGTAGAGAGATGTGTCGGTGAGTATGATAACGTTGTTGGTAGAGAGATGTGTCGGTGAGTATGGTAACGTTGGTGGTAGAGAGATGTGTCGGTGAGTATGATAACGTTGTTGGTAGAGAGATGTGTCGGTGAGTATGATAACGTTGTTGGTAGAGAGATGTGTCGGTGAGTATGGTAACGTTGTTGGTAGAGAGATGTGTCGGTGAGTATGGTAACGTTGTTGGTAGAGAGATGTGTCGATGAGTATGATAACGTTGTTGGTAGAGAGATGTGTCGGTGAGTATGATAACGTTGTTGGTAGAGAGATGTGTCGGTGAGTATGGTAACGTTGTTGGTAGAGAGATGTGTCGGTGAGTATGATAACGTTGTTGGTAGAGAGATGTGTCGGTGAGTATGATAAAGTTGTTGGTAGAGAGATGTGTCGGTGAGTATGATAACGTTGTTGGTAGAGAGATGTGTCGGTGAGTATGATAACGTTGTTGGTAGAGAGATGTGTCTGTGAGTATGATAACGTTGTTGGTAGAGAGATGTGTCGGTGAGTATGATAACGTTGTTGGTAGAGAGATGTGTCGGTGTGTATGGTAACGTTGTTGGTAGAGAGATGTGTCGGTGAGTATGGTAACGTTGTTGGTAGAGAGATGTGTCGGTGAGTATGGTAACGTTGTTGGTAGAGAGATGTGTCGGTGAGTATGGTAACGTTGTTGGTAGAGAGATGTGTCGGTGAGTATGATAACGTTGTTGGTAGAGAGATGTGTCTGAGAGTATGGTAACGTTGTTGGTAGAGAGATGTGTCTGAGAGTATGGTAACGTTGTTGGTAGAGAGATGTGTCTGTGAGTATGGTAACGTTGTTGGTAGAGAGATGTGTCGTTGAGTATGGTAACGTTGTTGGTAGAGAGATGTGTCGGTGAGTATGGTAACGTTGTTGGTAGAGAGATGTGTCGGTGAGTATGGTAACGTTGTTGGTAGAGAGATGTGTCGGTGAGTATGGTAACGTTGTTGGTAGAGAGATGTGTCGGTGAGTATGATAACGTTGTTGGTAGAGAGATGTGTGGAAGAGTATGATAACGTTGTTGGTAGAGAGATGTGTCGGTGAGTATGGTAACGTTGTTGGTAGAGAGATGTGTCGGTGAGTATGGTAACGTTGTTGTTAGAGAGATGTGTCTGTGAGTATGGTAACGTTGTGGTAGAGAGATGTGTCTGTGAGTATGATAACGTTGGTGGTCGTGAGATGTGTCGGTGAGTATGGTAACGTTGTTGGTAGAGAGATGTGTCGGTGAGTATGGTAACGTTGTTGGTAGAGAGATGTGTCGGTGAGTATGATAACGTTGTTGGTAGAGATATGTGTCGGTGAGTATGATAACGTTGGTGGTCGAGAGATGTGTCGGTGAGTATGGTAACGTTGGTGGTAGAGAGATGTGTCGGTGAGTATGGTAACGTTGGTGGTAGAGAGATGTGTCGAAGAGTATGATAACGTTGGTGGTCGAGAGATGTGTCGAAGAGTATGATAACGTTGGTGGTCGAGAGATGTGTCGGTGAGTATGGTAACGTTGGTGGTAGAGAGATGTGTCGAAGAGTATGATAACGTTGGTGGTAGAGATATGTGTCGAAGAGTATGATAACGTTGGTGGTAGAGAGATGTGTCGGTGAGTATGATAACGTTGTTGGTAGAGAGATGTGTCGGTGAGTATGATAACGTTGTTGGTAGAGAGATGTGTCTGAGAGTATGATAACGTTGTTGGTAGAGAGATGTGTGGTGAGTATGATAACGTTGTTGGTAGAGAGATGTGTCTGAGAGTATGATAACGTTGTTGGTAGAGAGATGTGTCTGAGAGTATGATAACGTTGTTGGTAGAGAGATGTGTCTGAGAGTATGATAACGTTGTTGGTAGAGAGATGTGTCGGAGAGTATGATAACGTTGTTGGTAGAGAGATGTGTTGGTGAGTATGATAACGTTGTTGGTAGAGAGATGTGTCTGAGAGTATGATAACGTTGTTGGTAGAGAGATGTGTCTGAGAGTATGATAACGTTGTTGGTAGAGAGATGTGTCTGTGAGTATGATAACGTTGTTGGTAGAGAGATGTGTCTGTGAGTATGATAACGTTGTTGGTAGAGAGATGTGTCTGAGAGTATGATAACGTTGTTGGTAGAGAGATGTGTCTGTGAGTATGATAACGTTGGTGGTAGAGAGATGTGTCGGTGAGTATGATAACGTTGTTGGTAGAGAGATGTGTCGGTGAGTATGGTAACGTTGGTGGTAGAGAGATGTGTCGGTGAGTATGATAACGTTGTTGGTAGAGAGATGTGTCGGTGAGTATGATAACGTTGTTGGTAGAGAGATGTGTCGGTGAGTATGGTAACGTTGTTGGTAGAGAGATGTGTCGGTGAGTATGGTAACGTTGTTGGTAGAGAGATGTGTCGGTGAGTATGATAACGTTGTTGGTAGAGAGATGTGTCGGTGAGTATGATAACGTTGTTGGTAGAGAGATGTGTCGGTGAGTATGATAACGTTGTTGGTAGAGAGATGTGTCGGTGAGTATGGTAACGTTGTTGGTAGAGAGATGTGTCGGTGAGTATGATAACGTTGTTGGTAGAGAGATGTGTCGGTGAGTATGATAACGTTGTTGGTAGAGAGATGTGTCGGTGAGTATGATAACGTTGTTGGTAGAGAGATGTGTCGGTGAGTATGATAACGTTGTTGGTAGAGAGATGTGTCTGTGAGTATGATAACGTTGTTGGTAGAGAGATGTGTCGGTGAGTATGATAACGTTGTTGGTAGAGAGATGTGTCGGTGAGTATGGTAACGTTGTGGTAGAGAGATGTGTCTGTGAGTATGGTAACGTTGTTGGTAGAGAGATGTGTCGGTGAATATGGTAACGTTGTTGGTAGAGAGATGTGTCGGTGAGTATGGTAACGTTGTTGGTAGAGAGATGTGTCGGTGAGTATGGTAACGTTGTTGGTAGAGAGATGTGTCGGTGAGTATGGTAACGTTGTTGGTAGAGAGATGTGTCGGTGAGTATGATAACGTTGTTGGTAGAGAGATGTGTGGAAGAGTATGATAACGTTGTTGGTAGAGAGATGTGTCGGTGAGTATGGTAACGTTGTTGGTAGAGAGATGTGTCGGTGAGTATGGTAACGTTGTTGGTAGAGAGATGTGTCTGTGAGTATGGTAACGTTGTTGGTAGAGAGATGTGTCTGTGAGTATGATAACGTTGGTGGTCGAGAGATGTGTCGGTGAGTATGGTAACGTTGTTGGTAGAGAGATGTGTCGGTGAGTATGGTAACATTGTTGGTAGAGAGATGTGTCGGTGAGTATGATAACGTTGTTGGTAGAGAGATGTGTCGGTGAGTATGATAACGTTGTTGGTAGTGAGATGTGTCGGTGAGTATGGTAACGTTGTTGGTAGAGAGATGTGTCGAAGAGTATGATAACGTTGGTGGTCGAGAGATGTGTCGGTGAGTATGGTAACATTGGTGGTAGAGAGATGTGTCGGTGAGTATGATAACGTTGTTGGTAGAGAGATGTGTCGGTGAGTATGATAACGTTGGTGGTAGAGAGATGTGTCGGTGAGTATGGTAACGTTGTTGGTAGAGAGATGTGTCGGTGAGTATGATAACGTTGTTGGTAGAGAGATGTGTCGGTGAGTATGGTAACGTTGTTGGTAGAGAGATGTGTCGGTGAGTATGATAACGTTGTTGGTAGAGAGATGTGTCGGTGAGTATGATAACGTTGTTGGTAGAGAGATGTGTCGGTGAGTATGGTAACGTTGTTGGTAGAGAGATGTGTCGGTGAGTATGGTAACGTTGGTGGTAGAGAGATGTGTCGGTGAGTATGATAACGTTGTTGTTAGAGAGATGTGTCGGTGAGTATGATAACGTTGGTGGTAGAGAGATGTGTCGGTGAGTATGGTAACGTTGTTGGTAGAGAGATGTGTCGGTGAGTATGATAACGTTGGTGGTAGAGAGATGTGTCGGTGAGTATGGTAACGTTGTTGGTAGAGAGATGTGTCGGTGAGTATGATAACGTTGTTGGTAGAGAGATGTGTCGGTGAGTATGATAACGTTGGTGGTAGAGAGATGTATCGGTGAGTATGATAACGTTGGTGGTAGAGAGATGTGTCGGTGAGTATGATAACGTTGTTGGTAGAGAGATGTGTCGGTGAGTATGGTATCGTTGGTGGTAGAGAGATGTGTCGGTGAGTATGGTATCGTTGGTGGTAGAGAGATGTGTCGGTGAGTATGGTAACGTTGGTGGTAGAGAGATGTGTCGGTGAGTATGGTATCGTTGGTGGTAGAGAGATGTGTCGGTGAGTATGGTAACGTTGTTGGTAGAGAGATGTGTCGGTGAGTATGGTAACGTTGTTGGTAGCGAGATGTGTCGGTGAGTATGGTAACGTTGTTGGTAGAGAGATGTGTCGGTGAGTATGGTAACGTTGTTGGTAGAGAGATGTGTCGGTGAGTATGGTAACGTTGGTGGTAGAGAGATGTATTGGAGACATTAAATCTCAAAAATTATTATTAAGTCTCAGACATCAATAGCACGTCTTGGACACTAAGTCTGGTGTATTAGTTTTAAGTCGGGACATTATGTCTGCTACATTAGGATTAAATCTATGACATTACGTCAGGGATATTAAATCTGGTATATTTGCGGTTATATCTGGTACATATGTCTACAACATTAGTATTATGTGTCTTACATTAAGTGTGCTACATTAGCATTAAATATGTGTCATTAAGTCTGGAACATTAATTCTGGTACATTAGTATTAAGTCTGGCACATTTAGTTTGGTACATTAAGTCTGCTACATTAGTATTATGTCTGGTTAATTATGATTAAACCTCGAACATTATTATTAGATCTGGTATATTAGTACTAACTCTGGGACATAATGTCTGGTACATTGGTATTAACTCTTGGACATAAAGACTGGGACATAATGTCTGGTGCATTAGTATTAACTCTGGGACATAAAGACTGGGATATTAAGTCTGGTACATTAGTACTAACTCTGGGACATAAAGACTGGGTCATTAATTCTGGTACATTAGTACTAATGTACTAATTAGATTAGTATTAAGTCTGACACATTTAATTTGGTTCATTAGAATCTGAGGCGGGGAACGTTTGTAAACACGAGCTAGCCTGGTGGTGAGCTTGTTGACGAGTGACGCCGACCTGCTGGGACAGAACTTGAAGTACCAACCAGCCAGACGTCCAGTGCCGATCGACCGTGGCCGTGTGGTTAAGATATCGGGCTTTAGTTACATTCTTTGCGGGGCGGGCTGGACTTGAAACATTGTATTCCAAATCGGGTCCGGGTTCGAATCACATCCGAGACTTTGGATGATAACAAGGGAAGATAACCACAACGCAAACCTCCGGAAGAGGGTTTTTTATTTTGAGTGGCTCGGAAAGAGGTTTGCGGAAGGCCATGGGTCGAGGCTTTTGCTCAAATTTTTTTTAAAAAATAGAGCTTTTTTTAAAAATGACTATTTCTGTATTCTGTTATATTTGGATTAATTCATGTCATGATTGACTTGTTGGTGTTTACTGATGGAAACTGCGAGGAGAGAGATCAGAAGTTCATGAAAACACAGACATTTTTGGTAGCAAATCGAAAAGATCTAGAAATAATAGCGGAAAGTAATAGTGGCTCAACACCAGGTTTGTAACGTTGGTGGTAGAGAGATGTGTCGGTGAGTATGATAACGTTGGTGGTAGAGAGATGTGTCGGTGAGTATGATAACGTTGTTGGTAGAGAGATGTGTCGGTGAGTATGGTAACGTTATTGGTAGAGAGATGTGTCTGTGAGTATGATAACGTTGTTGGTAGAGAGATGTGTCTGTGAGTATGATAACGTTGTTGGAAGAGAGATGTGTCTGTGAGTATGATAACGTTGTTGGTAGAGAGATGTGTCTGTGAGTATGATAACGTTGTTGGTAGAGAGATGTGTCTGTGAGTATGATAACGTTGTTGGTAGAGAGATGTGTCTGTGAGTATGATAACGTTGTTGGTAGAGAGATGTGTCGGTGAGTATGGTAACGTTGTTGGTAGAGAGATGTGTCGGTGAGTATGATAACGTTGTTGGTAGAGAGATGTGTCGGTGAGTATGATAACGTTGTTGGTAGAGAGATGTGTCTGTGAGTATGATAACGTTGTTGGTAGAGAGATGTGTCGGTGAGTATGATAACGTTGTTGGTAGAGAGATGTGCCGGTGAGTATGGTAACGTTGTTGGTAGAGAGATGTGTCTGTGAGTATGATAACGTTGTTGGTAGAGAGATGTGTCTGTGAGTATGATAACGTTGTTGGTAGAGAGATGTGTCTGTGAGAATGATAACGTTGTTGGTAGAGAGATGTGTCGGTGAGTATGATAACGTTGTTGGTAGAGAGATGTGTCTGTGAGTATGATAACGTTGTTGGTAGAGAGATGTGTCGGTGAGTATGATAACGTTATTGGTAGAGAAATGTGTCGGTGAGTATGGTAACGTTGGTGGTAGAGAGATGTGTCGAATAGTATGGTAACGTTGGTGGTAGAGAGATGTGTCGAATAGTATGGTAACGTTGGTGGTAGAGAGATGTGTCGGTGAGTATGATAACGTTGTTGGTAGAGAGATGTGTCGGTGAGTATGATAACGTTGTTGGTAGAGAGATGTGTCGGTGAGTATGATAACGTTGGTGGTAGAGAGATGTGTCTGTGAGTATGGTAACGTTGTTGGTAGAGAGATGTGTCGGTGAGTATGGTAACGTTGGTGGTAGAGAGATGTGTCGGTGAGTATGGTAACGTTGTTGGTAGAGCGATGTATCGGTGAGTATGGTAACGTTGTTGGTAGAGAGATGTGTCGGTGAGTATGGTAACGTTGTTGGTAGAGCGATGTGTCGGTGAGTATGATAACGTTGTTGGTAGAGAGATGTGTCGGTGAGTATGATAACGTTGGTGGTGGTAGAGAGATGTGTCGGTGAGTATGGTAACGTTGTTGGTAGAGAGATGTGTCGGTGAGTATGGTAACGTTGGTGGTAGAGAGATGTGTCGGTGAGTATGATAACGTTGTTGGTAGAGAGATGTGTCGGTGAGTATGATAACGTTGTTGGTAGAGAGATGTGTCGGTGAGTATGGTAACGTTGGTGGTAGAGAGATGTGTCGGTGAGTATGATAACGTTGTTGGTAGAGAGATGTGTCGGTGAGTATGGTAACGTTGTTGGTAGAGCGATGTGTCGGTGAGTATGGTAACGTTGGTGGTAGAGAGATGTGTCGGAGATTAAATCTAAGACATTGGTATTAATTCCTGTACATTTAATCCGAAGCATTAGTATTAGTTTTTGGATATTATGTATGGGACCCCATATGCCATGGAACAATTTCAAGACTAGCACTAAGATAAAATCTATTCTCAAGATTGAAAGGTGGTCTCATGTTGGCTATGTAATGGGACGAGACAACAAAATAATCTCAAAGCTGGAAGGTGGTCTCATGTTGGCTATGTAATGAGACGAGACAACAAAATAATCTCAAAGCTGGATGGTGGTCTCATGTTGGCTATGTAATGAGACGAGACAACAAAATAATCTCAAAGCTGGATGGTGGTCTCATGTTGGCTATGTAATGAGACGAGACAACAAAATAATCTCAAAGCTGGATGGTGGTCTCTTGTTGGCTATGTAATGAGACGAGACAACAAAATAATCTCAAAGCTGGATGGTGGTCTCATGTTGGCTATGTAATGAGACGAGACAACAAAATAATCTCAAAGCTGGAAGGTGGTCTCATATTGGCTATGTAATGAGACGAGACAACAAAATAATCTCAAAGCTGGAAAGTGTTGTCATATTGACTATGTAATGAGACGAGAGAACAAAATAATCCCAAAGCTGAAAGGTGGTCTCATGTATCTATGTAATGAGACGAGACAACAAAATAATCTCAAGAAGGTGGTCTCATTTGGCTATGTAATGAGACGAGACAACAAAATAATCTCAAAGCTGGAAGGTGTTCTCATATTGACTATGTAATGAGACGGGACAACAAAATAATCCCAAAGCTGAAAGGTGGTCTGATGTGTCTATGTAATGAGACGAGACAACAAAATAATCTCAAAGCTGGATGGTGGTCTCATGTTGGCTATGTAATGAGACGAGACAACAAAATAATCTCAAAGCTGGATGGTGGTCTCATGTTGGCTATGTAATGAGACGAGACAACAAAATAATCTCAAAGCTGGAAGGTGGTCTCATGTTGGCTATGTAATGAGACGAGACATCAAAATAATCTCACAAAGTTGGTCTCATGTTGGCTATGTAATGAGACGAGACAACAAAATAATCTCAAAGGTGGTCTCATGTTGGCTATGTAATGAGACGAGACAACAAAATAATCTCAAAGCTGGAAGGTGGTCTCTTTATCTCTTATGAAATGGAGTTGACATTATTATTATGCCAGGGACATTAGTATTAAGTCTGGAACATTATGTCTGGAACATTATGTCTGGAACATTAGTATTATGTCTGGAACATTATGCCTGGAACATTAGTATTAACTCTGGTACATTAGTATTAACTCTGGTACATTAGTATTAACTCTGGTACATTAGTATTATGTCTGGTACATTAGTATTTAGTCTGGTACATTAGTATTAACTCTGGTACATTAGTATTTAGTCTGGTACATTAGTATTTAGTCTGGTACATTAGTATTAACTCTGGTACATTAGTATTAAGTCTGGTACATTAAGTCTGGAACATTAGTATTAAGTCTGGCACATTAAGTCTGGAACATTAGTATAACTCTGGTACATTAAGTCTGGTACATTAGTATTAACTCTGGTACATTAAGTCTGGAACATTAATATTAACTCTGGTACATTAAGTCTGGTACATTAGTATTAAGTCTGGTACATTAGTATTAACTCTGGGACATTAAGTCTGGTACATTATGTCATGAACATTAGTATTAAGTCTGGTACATTAGTATTAACTGTGGTACATTAAGTCTGGTACATTAGTATTAAGTCTGGTACATTAGTGTTAACTCTGGTACATTAACTCTGGTACATTAAGTCTGGTACATTAGTATCAAGTCTGGTACATTAGTATTTACTCTGGTACATTAAGTCTGGAACATTAGTATCAAGTCTGGTACATTAGTATTAACTCTGGTACATTAAGTCTGGAACATTAGTATTAAGTCTGGAACATTAGTATCAAGTCTGGTAGATTAGTATTAAGTCTGGAACATTAGTATTAAGTCTGGTAGATTAGAATCTGAGGCAGGGAACGTTTGTAAACATGAGCTAGCCTGGTGGTGAGCTTGTTGACGAGTGACGCCGACCTGCTGGGACAGAACTTGAAGTACCAACCAGCCAGACGTCCAGTGCCGATCGACCGTGGCCGTGTGGTTAAGATATCGGGCTATAGTTACATTCTTTGCGGGGCGGGCTGGACTTGAAACATTGTATTCCAAATCGGGTCCGGGTTCGAATCACATCCGAGACTTTGGATGATAACAAGGGAAGATAACCACAACGCAAACCTCTGGAAGAGGGTTTTTTATTTTGAGTGGCTCGGAAAGAGGTTTGCGGAAGGCCATGGGTCGAGGCTTTTGCTCAAATTTATTTTTAAAAAATAGAGCTTTTTTTAAAAATGACTATTTCTGTATTCTGTTATATTTGGATTAATTCATGTCATGATTGACTTGTTGGTGTTTACTGATGGAAACTGCGAGGAGAGAGATCAGAAGTTCATGAAAACACAGACATTTTTTGGTAGCAAATCGAAAAGATCTAGAAATAATAGCGGAAAGTAATAGTGGCTCAACACCAGGTTTGTAACGTTGGTGGTAGAGAGATGTGTCGGTGAGTATGATAACGTTGGTGGTAGAGAGATGTGTCGGTGAGTATGATAACGTTGTTGGTAGAGAGATGTGTCGGTGAGTATGGTAACGTTGTTGGTAGAGAGATGTGTCTGTGAGTATGATAACGTTGTTGGTAGAGAGATGTGTCTGTGAGTATGATAACGTTGTTGGTAGAGAGATGTGTCGGTGAGTATGGTAACGTTGTTGGTAGAGAGATGTGTCGGTGAGTATGATAACGTTGTTGGTAGAGAGATGTGTCGGTGAGTATGATAACGTTGTTGGTAGAGAGATGTGTCTGTGAGTATGATAACGTTGTTGGTAGAGAGATGTGTCGGTGAGTATGATAACGTTGTTGGTAGAGAGATGTGTCTGTGAGTATGATAACGTTGTTGGTAGAGAGATGTGTCTGTGAGTATGATAACGTTGTTGGTAGAGAGATGTGTCTGTGAGTATGATAACGTTGTTGGTAGAGAGATGTGTCTGTGAGTATGATAACGTTGTTGGTAGAGAGATGTGTCTGTGAGAATGATAACGTTGTTGGTAGAGAGATGTGTCGGTGAGTATGATAACGTTGTTGGTAGAGAGATGTGTCGGTGAGTATGATAACGTTGGTGGTAGAGAGATGTGTCTGTGAGTATGATAACGTTGTTGGTAGAGAGATGTGTCTGTGAGTATGATAACGTTGTTGGTAGAGAGATGTGTCTGTGAGTATGATAACGTTGTTGGTAGAGAGATGTGTCTGTGAGTATGATAACGTTGTTGGTAGAGAGATGTGTCTGTGAGAATGATAACGTTGTTGGTAGAGAGATGTGTCGGTGAGTATGATAACGTTGTTGGTAGAGAGATGTGTCTGTGAGTATGATAACGTTGTTGGTAGAGAGATGTGTCGGTGAGTATGATAACGTTGTTGGTAGAGAAATGTGTCGGTGAGTATGGTAACGTTGGTGGTAGAGAGATGTGTCGAATAGTATGGTAACGTTGGTGGTAGAGAGATGTGTCGAATAGTATGGTAACGTTGGTGGTAGAGAGATGTGTCGGTGAGTATGATAACGTTGTGGTAGAGAGATGTGTCGGTGAGTATGATAACGTTGTTGGTAGAGAGATGTGTCGGTGAGTATGATAACGTTGGTGGTAGAGAGATGTGTCTGTGAGTATGATAACGTTGTTGGTAGAGAGATGTGTCTGTGAGTATGATAACGTTGTTGGTAGAGAGATGTGTCTGTGAGTATGATAACGTTGTTGGTAGAGAGATGTGTCTGTGAGTATGATAACGTTGTTGGTAGAGAGATGTGTCTGTGAGAATGATAACGTTGTTGGTAGAGAGATGTGTCGGTGAGTATGATAACGTTGTTGGTAGAGAGATGTGTCTGTGAGTATGATAACGTTGTTGGTAGAGAGATGTGTCGGTGAGTATGATAACGTTGTTGGTAGAGAAATGTGTCGGTGAGTATGGTAACGTTGGTGGTAGAGAGATGTGTCGAATAGTATGGTAACGTTGGTGGTAGAGAGATGTGTCGAATAGTATGGTAACGTTGGTGGTAGAGAGATGTGTCGGTGAGTATGATAACGTTGTTGGTAGAGAGATGTGTCGGTGAGTATGATAACGTTGTTGGTAGAGAGATGTGTCGGTGAGTATGATAACGTTGGTGGTAGAGAGATGTGTCTGTGAGTATGGTAACGTTGTTGGTAGAGAGATGTGTCGGTGAGTATGGTAACGTTGGTGGTAGAGAGATGTGTCGGTGAGTATGGTAACGTTGTTGGTAGAGCGATGTATCGGTGAGTATGGTAACGTTGTTGGTAGAGCGATGTGTCGGTGAGTATGATAACGTTGTTGGTAGAGAGATGTGTCGGTGAGTATGATAACGTTGTTGGTAGAGAGATGTGTCGGTGAGTATGATAACGTTGGTGGTGGTAGAGAGATGTGTCGGTGAGTATGATAACGTTGGTGGTGGTAGAGAGATGTGTCGGTGAGTATGATAACGTTGTTGGTAGAGAGATGTGTCGGTGAGTATGATAACGTTGGTGGTGGTAGAGAGATGTGTCGGTGAGTATGGTAACGTTGTTGGTAGAGAGGTGTGTCGGTGAGTATGGTAACGTTGGTGGTAGAGAGATGTGTCGGTGAGTATGATAACGTTGTTGGTAGAGAGATGTGTCGGTGAGTATGGTAACGTTGTTGGTAGAGAGATGTGTCGGTGAGTATGATAACGTTGTTGGTAGAGAGATGTGTCGGTGAGTATGGTAACGTTGGTGGTAGAGAGATGTGTCGGTGAGTATGATAACGTTGTTGGTAGAGAGATGTGTCGGTGAGTATGGTAACGTTGTTGGTAGAGCGATGTGTCGGTGAGTATGGTAACGTTGGTGGTAGAGAGATGTGTCGGTGAGTATGGTAACGTTGTTGGTAGAGCGATGTGTCGGTGAGTATGGTAACGTTGGTGGTAGAGAGATGTGTCGGAGATTAAATCTAAGACATTGGTATTAATTCTTGTACATTAAATCCGAAGCATTAGTATTAGTTTTTGGATATTATGTATGGGACCCCATATGCCATGGAACAATTTCAAGACTAGCACTAAGATAAAATCTATTCTCAAGATTGAAAGGTGGTCTCATGTTGGCTATGTAATGGGACGAGACAACAAAATAATCTCAAAGCTGGAAGGTGGTCTCATGTTGGCTATGTAATGAGACGAGACAACAAAATAATCTCAAAGCTGGATGGTGGTCTCATGTTGGCTATGTAATGAGACGAGACAACAAAATAATCTCAAAGCTGGATGGTGGTCTCATGTTGGCTATGTAATGAGACGAGACAACAAAATAATCTCAAAGCTGGATGGTGGTCTCATGTTGGCTATGTAATGAGACGAGACAACAAAATAATCTCAAAGCTGGATGGTGGTCTCATGTTGGCTATGTAATGAGACGAGACAACAAAATAATCTCAAAGCTGGAAGGTGGTCTCATATTGGCTATGTAATGAGACGAGACAACAAAATAATCTCAAAGCTGGAAAGTGTTGTCATATTGACTATGTAATGAGACGAGACAACAAAATAATCCCAAAGCTGAAAGGTGGTCTCATGTATCTATGTAATGAGACGAGACAACAAAATAATCTCAAGAAGGTGGTCTCATTTGGCTATGTAATGAGACGAGACAACAAAATAATCTCAAAGCTGGAAGGTGTTCTCATATTGACTATGTAATGAGACGGGACAACAAAATAATCCCAAAGCTGAAAGGTGGTCTGATGTGTCCATGTAATGAGACGAGACAACAAAATAATCTCAAAGCTGGATGGTGGTCTCATGTTGGCTATGTAATGAGACGAGACAACAAAATAATCTCAAAGCTGGATGGTGGTCTCATGTTGGCTATGTAATGAGACGAGACAACAAAATAATCTCAAAGCTGGAAGGTGGTCTCATGTTGGCTATGTAATGAGACGAGACATCAAAATAATCTCACAAAGTTGGTCTCATGTTGGCTATGTAATGAGACGAGACAACAAAATAATCTCAAAGGTGGTCTCATGTTGGCTATGTAATGAGACGAGACAACAAAATAATCTCAAAGCTGGAAGGTGGTCTCTTTATCTCTTATGAAATGGAGTTGACATTATTATTATGTCTGGAACATTGGTATTTAGTCTTGAACATTATGTCTGGAACATTAGTATTATGTCTGGAACATTATGCCTGGAACATTAGTATTAAGTCTGGAACATTATGTCTGGAACATTATGTCTGGAACATTAGTATTATGTCTGGAACATTATGCCTGGAACATTAGTATTAACTCTGGTACATTAGTATTAACTCTGGTACATTAGTATTAACTCTGGTACATTAGTATTATGTCTGGTACATTAGTATTTAGTCTGGTACATTAGTATTAACTCTGGTACATTAGTATTTAGTCTGGTACATTAGTATTTAGTCTGGTACATTAGTATTAACTCTGGTACATTAAGTCTGGTACATTAGTATTAACTCTGGTACATTAAGTCTGGAACATTAGTATTAACTCTGGTACATTAAGTCTGGTACATTAGTATTAAGTCTGGTACATTAGTATTAACTCTGGGACATTAAGTCTGGTACATTATGTCATGAACATTAGTATTAAGTCTGGTACATTAGTATTAACTGTGGTACATTAAGTCTGGTACATTAGTATTAAGTCTGGTACATTAGTGTTAACTCTGGTACATTAACTCTGGTACATTAAGTCTGGTACATTAGTATCAAGTCTGGTACATTAGTATTTACTCTGGTACATTAAGTCTGGAACATTAGTATCAAGTCTGGTACATTAGTATTAACTCTGGTACATTAAGTCTGGAACATTAGTATTAAGTCTGGAACATTAGTATCAAGTCTGGTAGATTAGTATTAAGTCTGGAACATTAGTATTAAGTCTGGTAGATTAGAATCTGAGGCGGGGAATGTTTGTAAACACGAGCTAGCCTGGTGGTGAGCTTGTTAACGAGTGACGCCGACCTGCTGGGACAGAACTTGAAGTACCAACCAGCCAGGCGTCCATTGCCGATCGACCGTGGCCGTGTGGTTAAGATATCGGGCTATAGTTACATTCTTTGCGGGGCGGGCTGGACTTGAAACATTGTATTCCAAATCGGGTCCGGGTTCGAATCACATCCGAGACTTTGGATGATAACAAGGGAAGATAACCACAACGCAAACCTCCGGAAGAGGGTTTTTTATTTTGAGTGGCTCGGAAAGAGGTTTGCGGAAGGCCATGGGTCGAGGCTTTTGCTCCAATTTATTTTTAATAAATTGAGCTTTTTTTTTTAAATGACTATTTCTGTATTCTGTTATATTTGGATTAATTCATGTCATGATTGACTTGTTGGTGTTTATTGTTGGAAACTGAGAGGAGAGAGATCAGAAGTTCATGGAAACACAAACATTTTTTGGTAGCAAATCGAAAAGATCTAGAAATAATAGCGGAAAGTAATAGTGACTCAACACCAGGTTTGTAACGTTGGTGGTAGAGAGATGTGTCGGTGAGTATGATAACGTTGGTGGTAGAGAGATGTGTCGGTGAGTATGATAACGTTGTTGGTAGAGAGATGTGTCGGTGAGTATGATAACGTTGTTGGTAGAGAGATGTGTCGGTGAGTATGATAACGTTGTTGGTAGAGAGATGTGTCGGTGAGTATGATAACGTTGGTGGTAGAGAGATGTGTCGGTGAGTATGATAACGTTGTTGGTAGAGAGATGTGTCGGTGAGTATGGTAACGTTGTTGGTAGAGAGATGTGTCGAAGAGTATGATAAAGTTGGTGGTAGAGAGATGTGTCGAAGAGTATGATAACGTTGGTGGTAGAGAGATGTGTCTGTGAGTATGGTAACGTTGTTGGTAGAGATGTGTCGGTGAGTATGATAACGTTGTTGGTAGAGAGATGTGTCGGTGAGTATGGTAACGTTGTTGTTAGAGAGATGTGTAGGTGAGTATGATAACGTTGTTGGTAGAGAGATGTGTCGGTGAGTATGGTAACGTTGTTGGTAGAGAGTTGTGTCGGTGAGTATGGTAACGTTGGTGGTAGAGAGATGTGTCGGTGAGTATGATAACGTTGTTGGTAGAGAGATGTGTCGGTGAGTATGGTAACGTTGGTGGTAGAGAGATGTGTCGGTGAGTATGGTAACGTTGGTGGTAGAGAGATGTGTCGGTGAGTATGGTAACGTTGTTGGTAGAGAGTTGTGTCGGTGAGTATGGTAACGTTGGTGGTAGAGAGATGTGTCGGTGAGTATGGTAACGTTGTTGGTAGAGAGATGTGTCGGTGAGTATGGTAACGTTGTTGTTAGAGAGATGTGTCGGTGAGTATGATAACGTTGTTGGTAGAGAGATGTGTCGGTGAGTATGGTAACGTTGTTGGTAGAGAGTTGTGTCGGTGAGTATGGTAACGTTGGTGATAGAGAGATGTGTCGGTGAGTATGATAACGTTGTTGGTAGAGAGATGTGTCGGTGAGTATGGTAACGTTGGTGGTAGAGAGATGTGTCGGTGAGTATGGTAACGTTGGTGGTAGAGAGATGTGTCGGTGAGTATGGTAACGTTGTTGGTAGAGAGTTGTGTCGGTGAGTATGGTAACGTTGGTGGTAGAGAGATGTGTCGGTGAGTATGGTAACGTTGTTGGTAGAGCGATGTGTCGGTGAGTATGGTAACGTTGTTGGTAGAGAGATGTGTCGTTGAGTATGATAACGTTGTTGGTAGAGAGATGTGTGGAAGAGTATGATAACGTTGTTGGTAGAGAGATGTGTCGGTGAGTATGGTAACGTTGTTGGTAGAGAGATGTGTCGGTGAGTATGGTAACGTTGTTGGTAGAGAGATGTGTCGGTGAGTATGATAACGTTGTTGGTAGAGAGTTGTGTCGGTGAGTATGGTAACGTTGGTGGTAGAGAGATGTGTCGGTGAGTATGGTAACGTTGTTGGTAGAGCGATGTGTCGGTGAGTATGGTAACGTTGTTGGTAGAGAGATGTGTCGGTGAGTATGGTAACGTTGTTGGTAGAGCGATGTGTCGGTGAGTATGGTAACGTTGTTGGTAGAGAGATGTGTCGGAGATTAAATCTAAGACATTGGTATTAATTCTTGTACATTAAATCCGAAGCATTAGTATTAGTTTTGGATATTATGTATGGGACCCCATATGCCATGGAACAATTTCAAGACTAGCGCTAAGATAAAATCTATTCTCAAGATTGAAAGGCGGTCTCATGTTGGCTATGTAATGAGACGAGACAACAAAATAATCTCAAAGCTGGAAGGTGGTCTCATGTTGGCTATGTAATGGGACGAGACAACAAAATAATCTCAAAGCTGGAAGGTGGTCTCATGTTGGCTATGTAATGAGACGAGACAACAAAATAATCTCAAAGCTGGAAGGTGGTCTCATGTTGGCTATGTAATGAGACGAGACAACAAAATAATCTCAACTCTGGAAGGTGGTCTCATGTTGGCTATGTAATGAGACGAGACAAGAAAATAATCTCAACGCTGGAACGTGGTCTCATGTTGGCTATGTAATGAGACGAGACAACAAAATAATCTCAAAGCTGGAAGGTGGTCTCATGTTGGCTATGTAATGAGACGAGACATCAAAATAATCTCACAAAGGTGGTCTCATGTTGGCTATGTAATGAGACGAGACAACAAAATAATCTCAAAGCTGGAAGGAGGTCTCATGTTGGCTATGTAATGAGACGAGACAACAAAATAATCTCAAAGCTGGAAGGAGGTCTCATCTTGGCTATGTAATGAGACGAGACAACAAAATAATCTCAAAGACGGCCCTCAAATCGGAACCAGAGCGTACAAGAAAAAGATCCCCACTTAGAGAAACACTAAAAGAAACATTAAAGCGAGAGGCATTAACAGCAGGCATCAGCTCTCTCGTCGAGATTGAGGAACTCGCCCAGAACAAAGCCGTGTGGCTGCGAGATACAATGTAGGTCCTGTGCAAGGTCTGACACTTGAAAGTTCGACGGACACAAGAGTCTAGAATGTCTGCCCTGTGTGCCGTCTTTGGCACGAAAAGACAACAGACAGTCAGGCCGACAGATAGATTCTATTGAACAAGATCGACGGACACAAGAGTCTAGAATGTCTGCCCTGTGTGCCGTCTTTGGCACGAAAAGACAACAGACAGTCAGGCCGACAGATAGATTCTATTTAAACGAGAGATTGTTATTCCATCGACATATTACCGTAGCCATTTCCTAATCCAATCTGACCAGAAATATTTATTCACTGATGACTTATCGATCTTGTCTCCACTCTATTAACGTTAGATCAATATTAGATCAACATCTGTCAATGACTCCTATGCCTTGGCTTCCCATCAAGCAAGCCGCTCTCTTTATCTCTTATGAAATGCAGTTGAACATTAGTATTAAGTCTGGAACATTATGTCTGGAACATTAGTATTAAGTCTGGCACATTAAGTCTGGAACATTAGTATTAACTCTGGTACATTAAGTCTGGTACATTAGTATTAACTCTGGTACATTAAGTCTGGAACATTAGTATTAACTCTGGTACATTAAGTCTGGTACATTAGTATTAAGTCTGGTACATTAGTATTAACTCTGGGACATTAAGTCTGGTACATTATGTCATGAACATTAGTATTAAGTCTGGTACATTAGTATTAACTGTGGTACATTAAGTCTGGTACATTAGTATTAAGTCTGGTACATTAGTGTTAACTCTGGTACATTAACTCTGGTACATTAAGTCTGGTACATTAGTATCAAGTCTGGTACATTAGTATTTACTCTGGTACATTAAGTCTGGAACATTAGTATCAAGTCTGGTACATTAGTATTAACTCTGGTACATTAAGTCTGGAACATTAGTATTAAGTCTGGAACATTAGTATCAAGTCTGGTAGATTAGTATTAAGTCTGGAACATTAGTATTAAGTCTGGTAGATTAGAATCTGAGGCGGGGAATGTTTGTAAACAACGAGCTAGCCTGGTGGTGAGCTAGTTAACGAGTCACGCCGACCTGCTGGGACAGAACTTGAAGTACCAACCAGCCAGGCGTCCAGTGCCGATCGACCGTGGCCGTGTGGTTAAGATATCGGGCTATAGTTACATTCTTTGCGGGGCGGGCTGGACTTGAAACATTGTATTCCAAATCGGGTCCGGGTTCGAATCACATCCGAGACTTTGGATGATAACAAGGGAAGATAACCACAACGCAAACCTCCGGAAGAGGGTTTTTTATTTTGAGTGGCTCGGAAAGAGGTTTGCGGAAGGCCATGGGTCGAGGCTTTTGCTCAAATTTATTTTTAAAAAATAGAGCTTTTTTTAAAAATGACTATTTCTGTATTCTGTTATATTTGGATTAATTCATGTCATGATTGACTTGTTGGTGTTTACTGATGGAAACTGCGAGGAGAGAGATCAGAAGTTCATGAAAACACAGACATTTTTTGGTAGCAAATCGAAAAGATCTAGAAATAATAGCGGAAAGTAATAGTGGCTCAACACCAGGTTTGTAACGTTGGTGGTAGAGAGATGTGTCGGTGAGTATGATAACGTTTGTGGTAGAGAGATGTGTCAGTGAGTATGATAACGTTGTTGGTAGAGAGATGTGTCGGTGAGTATGGTAACGTTGTTGGTAGAGAGATGTGTCTGTGAGTATGATAACGTTGTTGGTAGAGAGATGTGTCGGTGAGTATGATAACGTTGTTGTTAGAGAGATGTGTCTGTGAGTATGATAACGTTGTTGGTAGAGAGATGTGTCGGTGAGTATGATAACGTTGTTGGTAGAGAGATGTGTCTGTGAGTATGATAACGTTGTTGGTAGAGAGATGTGTCTGTGAGTATGATAACGTTGTTGGTAGAGAGATGTGTCTGTGAGTATGATAACGTTGTTGGTAGAGAGATGTGTCTGTGAGTATGATAACGTTGTTGGTAGAGAGATGTGTCTGTGAGAATGATAACGTTGTTGGTAGAGAGATGTGTCGGTGAGTATGATAACGTTGTTGGTAGAGAGATGTGTCTGTGAGTATGATAACGTTGTTGGTAGAGAGATGTGTCGGTGAGTATGATAACGTTGTTGGTAGAGAAATGTGTCGGTGAGTATGGTAACGTTGGTGGTAGAGAGATGTGTCGAATAGTATGGTAACGTTGGTGGTAGAGAGATGTGTCGAATAGTATGGTAACGTTGGTGGTAGAGAGATGTGTCGGTGAGTATGATAACGTTGTTGGTAGAGAGATGTGTCGGTGAGTATGATAACGTTGTTGGTAGAGAGATGTGTCGGTGAGTATGATAACGTTGGTGGTAGAGAGATGTGTCTGTGAGTATGGTAACGTTGTTGGTAGAGAGATGTGTCGGTGAGTATGGTAACGTTGGTGGTAGAGAGATGTGTCGGTGAGTATGGTAACGTTGTTGGTAGAGCGATGTATCGGTGAGTATGGTAACGTTGTTGGTAGAGCGATGTGTCGGTGAGTATGATAACGTTGTTGGTAGAGAGATGTGTCGGTGAGTATGATAACGTTGTTGGTAGAGAGATGTGTCGGTGAGTATGATAACGTTGGTGGTGGTAGAGAGATGTGTCGGTGAGTATGATAACGTTGGTGGTGGTAGAGAGATGTGTCGGTGAGTATGATAACGTTGTTGGTAGAGAGATGTGTCGGTGAGTATGATAACGTTGGTGGTGGTAGAGAGATGTGTCGGTGAGTATGGTAACGTTGTTGGTAGAGAGGTGTGTCGGTGAGTATGGTAACGTTGGTGGTAGAGAGATGTGTCGGTGAGTATGATAACGTTGTTGGTAGAGAGATGTGTCGGTGAGTATGGTAACGTTGTTGGTAGAGAGATGTGTCGGTGAGTATGATAACGTTGTTGGTAGAGAGATGTGTCGGTGAGTATGGTAACGTTGGTGGTAGAGAGATGTGTCGGTGAGTATGATAACGTTGTTGGTAGAGAGATGTGTCGGTGAGTATGGTAACGTTGTTGGTAGAGCGATGTGTCGGTGAGTATGGTAACGTTGGTGGTAGAGAGATGTGTCGGTGAGTATGGTAACGTTGTTGGTAGAGCGATGTGTCGGTGAGTATGGTAACGTTGGTGGTAGAGAGATGTGTCGGAGATTAAATCTAAGACATTGGTATTAATTCTTGTACATTAAATCCGAAGCATTAGTATTAGTTTTTGGATATTATGTATGGGACCCCATATGCCATGGAACAATTTCAAGACTAGCACTAAGATAAAATCTATTCTCAAGATTGAAAGGTGGTCTCATGTTGGCTATGTAATGGGACGAGACAACAAAATAATCTCAAAGCTGGAAGGTGGTCTCATGTTGGCTATGTAATGAGACGAGACAACAAAATAATCTCAAAGCTGGATCGTGGTCTCATGTTGGCTATGTAATGAGACGAGACAACAAAATAATCTCAAAGCTGGATGGTGGTCTCATGTTGGCTATGTAATGAGACGAGACAACAAAATAATCTCAAAGCTGGATGGTGGTCTCATGTTGGCTATGTAATGAGACGAGACAACAAAATAATCTCAAAGCTGGATGGTGGTCTCATGTTGGCTATGTAATGAGACGAGACAACAAAATAATCTCAAAGCTGGAAGGTGGTCTCATATTGGCTATGTAATGAGACGAGACAACAAAATAATCTCAAAGCTGGAAAGTGTTGTCATATTGACTATGTAATGAGACGAGACAACAAAATAATCCCAAAGCTGAAAGGTGGTCTCATGTATCTATGTAATGAGACGAGACAACAAAATAATCTCAAGAAGGTGGTCTCATTTGGCTATGTAATGAGACGAGACAACAAAATAATCTCAAAGCTGGAAGGTGTTCTCATATTGACTATGTAATGAGACGGGACAACAAAATAATCCCAAAGCTGAAAGGTGGTCTGATGTGTCCATGTAATGAGACGAGACAACAAAATAATCTCAAAGCTGGATGGTGGTCTCATGTTGGCTATGTAATGAGACGAGACAACAAAATAATCTCAAAGCTGGATGGTGGTCTCATGTTGGCTATGTAATGAGACGAGACAACAAAATAATCTCAAAGCTGGAAGGTGGTCTCATGTTGGCTATGTAATGAGACGAGACATCAAAATAATCTCACAAAGTTGGTCTCATGTTGGCTATGTAATGAGACGAGACAACAAAATAATCTCAAAGGTGGTCTCATGTTGGCTATGTAATGAGACGAGACAACAAAATAATCTCAAAGCTGGAAGGTGGTCTCTTTATCTCTTATGAAATGGAGTTGACATTATTATTATGTCTGGAACATTGGTATTTAGTCTTGAACATTATGTCTGGAACATTAGTATTATGTCTGGAACATTATGCCTGGAACATTAGTATTAAGTCTGGAACATTATGTCTGGAACATTATGTCTGGAACATTAGTATTATGTCTGGAACATTATGCCTGGAACATTAGTATTAACTCTGGTACATTAGTATTAACTCTGGTACATTAGTATTAACTCTGGTACATTAGTATTATGTCTGGTACATTAGTATTTAGTCTGGTACATTAGTATTAACTCTGGTACATTAGTATTTAGTCTGGTACATTAGTATTTAGTCTGGTACATTAGTATTAACTCTGGTACATTAAGTCTGGTACATTAGTATTAACTCTGGTACATTAAGTCTGGAACATTAGTATTAACTCTGGTACATTAAGTCTGGTACATTAGTATTAAGTCTGGTACATTAGTATTAACTCTGGGACATTAAGTCTGGTACATTATGTCATGAACATTAGTATTAAGTCTGGTACATTAGTATTAACTGTGGTACATTAAGTCTGGTACATTAGTATTAAGTCTGGTACATTAGTGTTAACTCTGGTACATTAACTCTGGTACATTAAGTCTGGTACATTAGTATCAAGTCTGGTACATTAGTATTTACTCTGGTACATTAAGTCTGGAACATTAGTATCAAGTCTGGTACATTAGTATTAACTCTGGTACATTAAGTCTGGAACATTAGTATTAAGTCTGGAACATTAGTATCAAGTCTGGTAGATTAGTATTAAGTCTGGAACATTAGTATTAAGTCTGGTAGATTAGAATCTGAGGCGGGGAATGTTTGTAAACACGAGCTAGCCTGGTGGTGAGCTTGTTAACGAGTGACGCCGACCTGCTGGGACAGAACTTGAAGTACCAACCAGCCAGACGTCCAGTGCCGATCGACCGTGGCCGTGTGGTTAAGATACCGGGCTATAGTTACATTCTTTGCGGGGCGGGCTGGACTTGAAACATTGTATTCCAAATCGGGTCCGGGTTCGAATCACATCCGAGACTTTGGATGATAACAAGGGAAGATAACCACAACGCAAACCTCCGGAAGAGGGTTTTTTATTTTGAGTGGCTCGGAAAGAGGTTTGCGGAAGGCCATGGGTCGAGGCTTTTGCTCCAATTTATTTTTAATAAATTGAGCTTTTTTTTTTAAATGACTATTTCTGTATTCTGTTATATTTGGATTAATTCATGTCATGATTGACTTGTTGGTGTTTATTGTTGGAAACTGAGAGGAGAGAGATCAGAAGTTCATGGAAACACAAACATTTTTGGTAGCAAATCGAAAAGATCTAGAAATAATAGCGGAAAGTAATAGTGACTCAACACCAGGTTTGTAACGTTGGTGGTAGAGAGATGTGTCGGTGAGTATGATAACGTTGGTGGTAGAGAGATGTGTCGGTGAGTATGATAACGTTGTTGGTAGAGAGATGTGTCGGTGAGTATGATAACGTTGTTGGTAGAGAGATGTGTCGGTGAGTATGATAACGTTGTTGGTAGAGAGATGTGTCGGTGAGTATGATAACGTTGGTGGTAGAGAGATGTGTCGGTGAGTATGATAACGTTGTTGGTAGAGAGATGTGTCGGTGAGTATGGTAACGTTGTTGGTAGAGAGATGTGTCGAAGAGTATGATAAAGTTGGTGGTAGAGAGATGTGTCGAAGAGTATGATAACGTTGGTGATAGAGAGATGTGTCTGTGAGTATGGTAACGTTGTTGGTAGAGATGTGTCGGTGAGTATGATAACGTTGTTGGTAGAGAGATGTGTCGGTGAGTATGGTAACGTTGGTGGTAGAGAGATGTGTCGGTGAGTATGATAACGTTGTTGGTAGAGAGATGTGTCGGTGAGTATGGTAACGTTGTTGGTAGAGAGATGTGTCGGTGAGTATGGTAACGTTGTTGGTAGAGAGATGTGTCGGTGAGTATGGTAACGTTGGTGGTAGAGAGATGTGTCGGTGAGTATGGTAACGTTGTTGGTAGAGAGATGTGTCGGTGAGTATGGTAACGTTGTTGGTAGAGAGTTGTGTCGGTGAATATGGTAACGTTGTTGGTAGAGAGATGTGTCGGTGAGTATGGTAACGTTGTTGGTAGAGAGATGTGTCGGTGAGTATGCTAACGTTGTTGGTAGAGAGATGTGTCGGTGAGTATGATAACGTTGTTGGTAGAGAGTTGTGTCGGTGAATATGGTAACGTTGTTGGTAGAGAGATGTGTCGGTGAGTATGGTAACGTTGTTGGTAGAGCGATGTGTCGGTGAGTATGGTAACGTTGGTGGTAGAGAGACGTGTCGGTGAGTATGGTAACGTTGGTGGTAGAGAGACGTGTCGGTGAGTATGGTAACGTTGTTGGTAGAGCGATGTGTCGGTGAGTATGGTAACGTTGGTGGTAGAGAGACGTGTCGGTGAGTATGGTAACGTTGGTGGTAGAGAGACGTGTCGGTGAGTATGGTAACGTTGTTGGTAGAGCGATGTGTCGGTGAGTATGGTAACGTTGTTGGTAGAGAGATGTGTCGGAGATTAAATCTAAGACATTGGTATTAATTCTTGTACATTAAATCCGAAGCATTAGTATTAGTTTTTGGATATTATGTATGGGACCCCATATGCCATGGAACAATTTCAAGACTAGCGCTAAGATAAAATCTATTCTCAAGATTGAAAGGCGGTCTCATGTTGGCTATGTAATGAGACGAGACAACAAAATAATCTCAAAGCTGGAAGGTGGTCTCATGTTGGCTATGTAATGGGACGAGACAACAAAATAATCTCAAAGCTGGAAGGTGGTCTCATGTTGGCTATGTAATGAGACGAGACAACAAAATAATCTCAACTCTGGAAGGTGGTCTCATGTTGGCTATGTAATGAGACGAGACAAGAAAATAATCTCAACGCTGGAACGTGGTCTCATGTTGGCTATGTAATGAGACGAGACAACAAAATAATCTCAAAGCTGGAAGGTGGTCTCATGTTGGCTATGTAATGAGACGAGACATCAAAATAATCTCACAAAGGTGGTCTCATGTTGGCTATGTAATGAGACGAGACAACAAAATAATCTCAAAGCTGGAAGGAGGTCTCATGTTGGCTATGTAATGAGACGAGACAACAAAATAATCTCAAAGCTGGAAGGAGGTCTCATGTTGGCTATGTAATGAGACGAGACAACAAAATAATCTCAAAGCTGGAAGGAGGTCTCATCTTGGCTATGTAATGAGACGAGACAACAAAATAATCTCAAAGACGGCCCTCAAATCGGAACCAGAGCGTACAAGAAAAAGATCCCCACTTAGAGAAACACTAAAAGAAACATTAAAGCGAGAGGCATTAACAGCAGGCATCAGCTCTCTCGTCGAGATTGAGGAACTCGCCCAGAACAAAGCCGTGTGGCTGCGAGATACAATGTAGGTCCTGTGCAAGGTCTGACACTTGAAAGTTCGACGGACACAAGAGTCTAGAATGTCTGCCCTGTGTGCCGTCTTTGGCACGAAAAGACAACAGACAGTCAGGCCGACAGATAGATTCTATTTAACAAGATCGACGGACACAAGAGTCTAGAATGTCTGCCCTGTGTGCCGTCTTTGGCACGAAAAGACAACAGACAGTCAGGCCGACAGATAGATTCTATTTAAACGAGAGATTGTTATTCCATCGACATATTACCGTAGCCATTTCCTAATCCAATCTGACCAGAAATATTTATTCACTGATGACTTATCGATCTTGTCTCCACTCTATTAACGTTAGATCAATATTAGATCAACATCTGTCAATGACTCCTATGCCTTGGCTTCCCATCAAGCAAGCCGCTCTCTTTATCTCTTATGAAATGCAGTTGAACATTAGTATTAAGTCTGGAACATTATGTCTGGAACATTAGTATTAAGTCTGGTACATTATGTCTGGAACATTAGTATTAAGTCTAGAACATTATGTCTGGAACATTAGTATTAAGTCTGGTACATTAAGTCTGGTACATTAGTATTAAGCCTGGTACATTAGTATTAACTCTGGTACATTAAGTCTGGTACATTAGTATTAAGTCTGGTACATTAGTATTAAGTCTGGTACATTAGTATTAACTCTGGGACATTAAGTCTGGTACATTATGTCATGAACATTAGTATCAAGTCTGGTACATTAGTATTAACTCTGGTACATTAAGTCTGGAACATTAGTATTAAGTCTGGAACATTAGTATCAAGTCTGGTAGATTAGTATTAAGTCTGGAACATTAGTATTAAGTCTGGTAGATTAGAATCTGAGGCGGGGAATGTTTGTAAACAACGAGCTAGCCTGGTGGTGAGCTTGTTAACGAGTGACGCCGACCTGCTGGGACAGAACTTGAAGTACCAACCAGCCAGGCGTCCAGTGCCGATCGACCGTGGCCGTGTGGTTAAGATACCGGGCTATAGTTACATTCTTTGCGGGGCGGGATGGTCTTTACACATTGTATTCCAAATCGGGTCCGGGTTCGAATCACATCCGAGACTTTGGATGATAACAAGGGAAGATAACCACAACGCAAACCTCCGGAAGAGGGTTTTTTATTTTGAGTGGCTCGGAAAGAGGTTTGCGGAAGGCCATGGGTCGAGGCTTTTGCTCCAATTTATTTTTAATAAATTGAGCTTTTTTTTAAATGTCTATTTCTGTATTCTGTTATATTTCGATTAATTCATGTCATGATTGACTTGTTGGTGTTTATTGTTGGAAACTGAAAGGAGAGAGATCAGAAGTTCATGGAAACACAAACATTTTTTGGTAGCAAATCGAAAAGATCTAGAAATAATAGCGGAAAGTAATAGTGACTCAACACCAGGTTTGTAACGTTGGTGGTAGAGAGATGTGTCGGTGAGTATGATAACGTTGGTGGTAGAGAGATGTGTCGGTGAGTATGATAACGTTGTTGGTAGAGAGATGTGTCAGTGAGTATGATAACGTTGTTGGTAGAGAGATGTGTCGAAGTGTATGGTAACGTTGTTGGTAGAGAGATGTGTCGGTGAGTATGATAACGTTGTTGGTAGAGAGATGTGTCGGTGAGTATGATAACGTTGGTGGTAGAGAGATGTGTCGGTGAGTATGGTAACGTTGTTGGTAGAGCGATGTGTCGGTGAGTATGGTAACGTTGTTGGTAGAGAGATGTGTCGGTGAGTATGGTAACGTTGTTGGTAGAGCGATGTGTCGGTGAGTATGGTAACGTTGTTGGTAGAGAGATGTGTCGGAGATTAAATCTAAGACATTGGTATTAATTCTTGTACATTAAATCCGAAGCATTAGTATTAGTTTTGGATATTATGTATGGGACCCCATATGCCATGGAACAATTTCAAGACTAGCGCTAAGATAAAATCTATTCTCAAGATTGAAAGGTGGTCTCATGTTGGCTATGTAATGAGACGAGACAACAAAATAATCTCAAAGCTGGAAGGTGGTCTCATGTTGGCTATGTAATGGGACGAGACAACAAAATAATCTCAAAGCTGGAAGGTGGTCTCATGTTGGCTATGTAATGGGACGAGACAACAAAATAATCTCAAAGCTGGAAGGTGTTCTCATGTTGGCTATGTAATGAGACGAGACAACAAAATAATCTCAACTCTGGAAGGTGGTCTCATGTTGGCTATGTAATGAGACGAGACAACAAAATAATCTCAACGCTGGAAGGTGGTCTCATGTTGGCTATGTAATGAGACGAGACAACAAAATAATCTCAAAGCTGGAAGGTGGTCTCATGTTGGCTATGTAATGAGACGAGACATCAAAATAATCTCACAAAGGTGGTCTCATGTTGGCTATGTAATGAGACGAGACAACAAAATAATCTCAAAGCTGGAAGGAGGTCTCATGTTGGCTATGTAATGAGACGAGACAACAAAATAATCTCAAAGCTGGAAGGAGGTCTCATCTTGGCTATGTAATGAGACGAGACAACAAAATAATCTCAAAGACGGCCCTCAAATCGGAACCAGAGCGTACAAGAAAAAGATCCCCACTTAGAGAAACACTAAAAGAAACATTAAAGCGAGAGGCATTAACAGCAGGCATCAGCTCTCTCGTCGAGATTGAGGAACTCGCCCAGAACAAAGCCGTGTGGCTGCGAGATACAATGTAGGTCCTGTGCAAGGTCTGATACTTGAAAGTTCGACGGACACAAGAGTCTAGAATGTCTGCCCTGTGTGCCGTCTTTGGCACGAAAAGACAACAGACAGTCAGGCCGACAGATAGATTCTATTTAACAAGATCGACGGACACAAGAGTCTAGAATGTCTGCCCTGTGTGCCGTCAAAAAAACAACAGACAGTCAGGCCGGCAGATAGATTCTATTTAAACGGGAGATTGTTATTCCATCGACTTATTACCGTAGCCATTTTCTAATCCAATCTGACCAGAAATATTTATTCACTGATGACTTATCGATCTTGTCTCCACTCTATTAACGTTAGATAAATATTAGATCAACATCTGTCAATGACTCCTATGCCTTGGCTTCCCATCAAGCAAGCCGCTCTCTTTATCTCTTATGAAATGCAGTTGAACATTAGTATTAAGTCTGGAACATTAGTATTAAGTCTAGAACATTATGTCTGGAACATTAGTATTAAGTCTGGTACATTATGTCTGGAACATTAGTATTAAGTCTAGAACATTATGTCTGGAACATTAGTATTAAGTCTGGTACATTATGTCTGGAACATTAGTATTAAGTCTAGAACATTATGTCTGGAACATTAGTATTAAGTCTAGAACATTATGTCTGGAACATTAGTATTACATCTGGAACATATATCTGGAACATAAGTATTAAGTCAGGGACATTATGTGTCGTATATTAGTTCTGGTACATTAGCATTACATCTTTGACATTAAATCTGTAAATTTAAGTCTTGGACATTACGCCTGGTACATTATATTTGGTATATTAAGTTTGGTACATTAAGTCTGCTGCATTAGTATTAAGTCTGGGACATTAGATATCTATCTATCTATCTACTGTCCTTTCGAGCCGAAGACGGCACATAGGGTAGAACTACAATCTCAAAAACAGAAACATTGCGTGCCAAAATGTCACATATTGCAGAGATCACTGCTTCTAAAATATATGGCTCTGTTTCCATAACAACAATTTTTACAATGGCAGCTTGTCAAGCCATCGATCAAACTCCTTAGTCGCCTCTTACGACATGCCTGGAAGGTCACAGTGTCACTATTCTTTACTTCCCTCATAATGAAGCCCCGGCAACACACGGGAAACATTAGAAATGGTCCAATAATATTAAGTCTTGTTGCAGAAGCTACTGAGTTAAGTGCTCTGTGCACACCGTGAGCTGTGTGTCTCATCCATTTTGATCATGTTTCGATATTCCAATTGTTTCTCGACGAATGATGCTATCGAATGACAGGGAACAGTTGGCTGTGTTCACTTTCTGAGCGGTTTCGCCTATGTCTTTTGGCGTGTGCTGAGACTGCTACGATGGGTACTACAGTTACCTTTCTTTGTTTGGGAGATGAGTTAGTAATTCGGATGATTCCACTGGCATGGGTGGTTGAGCATTTATGAATTTTGATTCGTTTGCAGTGATACCGGGGTCTTGGGGTCTTCCATAACCAATAACCAATAATAACCAACATTAAGTCAGGTACATTAATTCGGAGACACTATATCTGGTACATTACATCTGGGACACTAAGTCTGAGACACTAAGTCTAAGACACTAAGTCTGGTACATTAGTATTATGGACAACATAATATAACCCCGAAAAAAGACTAAATGTCTTCCACATGCGATGTCTCCGCAGAATAATGCACATCAACTCATCATCATCATCATCATCATCGTGTGCTCTCTCAGCAACGAAGATTGGCTACCATGGATCGTCATTCTACTCTGTTTCTTGCTTTGATGGTGCAGGCTGACATAGATTGACATGTCCATCTTTTGATGTTACTCGTCCATGTTAGTCTTGGTCTGCTTTGCTTCTTTTACCTTGTATTTTTCCTTCCAATATTACTTTTAGTAGGCTGTTGTGTCTTTTAACATGCCTCAAAAATTTCATTTGTCTTGTCTTAATTGTATTTAGTAGTTCTCTTTTTATTTTCAGTTGTTTTAAAACTTTATCGTTTGTTATCTTTTGTTTCCATCCAATTCTACCTATTCTTCTATAAATCCACATTTCAAAAGCTTCAATTTTCTGTTCTGCTTTCTTGTCTAATGTCCATGTTTCTGCACCATACAGGAATAATGAGAAGATGTAACATTTTGCCATTCTTAGTTTCAGCACTGTTGATATTTGTTTTGTTGTTAGTATATTTTTCATGGCATTAAAATTACTTTTTGCCATACCTATTCTTTTGTTTATTTCAGTTTTGCATTTTCCATCATTGGTTATAGTATGTCCCAGGTAGTTGTAGCTCTGGACTGTCTCCAGATGTATTCCTTCAACTGTGATATTTAATTGTAGGTTTTGAGAATTTTCTTTGTTTATGATCATAGTTTTAGTCTTTTTGATATTCATTTCTAGTCCATATTTTTTGCTTGTTATGTTTATCACATTAAGCAATTGTTGTAGATCTTTAGGATTTTCTGCTAGTAGAACAGTATCATCAGCATATCTTAGGTTATTGATTATCTTTCCATTAATTTGTAGGCCTGGCATCTCTATGATGTTTTTAAAGATTTGCTCAGTGTATAGATTGAACAAGCTTGGTGATAGGATGCATCCTTGTCTTACTCCTCTTTTTATGTCCATGGGTGTAGAGTTCTCCTTGTTATATCTTATTATTGCTGTTTGCTCCCAGTACAAATTACATATTAGTCGTATGTCTGTGTCGTCTAGATTTATATCCTTTAGGCAGTCTATAAGTTGGTTATGGTGTATTCTATCGAAAGCTTTGGTGTAGTCTATAAAGCAGGCACATATTGGTTTGTTTACTTCTGTGTACTTTTCTATCAATGTTCTCATGCTGAATATGGCTTCTTTTGTCCCACTGTTTTTCCTGAATCCAAATTGTTGCTCATCTAATTCAGTATTGATTTTATTCTGAATCCTTCCCTGTATAACTTTTAGTAAATTTTTTTTTTTACCTGGCTCATTAGGCTTATTGTTCTGAAGTCACTGCATTCAGCTGCACCATTTTTTTAGGCAATGCAATGAAAGTTTATGTTTTTAGATCGTTTGGTATGTATCCTGTATGGTATATGTCATTGCATATGTCTGTGATCACTTCGACGCCAAAATCTTGTAGAGCCTGTATCATCTCTATTTGTATATTGTCAGGCCCTGCTGCTTTTCCCTTTTTCATTGTTTTTATAGCTTTTTCTACTTCAGATTTCAGGATTTTATAGTTGTAAGTACAGTTTATGGCTGGCTTTTTGTCCCTTTCGTCATGAAATAATTCTGTTATATATTCTTGCCATCTATCTATTATATCTTTGTTGTCTGTTAGCATTCTTCCCTCTCTGTTTGCAATACATCAGTTTCCTGTAGCTTTTTTGTCTTTATTCGTCATCCTCTTTATTTCTGTGTGCATCTCTCTTAATTTTTGTTTACTTTCCATAGTTTCGACTTCTAGACATCTTTGGTTGAGCCAGTCTTCTTTTGCCTTTTTGCACATTCTCCGTATTTCATTGTCTATATCCTTGTATCTGGCAGTGTTGTTCTCTTGTCTTATTTCTTCCATTTTTTCTAAGATTTTGTCAGTTATCCATTTTGTTTTTTGTTACTTTCCTTTTTGGGCAAGGTGTTGCAGGATTCTTGCATGCTGTTTTTATGCATTGCCATTTTGTTGTGACTTTTTCCTCAGGATTTTCTCTTCTGTACTGCTCAATCCCCTCTTCTAGTAGCTTCTGATATGTATTCTTTACTTTTACAGTATAAGTTTCTTGTACATCTTTCTGGTTTAACGCTGTTATATATATTGTTGTTGCTGAATTAGTTTTTTGTTTTCTTCTCTTTAATTTGATTTTCATTTTTATCATTACTGGATTGTGGTCTATCTATCTATCTATCTTTCGTTCGCTCGAAGTATTGTCTGTATCAGCAATGTCGTTTCCTGTATGAATTTTACTGTCTTTTGTAATTCTTGTAGTGGCCCATATAGTTTTGTCTGTAGTGTTGTATCTATGGGCCAATGGATTTTCCTCAGTCTACTATATTCAGTGCAGTCTTGAAGTATGTGTTCAGCAGTCTGGGGTGTCTGTCCACATGTACAAGTAGTTGATGTGCCGATCTTGACATTTGTATACATGTGACAATGGAGTCGATTGTGTCCTGTTCTTAGGCGTATAATGATAACTTGTTCATATCTATTCATATTATGAAAGGCATCCTGATTTGGGGCTTGTGGTCCTCTGATTGTGGTTTGAATTAATGTCTGCTCCTGGGTAGGTTTTGGCTTTCTTGACGCTGTTCCTGAATCTGTCGTTTATCATTATGTAATCTATTTGATTTCTCTTCTTGTCTCCAGGGCTTTTTCATGTGTATAATTTCCTTTATTGAGTTATTGAGTTATTTGCGGGTCATCATCATTGCACTCCGAACATGTCCATAGGTGCTCAGATCCCCTCCTCAGCAATTCCCTCAGTGTCCAGCGACTGACGACTTCAGTTCTATGTTGGTTGATAAGTCTTCTTACACGGTCACCAGGTTTCTCATTTCTGGCTGTGCCCATCTTAACTCCCATTTCCATCATCCGAAGAAGTGACGTGGATCTGTGTTTGTCGAAGTCCTGTGCTCTTCCCACATCTCGGAGGGCATTGATGATGTCCGCCCGATCCATCGGTTGCCCATCCTCAACGACAGCACAGCTAGCCAACCTGTCCGCTCTCTCATTTCCCGTACTCCCGCATGTCCAGGGACATAGACAATGGTGACCTTATGTATTTTGGATTTCTGCAACGACTCTACCCATTGCATGCGTACAAAGCCCGCCTCCACTTTCTTTTATCATGCTCATCGAATCACTCAGTATACATGCGTGGGTGTAGTCTTGTGACTCTAACCATTTGAATGCCTTGGTCACTGCCATCACCTCCATTGTCATGCTACTCGTGGTCATGGCGTATGCACCACTGTCTTCCTTGGCTATTCTGCCTGCCGAGCGTGCTGTAAATGCCCATGCACTCCTTTCGTGTCGTCTTACAGATCCGTCTGTATAGATGACTGCATCTTTCTCATCGGTGTTATCGCAGATGAGACCGTTGACCTCAGCATTAACCACGACCGGGTTCTGTTCCCTACTTTTCCTGTCGAGTGTGACAATACATGAGAAAGTCCCCTTGAATGACGTAGGCACCGGTATCCACTCCTCACCAACGCTGATATTGGTAAGCCCACAGACCTGTTTGATGACATCTTCTGCTCGGCCCACCCATGATTTGCCTCTTTTTAGCCCGGCACCTTTCTCTGTGTTGAGCACGTGGTGCAATGGATGCTCTTTATCTGTACTAATCTTCAGGTATGCTCGTGCTCTCCAGATCTTGATTCTGTCATCCATGGTTGGAAAGTCAAGAAGATACCTCATTGCTACACAGGGAGTGTCCCTCGTACATCCCAGGATAATGCGCATGGCTTCATTTTGTATTTTCTCCAGCCTATCAATTTGAGTCGTACTGACAGTAAGAATTGCCAGGGCATATTCGATAGGTGCGAGGACTAATCCCTGGAACAGAAGATTAAGTAGCCTCTGCTCGATGTTGGCAGCTGCCATGACCTTCAAGGCGGCTAATCCTTTGCGGGATTTTGTTATCACATCGTCGACGTGGTCCCGAAAACAAAGGCTGCGATCAAACTTAACTCCGAGGTATGTCATCAACTTGTTCCTGGTCACCTCATCAGCTCCCATTCGTACTACCGGTGTGGTCGTATTAACGATATGATTGTTAAGGGAGAACCATGAAACTGATGCTTTATTAGGATTAACCAAGGCACCTGAAACCCCACACCAGGAAGAAATGCGATCGAGTTCGTCTTGCATTGTGGAGGCGATTCCCCGTCTGTCTCTTCCCTGTCGATATACCATAATATCATCAACAAAATTCATAGTTCTTCCCCTCCCATCCAGCTGTTGGGCCGTGATCGTTATTGTGTACACGTTAAATAGAACTGGTGACAATGGTGAGCCTTGTGGCAGCCCTGGACAAATGGATGTTGGCTCGGAAGACCAACTTCCACATCTGAGTATCACCTTCCTCTGAAACAGTGCCGCGGCGATCCATCTAATGAGAAAGGGGTTCACCGCCAGTTTGAGAAGTATATGCATGAGATATTCAAATGGTACCCTGTTGTATGCATCCTCCAGATCTATAGCAGCAGCACATGTCTCCTCTCGTCTGTGGAAGCCTTCGAAGACGTCATAGGCAAATACTGCCGCATTGAGCCATGTCTCTTTGTATCTATAACCTCCCAGTGTGGATGGGGATACTCGTTTCTGTTCAAGGCGACAGGTGAGGACACGGGCAACTATTTTCTCCAGCAGCTTGCCCGCAGTGTTCTGCATTGTGATGATTCTGTAGGCACTGATCTGAGAATGGTCCTTGTTTGGCTTCGGTAGCGGTAGTAAGTAGCTGTGTAGCCACTCCTCTTTAATCTGGCCACTCCGAATACTGGCATTAAACTCATTGGCCAGTTTTGTCAAGTCGTCGTCAGCTAAATCGCCTATGTCATCATACCGAACACCATCTGGACCAGGAGCAGTGTTGTGTGACCTTTTAAGTGTCGTGCGAATGGCATCGGTTGTGATTGTGAGATCTTCTTCCAGCCCTACATCCTTACACAAATTTGATAAAGATCCCCGTATCCTCATTCTTACAGCCTCATTTTTTTGGTCCGTCTGCTCAATGTAGCGGGTAAGCAGGGCCTTCCCTTTGCTCTCATCAGATTTGTGCCATATCTGGCCTGTGCTCTGAAAGTCTGGTATACCTCTGTGTCGTGGTGTGCCATTCATGCACTGATGAAGGCGCCAGAATGTGGTGAGCGATTTTTCTGAGCACACTTTTTTTACAGAAGTCATCCCATTTGGCATCCTTAGCCTGCTTAGCACATAGTTTAAAGTGCATCATTTTTTGGTCGACCTCTACTTTCAGACGCTTCAAGAGCTTAGGTTGTGTTCTTCCAGTCCTTCTGGCTTTCTGCCATGTCTTAACCGTTTGTCTCTTGCTCCGCCAAGCTTCCTCGACATCCACGTTCCACCAGGGTGGCTGCGTCCATCTCTCCTGCCTCCTACGAGGGGCGCTCTGTTTCCTATGTCTGATTTTGCTAATGACGTCCTGGTCTGTTTTCTCGTAGTTGAATGTGTGGAGCTTTCTTCTCTGGCTTTTATTTCTGCTTTTCTCACTTAGGAGGACACATGGATAGTGATCACTTCCGTGGAATCCCAGTGCATTGCACCTGCAAACCGGTGCGAAGGTGGAAGGCACCAGTGCCAGGTCTATGAAACTATCAGAGTCCCCTGTTCGAGTGGCCATTCTTTTGCCCTTCCATCATTCAAGCACACTAAATCGGCCGATACCAGTGCGTTCTCTAGGTCTTCTCCCTGCTTGTTGGTTATGACGTTACCCCACTGGTTTCCTCTAGCATTAAAGTCTCCGCAGAAAATGACGTTCTCTTCATCGAACTCGAAGAGATTCTGCCATTGTTGTGTGTCCACCTTCCCATTACAGGCATACACATTAACAATCACGAAATGAACTGAGGTCTGCACCCTAACCGCATGTACCTGCAATTCTGCATTGTCCCACGGAGACATATCAACCTCGGCTGCCACCATATTGTTGCGCACAAGGATGGCCTGCCCAAGGTGTCGTCTATTGTAGAAACAATGAAAGCCAGGAGTACTTACTGTCCTGTCACCAAGAAGAGTTTCTTGCAAAACCATTATATCGGCGCCGCACAGTAGCTTATCAAGAATGGGCCGTCGTTGATTAATGGACCCACAATTCCAATAAGTAACGCGCACATACTTTAGGCATAGCCTCTCACACTTTGACAGTTTAGTGCCACCCCTCTTGCCCCGTCGTGTTTTCCTTCTTCGATGATGTAGTTTGGGTTGCATCTGAAAACTTACACTTACCGTCGTCTTTGATGAACGTCGCTGAACGTCGATGCTTTGGATGGTCCAGGCTCACGTGCACTTACTCAGTCGCACGGCCCAGAACCCGTTCCACGTTATAAACTGGCCAACTCCAGTAACTTGCTCAGCAGCACGCGGAAACATTGTGAGCTTCTACAGATTAAATGACTTACGCGTCCTTGACGACAGACCGTCGTAAACAAACCGCCATTTTTTGACGCGTTCAATAGTGCAACAACAATGATGAGTGATGACATAAGGAAATTATAACAAAATGCAATGAATCAAAAGAAGCAAAGTGATTTACATCAAATAGAAAGCACGTACAATCACATGATCCCTTAAAATATAAATAAAAACAAACAAATTAACAGGAAAGTTCACTGGAAAACAGCACTTATCTGTGAGTCTTATGAAGAGGCCAGTTAACAGGGCGCCACATTCCCCGGAAGTCCAAATTTTTGTCCTTTTCCAAATTTTTTCCAAATAATTTCCTTTTCTCTTGCTCAAAGAAGGTGTTGCATATTATCAGTCTGTTTTCTTCACAAAATTGTGTTAATCTTTCTCCTCTGTTATTCCTTTTTCCTAGACTATGATTTCCTACAATGGTCTTATATTTACCTTTTCCTACTTTAGCGTTCATGTCACCCATTATAATCAAGATATCTGATGATTTCACTTGCTTCATAACTGTGTTTAGATCTTCATAGTATGCCTCTATTTGTTTGTCTGTATAGTCTTGAGTAGGTGCGTATGTCTGTATTATTGCTATGTCGAATGGTTTTGCCTTCATTCTTATTAGTATATTCCTATCATTATATGTCAATTGAGTATTTATATATTTTTGTAACTCGTTTTATTAGAATGCCTACTCCTCTTTGATGTTCTTTTGTGTTACCTGAATATATAAATGTATATTTATCGTCGTGTATGTATCCACTTTCCTTCCATCTTGTTTCTGATATGCCTAAGATATCTATGTTTAATCGTTCTGCTTCTACCATAAGATTTTCTAGTTTTCCTTGTTGGTATAAGGTCCTAACATTCCATGTAGCTATTTTTATTTCGTTCCTAGAACAGTAGTTAGAATTTCTCTCCATGGCTTTCTTTGGAAGCCCATCAACTAGAAACATAAAATAACCAACTTAACTGTCCTGCAACGTACTAAGACCCCCAACAATCATGTCGATGCTCAGCTGTCGAAGACTAAGATGGCTGGGACACGTCCAGCGAATGGAAGAAAAACGCATCCCCAAGCAAATACTATATGGTGAACTAACACACGGGAAAAGACAAATCTGCAGACCTAAACTACGATATAGAGATATATGTAAATCATCTCTGAATGACTTCTCCATACGTTAAAATGATTGGGAACATCTGGCTAGTGATCGCACATCATGGAGAGCAAGTATAAGGAACGGTATAACAACATTTGGGACTGTACTAGTGCAAAACTTAGAAGAGAAAAGACTCATGAAAAAAGGATGGAAAACCGTGTGGATCAGTGGGCCTGACTTGTTCATTCTGTGGCCGTGTGTGTTTGTCGTCAAATATTGGTAGAATTAGCCACGAGAGAAGCTGTTCGACAAAAACAAAACCTAAAAAAACACACAATAGCCTTCACTAGACCGTCTGACAGGACGAAAAGAGCCCTATATACATTAGTATAATGTCTGGTACATTAAGTCTGGTACATTAGTATTACGTAAGGACATTAAGTCTGGTACATTAATTCTGGCACATTAGTATTAATTCAGGGACATTACGTCTGGTACGTTAATATTATTAATTCAGGGCCATTAAGTCTGGTACATTAATTCTGGTACATTAGTATTAATTCAGGGACATTAAGTCTGGTACATTAATTCTGGTACATTAGTATTAAATCAGGGCCATTAAGTCTGGTACATTAATATTATTAATTCAGGGACATTAAGTCTGGTACATTAATATTATTAATTCAGGGACATTAAGTCTGGTACATTAATATTATTAATTCAGGGACATTAAGTCTGGTACATTAATATTATTAATTCAGGGACATTAAGTCTGGTATATTAATATTATTAATTCAGGTACATTAAGACTGCTACATTAAATCTGCTACATTAAATCTGGTACATTAAGTCTGCTACATTAAGTCTGCTACATTAAATCTGGTACATTAATTCTGCTACATTAATTCTGCTACATTAAGTCTGCTACATTAAATCTGGTACATTAAATCTGATACATTAAGTCTGGTACATTAAGTCTGGTACATTAAGTCTGGTACATTAAGTCTGGTACATTAAATCTGGTACATTAAATCTGGTACATTAATTCTGCTACATTAGGTCTGGTACATTAAGTCTGGTACATTAAATCTGGTACATTAAGTCTGGTACATTAAATCTGCTAAATTAAGTCTGGTACATTAAATCTGCTACATTAAGTCTGGTACATTAAATCTGGTACATTAAGTCTGGTACATTAAATCTGCTAAATTAAGTCTGGTACATTAAGTCTGCTACATTAAGTCTGGCACATTAAGTCTGGTACATTAAATCTGGTACATTAAGTCTGGTACATTAAATCTGGTACATTAAATCTGGTACATTAAGTCTGGCACATTAAGTCTGGTACATTAAATCTGGTACATTAAGTCTGGTACATTAAGTCTGGTACATTAAATCTGGTACATTAAGTCTGCTACATTAAGTCTGCTACATTAAGTCTGCTACATTAAGTCTGGTACATTAAGTCTGGTACATTAAATCTGGTACATTAAGTCTGCTACATTAAGTCTGGTACATTAAGTCTGCTACATTAAGTCTGGTACATTAAGTCTGGTACATTAAGCCTGGTACATTAAGTCTGGTACATTAAATCTGGTACATTAAATCTGGTACATTAAGTCTGGTACATTAAGTCTGGCACATTAAGTCTGGTACATTAAATCTGGTACATTAAGTTTGGTACATTAAGTTTGGTACATTAAATCTGCTACATTAAATCTGGTACATTAAGTCTGGTACATTAAGTCTGGTACATTAAGTCTGGCACATTAAGTCTGGCACATTAAATCTGCTACATTAAATCTGGTACATTAAGTCTGGTACATTAAGTCTGGTACATTAAGTCTGGCACATTAAGTCTGGCACATTAAATCTGGTACATTAAGTTTGGTACATTAAATCTGGTACATTAAGTCTGGCACATTAAGTCTGGTACATTAAATCTGGTACATTAAGTCTGCTACATTAAGTCTGGTACATTAAGTCTGGCACATTAAGTCTGGCACATTAAGTCTGCTACATTAAGTCTTTTACATTAAGCCTGGTACATTAAATCTGGTACATTAAGTCTGGTACATTAAGTCTGGTACATTAAATCTGGTACATGAAATCTGGTACATTAGTATTAAGTCTTCGACATTACGTTTGGTATTTTCTCCTCTATTTGTCTGTCTGCGATCAGGACTCAATCAGAGCAGGACTCAGACTCTCGCTCGAAGACAACTGTCTGTTTAACCCTGTTAGATCCACTCCGATTGAATACCTGTTAAAACGTTGCACTGTGTTCTGCGCCAGTGGCCCAGTGTATCCGATTTCAGCCAGCATTTTGTTCAGGTTTGCTTTCCTTAGCCTTTGATTGTCCCCAATCTTCCTGCAAGGCAGCAGATGATCTTTTCTGTAGGGGGATTCTGCCCTTAGATGGTCGGCCTTCCCAGGTTTACGAGCACCATCTGTCCGAGTCACTAGAGGTGACTAACACAGACATGCGACTTGTAATATGGGAAAACTGCAACAAGGAATACCTTTCATGCACAGCCTCCAACTGTTCCCGCCGCCTTTCCCCATATACCGGTAAGTCACGTCCTCTTGAAAATGATGATCGTCGTAGCACTTGATGATGTTAGGTCATCGTTGATGACTCCAATTCCGAACATATAGACACATAGTCAGTCGTCAGATTTTCCCTGTCGCACATCAAACAGCAGACCGTAAGATTTGCTCACGCCCGGTTTAGGGAACCATTACGATGACGTAGCACACACCAATGTCGCCGAACAAATAATCTCGATACCTTTAGATTTCTGTGTGATTACTCAAGTGTAAGCAGCCTACGACGAATAAAACACGAAGCAAATTCCCCAAAAGAGACCAAATCTGCGACTGACGAAGTAGTTGACATTAATGTGTAACATGGAAATAACTTGCGTCAAAGAATTTCAACAACAGTCATGAACTCTAGCAGCACCAATGTGACGTAAAGCGCAGATCAAGTCTAGACGGTGGAATGTCTCACTCACAACACTTGATTCGTCAAAAACGGACTGTTGTCGGCCTACGACCTCGCTTTAGCGACACAGATGTATCAAGCATATCATCATTTTGACTTTAACGCAGAAAAGTACAATGACGATCCGAAATTAATCAGACCCTGGGTGCATTTTCTGCAGCGACCGAGAGGACGTGGACTAGATCCGCCATCTTGGAGACGGAAGCCCTCCTCTATTTAATCATCTTCATTGAGTGCCGTCTCCGCATCGAAGGTTGGCTACCATGGAGCGCCATTCCACTCTGTTTCTTGCTTTGATGGTGCAGATTGTCATAGGTTGACTTGTCCATCTTTTAATGTTGCTCGTCCATTTTAGTCTTGGTCTGCCTCTGCCTCTTTTACCTTATTTTCCCCTCCAATATTACTTTTAGTAGGCTGTTGTGTCCTTTAACATGCCCCAAAAATTTCATTTGTTTTGACTTAATTGTGTTTAGTAGTTCCCTTTTCATTTTTAGTTGTTTTAAAACTTCATCGTTTGTTTTCTTTTCTTTCCATCCAATTCTACCTATTCTTCTATAAATCCACATTTCAAAGGCTTCAATTTTCTGTTCTGTTTTCTTGTCTAATGTCCATGTTTCTGCACCATACAGGAATATTGAGAAGATGTAACATTTTGCTATTCTTAGTTTTAGCCCTGGTGTTATTTGTTTTGATGTTAGTATGTTCTTCATGACATTACAATTACACATTGCCTCTATTTAAACGGGAGATATTTATTCCATCAACTTATTACCGTAGACATTTCCTAATCCAATCTGACCAGAGATATTTATTCCATCAACTTATTACCGTAGACATTTCCTAATCCAATCTGACCAGAGATATTTATTCCATCGACTTATTACCGTAGACATTTCCTAATCCAATCTGACCAGAGATATTTATTCCATCGACTTATTACTGTAGACATTTGCTAATCTAATCTGACCAGAGATATTTATTCCATCGACTTATTACTGTATACATTTGCTAATCCAATCTGACCAGAGATATTTATTGTATCAACTTATTACCGTAGACATTTCCTAATCCAATCTGACCAGAGATATATATTCACTGATGACTTATCGATCTTGTCTCTACTCTATTAATGGTAGATCAATATTCCACTTAATTAATGTAGAGTTATTTCACAGCTGAAACATGATGTCCTGTTGTTTAATGTAGAATTATTGCACAGCTGATAGTAAACATGTCCTGTGATTTAATGTAGAATTATTGCACAGCTGATAGTAAACATGTCCTGTGATTTAATGTAGAATTATTGCACAGTTGATAGTAAACATGTCCTGTGATTTAATGTAGAATTATTGCACAGTTGATAGTAAACATGTCCTGTGATTTAATGTAGAATTATTGCACAGTTGATAGTAAACATGTCCTGTGATTTAATGTAGAATTATTGCACAGTTGATAGTAAACATGTCCTGTGATTTAATGTAGAATTATTCCACAGTTGATAGTAAACATGTCCTGTGATTTAAAAGTAGAATTGTTCCACAGTTTATAGTAAACATGTATTGTTATTTAATGTAGAATTATTCCACAGTTTATAGTAAACATGTCTTGTTATTTAATGTAGAATTATTCCACAGTTTATAGTAAACATGTCTTGTTATTTAATGTAGAATTATTCCACAGTTTATAGTAAACATGTCTTGTTATTTATGGTGCTCCCTGAGAACACACATCTATAACTGCGCTCTATCTACCTACGGCCAGAAACGGTTCTCAAAGAACGACTGGGTCGAAGAAAATGCAGCAAGACTAGACCCACTAATAGCTAATAAGAAAAAGGCTTTACTGAACTTCAATAATAATCCCATATCTGCAAATCATCTCTGAAAGACTTCTCCATCTGTGAAAACGACTGGCAACATCTGGCAAGTGATCGCACATCATGGAGAGCACGTATAAGGAACGGTATAACAACATTTGAGACTGTTCTAAGACAGGACTTAGAAGAGAAGAGACTCATGAAAAAGGATGGTAAACCCTGTGGACCAGCGAGCCTGACCTGTTCATTATGTGACCGCGTGTGTTTGTCAAACATTGGTAGAATTAGCCACGAGAGAAGCTGTTCGGCAAAAACAATACCTAAAAAAATACGCAATAGCCTCCACTAGACCGTCTGACAAGACGAAAAGGGCCATATATATTGTTATTTAATGTAGAATTATTCCACAGTTGAAAAATGTGTATCCTTTGATGTAACTATTGGCCACGCCACTTGTTATGACAAGAACTGTATCCTTTGATTTAATGTATAGATATTTATTCGTTGGACAACTCATTATAGGTAGTGTCCAGTCATGTTTCAGTAGACACGCACTGACTTATATATCAAACATTTTGTTCTGTGATTTCACCAACAGAAACCATTTTGCCCTGATTAACAAAATGACTTTTTCTTTCTTGTATCCTGTTCTGCTTTTTGCCGGTAGACGTCGCTGGTTTCAAGTCAATGATGTGTTTTCTATCAAGGGCACTTTCTCTGGCTTGGTACATTGTGATATTGTTTTGTTTTATTATGTCGTAGATTTCCTCAATCCATCTTCTTCTTGGTCTGCCTCTAAATCTTGGCTGATTCGCGCTGGTACTGAGGGGTTCACATTAAATGTTCCAACCACTTTCATCTTTGTCTCTCTATGTATCCGATGACTGGTAGGATTCCAATGGTGTTTCTGATTCCATTGTTCTTGACATGATCTCTTCTTGTTTTGTTCACATGTTTTCTGAGGCATCTCAAATGTTGTCAGTTTTCTTTCTTGATCTTTAGTCAGAGTCCATGTTTGACATTGATAGCAACCACTTTCATCTTTGTCTCTCTATGTATCCGATGACTGGTAGGATTTCGAATGGTGTTTCTAATGTCCTTGTTCTTGACATGATCTCTTCTTGTTTTGTTCACAGGTATTCTGAGGCATCTCATCTCACATGTTCTCAGTTTTCTTTCTTGATCTTTAGACAGAGTCCATGTTTGACATTGATAGCAATCACTTTCATCTTTGTCTCTCTATGTATCCGATGACTGGTAGGATTTCGAATGGTGTTTCTAATGTCCTTGTTCTTGACATGATCTCTTCTTGTTTTGTTCCCAGCTTTTCTGAGGCATCTCATCTCACATGTTGTCAGTTTTCTTTCTTTGATCTTTAGTCAGAGTCCATGTTTGACATTGATAGCAGAGGGTTGGATTAAAGATAAAGTTGATCAAGCTCTTCTCTGTTTCCATTGAGATAGTAGAAAGCTTTAAAATTGGCGACATTTGGTCTGTAACTTTGTTAAGTCTCCTTGCTTCAATCTCTCTGTTAAGTCTTCCATCCTCTATAACTTTGTTATCACTTTGAATTCTTGCTACAATCTCTCTGTTAAGTCTTCCATCCTCTATAACTTTGTTATCACTTTGAATCCTTGCTTCAATCTCTCTGTTAAGTCTTCCATCCTCTATAACTTTGTTATCACTTTGAATTCTTGCTTCAATCTCTCTGTTAAGTCTTCCATCCTCTATAACTTTGTTATCACTTTGAATTCTTGTTTCAACCTCTCTGTTAAGTCTTCCATCCTCTATAACTTTGTTATCACTTTGAATCCTTGCTTCAATCTCTCTGTTAAGCCTTCCATCCTCTATAACTTTGTTATCACTTTGAATCCTTGCTTCAATCTCTCTGTTAAACCTTCCATCCTCTATAACTTTGTTATCACTTTGAATTCTCGCTTCAACCTCTCTGTTAAGTCTTCCATCCTCTATAACTTTGTTATCACTTTGAATTCTTGTTTCAACCTCTCTGTTAAGTCTTCCATCCTCTATAACTTTGTTATCACTTTGAATTCTTGCTTCAATCTCTCTGTTAAGTCGTCCATCCTCTATAACTTTGTTATCACTTTGAATTCTTGCTACAATCTCTCTGTTAAGTCTTCCATCCTCTATAACTTTGTTATCACTTTGAATCCTTGCTCCAATCTCTCTGTTAAGTCTTCCATCCTCTATAACTTTGTTATCACTTTGAATCATTGCTTCAATCTCTCTGTCAAGTCTTCCATCCTCTATAACTTTGTTATCACTTTGAATTCTTGTTTCTATCTCTCTGTTAAGTCTTCCATCCTCTATAACTTTGTTATCACTTTGAATTCTTGCTTCAATCTCTCTGTTAAGTCTTCCATCCTCTATAACTTTGTTATCACTTTGAATTCTTGCTTCAATCTCTCTGTTAAGTCTTCCATCCTCTATAACTTTGTTATCACTTTGAATTCTTGCTTCAATCTCTCTGTCAAGTCTTCCATCCTCTATAACTTTGTTATCACTTTGAATTCTTGTTTCTATCTCTCTGTTAAGTCTTCCATCCTCTATAACTTTGTTATCACTTTGAATTCTTGCTACAATCTCTCTGTTAAGTCTTCCATCCTCTATAACTTTGTTATCACTTTGAATTCTTGCTTCAATCTCTCTGTTAAGTCTTCCATCCTCTATAACTTTGTTATCACTTTGAATTCTTGCTTCAATCTCTCTGTTAAACCTTCCATCCTCTATAATTTTGTTATCACTTTGAATTCTTGCTTCAATCTCTCTGTTAAGTCTTCCATCCTCTATAACTTTGTTATCACTTTGAATCATTGCTTCAATCTCTCTGTTAAGTCTTCCATCCTCTATAACTTTGTTATCACTTTGAATTCTTGCTTCAATCTCTCTGTTAAGTCTTCCATCCTCTATAACTTTGTTATCACTTTGAATTCTTGCTTCAATCTCTCTGTTAAACCTTCCATCCTCTATAACTTTGTTATCACTTTGAATTCTTGCTTCAATCTCTCTGTTAAGTCTTCCATCCTCTATAACTTTTTTATCACTTTGAATTCTTGTTTCTATCTCTCTCTTAAGTCTTCCATCCTCTGTAAAAATGCTACCCATGTATTTGAATTCTTGTACTTGATTTAATTGGTAATTGTCTGTTTAGATGTTTCTTGGTGTTCTACATATGTTCATGATTTCAGTTTTGTCTACAATAATTTCTATATCGTGTTGATAGTAGTTTTGTCTACAATAATCTCTGTATCGTGTTGATAGTAGTTTTGTCTACAATAATCTCTATATCGTGTTGATAGCAGTTTTGTCTATAATAATCTGTGTATCGTGTTGATAGCAGTTTTGTCTACAATAATTTCTATATCGTGTTGATAGTAGTTTTGTCTACAATAATCTCTATATCGTGTTGATAGTAGTTTTGTCTACAATAATCTCTGTATCGTGTTGATAGTAGTTTTGTCTACAATAATCTCTGTATCGTGTTGATAGTAGTTTTGTCTACAATAATCTCTATATCGTGTTGATAGTAGTTTTGTCTACAATAATCTCTGTATCGTGTTGATAGTAGTTTTGTCTACAATAATCTCTGTATCGTGTTGATAGTAGTTTTGTCTACAATAATCTCTATATCGTGTTGATAGCAGTTTTGTCTACAATAATCTCTATATCGTGTTGATAGTAGTTTTGTCTACAATAATCTCTATATCGTGTTGATAGCAGTTTTGTCTACAACAATCTCTATATCATGTTGATAGCAGTTTTGTCTACAACAATCTCTATATCGTGTTGATAGCAGTTTTGTCTACAACAATCTCTATATCGTATTGATAGCAGTTTTGTCTACAACAATCTCTATATCGTGTTGATAGCAGTTTTGTCTACAATAATCTCTGTATCGTGTTGATAGCAGTTTTGTCTACAACAATCTCTATATCGTGTTGATAGCAGTTTTGTCTACAACAATCTCTATATCGTGTTGATAGCAGTTTTGTCTACAATAATCTCTATATCGTGTTGATAGCAGTTTTGTCTACAATAATCTCTATATCATGTTGATAGCAGTTTTGTCTACAACAATCTCTATATCGTGTTGATAGCAGTTTTGTTTACAACAATCTCTATATCGTGTTGATAGCAGTTTTGTCTACAACAATCTCTATATCGTGTTGATAGCAGTTTTGTCTACAACAATCTCTATATCATGTTGATAGCAGTTTTGTCTACAATAATCTCTTTATCGTGTTGATAGCAGTTTTGTCTACAACAATCTCTATATCATGTTGATAGCAGTTTTGTCTACAACAATCTCTATATCGTGTTGATAGCAGTTTTGTCTACAACAATCTCTATATCGTGTTGATAGCAGTTTTGTCTACAACAATCTCTATATCGTGTTGATAGCAGTTTTGTCTACAATAATCTCTATATCGTGTTGATAGCAGTTTTGTCAAAACAATCTCTATATCGTGCTGATAGCAATTTTGTCTACAATAATCTCTATATCGTGTTGATAGCAGTTTTGTCTACAACAATCTCTATATCGTGTTGATAGCAGTTTTGTCTACAATAATCTCTATATCGTGTTGAGAGCAGTTTTGTCTACAATAATCTCTATATCGTGCTGATAGCAGTTTTGTCTACAACAATCTCTATATCGTGTTGATAGCAGTTTTGTCTACAACAATCTCTATATCGTGTTGAGAGCAGTTTTGTCTACAACAATCTCTATATCGTGTTGATAGCAGTTTTGTCTACAATAATCTCTATATCGTGTTGATAGCAGTTTTGTCTACAACAATCTCTATATCGTGCTGATAGCAGTTTTGTCTACAACAATCTCTATATCGTGTTGATAGCAGTTTTGTCTACAACAATCTCTATATCGTGTTGAGAGCAGTTTTGTCTACAACAATCTCTATATCGTGTTGATAGCAGTTTTGTCTACAACAATCTCTATATCGTGTTGATAGCAGTTTTGTCTACAACAATCTCTATATCGTGTTGATAGCAGTTTTGTCTACAATAATCTCTATATCGTGTTGATAGCAGTTTTGTCTACAACAATCTCTATATCGTGCTGATAGCAGTTTTGTCTACAATAATCTCTATATCGTGTTGATAGCAGTTTTGTCTACAACAATCTCTATATCGTGTTGATAGCAGTTTTGTCTACAACAATCTCTATATCGTGCTGATAGCAGTTTTGTCTACAATAATCTCTATATCGTGTTGATAGCAGTTTTGTCTACAACAATCTCTATATCGTGTTGATAGCAGTTTTGTCTACAACAATCTCTATATCGTGTTGATAGCAGTTTTGTCTACAACAATCTCTATATCGTGCTGAGAGCAGTTTTGTCTACAATAATCTCTATATCGTGTTGATAGCAGTTTTGTCTACAATAATCTCTATATCGTGTTGATAGCAGTTTTGTCTACAACAATCTCTATATCGTGTTGATAGCAGTTTTGTCTACAATAATCTCTATATCGTGTTGATAGCAGTTTTGTCTACAACAATCTCTATATCGTGTTGATAGCAGTTTTGTCTACAATAATCTCTATATCGTGTTGATAGCAATTTTGTCTACAACAATCTCTATATCGTGTTGATAGCAGTTTTGTCTACAACAATCTCTATATCGTGTTGATAGCAGTTTTGTCTACAATAATCTCTATATCGTGCTGATAGCAGTTTTGTCTACAACAATCTCTATATCGTGTTGATAGCAGTTTTGTCTACAATAATCTCTATATCGTGTTGATAGCAGTTTTGTCTACAATAATCTCTATATCGTGTTGATAGCAGTTTCGTTGTAGCCAATTTATATTGCGGATGTTCTTCTGGTTTACATATCAGCCATTGATTAACAGCGAAGGGCAGTTCATTTATTTCATAACATACGTTTTCTATAGCTGGAGTTATCTCTATTTTAGTGATGTAGTTCATGTATACTTTGTGTGGCTGGAGCTATCTCTATTTTAGCGATGTAGTTCATGTATATTTTGTGTGGTTGGAGTTACCTCTATTTTAGCGATGTAGTTCATGTATATTTTGTGTGGTTGGAGTTACCTCTATTTTAGCGATGTAGTTCATGTATATTTTGTGTGGTTGGAGTTACCTCTATTTTAGTGATGTAGGCCATGTATACTTTGTGTGGTTGGAGTTACCTCTATTGAAGATTTAGTGATGTAGTTCATGTATATTTTGTGTGGCTGGAGTTACCTCTATTTTAGTGATATAGTTCATGTATATTTTGTGTGGTTGGAGTTACCTCTATTTTAGTGATGTAGGCCATGTATATTTTGTGTGGCTGGAGTTATCTCTATTGAAGATTTAGTGATGTAGTCCATGTATACTTTGTGTGGCTGGAGTTATCTCTATTGAAGATTTAGTGATGTAGTTCATGTATACTTTGTGTGGCTGGAGTTACCTCTATTTTAGTGATGTAGTTCATGTATACTTTGTGTGGCTGGAGCTATCTCTATTTTAGTGATGTAGTCCATGTATACTTTGTGTGGTTGGAGTTACCTCTATTTTAGTGATGTAGTTCATGTATACTTTGTGTGGTTGGAGTTACCTCTATTTTAGTGATGTAGGCCATGTATACTTTGTGTGGCTGGAGTTACCTCTATTTTAGTGATGTAGTCCATGTATACTTTGTGTGGCTGGAGTTACCTCTATTTTAGTGATGTAGTCCATGTATACTTTGTGTGGCTGGAGTTACCTCTATTTTAGTGATGTAGTCCATGTATACTTTGTGTGGCTGGAGTTACCTCTATTTTAGTGATGTAGTCCATGTATACTTTGTGTGGTTGGAGTTACCTCTATTGAAGATTTAGTGATGTAGTCCATGTATACTTTGTGTGGCTGGAGTTACCTCTATTGAAGATTTAGTGATGTAGTTCATGTATACTTTGTGTGGCTGGAGTTACCTCTATTGAAGATTTAGTGATGTAGTTCATGTATATTTTGTGTGGCTGGAGTTATCTCTATTTTAGTGATGTAGGCCATGTATATTTTGTGTGGCTGGAGTTACCTCTATTTTAGTGATGTAGGCCATGTATATTTTGTGTGGCTGGAGTTATCTCTATTTTAGTGATGTAGGCCATGTATATTTTGTGTGGCTGGAGTTATCTCTATTTTAGTGATGTAGGCCATGTATATTTTGTGTGGCTGGAGTTACCTCTATTTTAGTGATGTAGGCCATGTATATTTTGTGTGGCTGGAGTTACCTCTATTGAAGATTTAGTGATGTAGTCCATGTATATTTTGTGTGGCTGGAGTTATCTCTATTTTAGTGATGTAGTTCATGTATACTTTGTGTGGTTGGAGTTACCTCTATTTTAGTGATGTAGGCCATGTATACTTTGTGTGGTTGGAGTTACCTCTATTGAAGATTTAGTGATGTAGTCCATGTATATTTTGTGTGGTTGGAGTTACCTCTATTTTAGTGATGTAGTCCATGTATACTTTGTGTGGCTGGAGTTACCTCTATTTTAGTGATGTAGTCCATGTATACTTTGTGTGGTTGGAGTTATCTCTATTTTAGTGATGTAGGCCATGTATACTTTGTGTGGCTGGAGTTACCTCTATTTTAGTGATGTAGTCCATGTATACTTTGTGTGGCTGGAGTTACCTCTATTTTAGTGATGTAGTCCATGTATACTTTGTGTGGCTGGAGTTACCTCTATTTTAGTGATGTAGTCCATGTATACTTTGTGTGGTTGGAGTTATCTCTATTTTAGTGATGTAGGCCATGTATACTTTGTGTGGCTGGAGTTACCTCTATTTTAGTGATGTAGGCCATGTATATTTTGTGTGGTTGGAGTTATCTCTATTGAAGATTTAGTGATGTAGTCCATGTATATTTTGTGTGGCTGGAGTTACCTCTATTTTAGTGATGTAGGCCATGTATATTTTGTGTGGTTGGAGTTATCTCTATTGAAGATTTAGTGATGTAGTCCATGTATACTTTGTGTGGTTGGAGTTATCTCTATTGAAGATTTAGTGATGTAGTCCATGTATATTTTGTGTGGCTGGAGTTACCTCTATTTTAGTGATGTAGGCCATGTATATTTTGTGTGGCTGGAGTTATCTCTATTGAAGATTTAGTGATGTAGTCCATGTATACTTTGTGTGGTTGGAGTTACCTCTATTGAAGATTTAGTGATGTAGTCCATGTATATTTTGTGTGGCTGGAGTTATCTCTATTGAAGATTTAGTGATGTAGTCCATGTATATTTTGTGTGGCTGGAGTTATCTCTATTGAAGATTTAGTGATGTAGTCCATGTATACTTTGTGTGGTTGGAGTTACCTCTATTGAAGATTTAGTGATGTAGTCCATGTATACTTTGTGTGGTTGGAGTTACCTCTATTGAAGATTTAGTGATGTAGTCCATGTATATTTTGTGTGGTTGGAGTTACCTCTATTGAAGATTTAGTGATGTAGTCCATGTATACTTTGTGTGGCTGGAGTTACCTCTATTGAAGATTTAGTGATGTAGTCCATGTATACTTTGTGTGGTTGGAGTTACCTCTATTGAAGATTTAGTGATGTAGTCCATGTATATTTTGTGTGGTTGGAGTTACCTCTATTTTAGTGATGTAGTCCATGTATACTTTGTGTGGTTGGAGTTACCTCTATTTTAGTGATGTAGTCCATGTATACTTTGTGTGGCTGGAGTTACCTCTATTTTAGTGATGTAGTTCATGTATACTTTGTGTGGCTGGAGTTATCTCTATTTTAGTGATGTAGTCCATGTATACTTTGTGTGGTTGGAGTTACCTCTATTTTAGTGATGTAGTCCATGTATACTTTGTGTGGCTGGAGTTACCTCTATTTTAGTGATGTAGTTCATGTATACTTTGTGTGGTTGGAGTTACCTCTAATTTAGTGATGTAGTCCATGTATATTTTGTGTGGTTGGAGTTATCTCTATTGAAGATTTAGTGATGTAGTCCATGTATACTTTGTGTGGCTGGAGTTACCTCTATTTTAGTGATGTAGTCCATGTATACTTTGTGTGGTTGGAGTTATCTCTATTGAAGATTTAGTGATGTAGTCCATGTATACTTTGTGTGGTTGGAGTTATCTCTATTGAAGATTTAGTGATGTAGTCCATGTATACTTTGTGTGGCTGGAGTTACCTCTATTTTAGTGATGTAGTCCATGTATATTTTGTGTGGCTGGAGTTATCTCTATTGAAGATTTAGTGATGTAGTCCATGTATACTTTGTGTGGCTGGAGTTACCTCTATTGAAGATTTAGTGATGTAGTCCATGTATACTTTGTGTGGTTGGAGTTATCTCTATTGAAGATTTAGTGATGTAGTCCATGTATACTTTGTGTGGCTGGAGTTACCTCTATTGAAGATTTAGTGATGTAGTCCATGTATACTTTGTGTGGCTGGAGTTATCTCTATTGAAGATTTAGTGATGTAGTCCATGTATACTTTGTGTGGCTGGAGTTATCTCTATTTTAGTGATGTAGTTCATGTATATTTTGTGTGGCTGGAGTTACCTCTAATTTAGTGATGTAGTCCATGTATACTTTGTGTGGCTGGAGTTACCTCTATTGAAGATTTAGTGATGTAGTCCATGTATACTTTGTGTGGCTGGAGTTACCTCTAATTTAGTGATGTAGTTCATGTATATTTTGTGTGGCTGGAGTTACCTCTAATTTAGTGATGTAGTCCATGTATACTTTGTGTGGCTGGAGTTACCTCTATTGAAGATTTAGTGATGTAGTCCATGTATACTTTGTGTGGTTGGAGTTACCTCTATTGAAGATTTAGTGATGTAGTCCATGTATATTTTGTGTGGCTGGAGTTATCTCTATTGAAGATTTAGTGATGTAGTCCATGTATACTTTGTGTGGTTGGAGTTACCTCTATTGAAGATTTAGTGATGTAGTCCATGTATATTTTGTGTGGCTGGAGTTACCTCTATTTTAGTGATGTAGTCCATGTATATTTTGTGTGGTTGGAGTTACCTCTATTTTAGTGATGTAGTCCATGTATATTTTGTGTGGTTGGAGTTACCTCTATTTTAGTGATGTAGTCCATGTATACTTTGTGTGGTTGGAGTTACCTCTATTGAAGATTTAGTGATGTAGTCCATGTATACTTTGTGTGGTTGGAGTTACCTCTATTGAAGATTTAGTGATGTAGTCCATGTATATTTTGTGTGGCTGGAGTTACCTCTATTGAAGATTTAGTGATGTAGTCCATGTATACTTTGTGTGGTTGGAGTTACCTCTATTGAAGATTTAGTGATGTAGTCCATGTATATTTTGTGTAGCTGGAGTTACCTCTAATTTAGTGATGTAGTCCATGTATACTTTGTGTGGTTGGCGTTACCTCTAATTTAGTGATGTAGTCCATGTATACTTTGTGTGGCTGGAGTTACCTCTAATTTAGTGATGTAGTCCATGTATACTTTGTGTGGTTGGAGTTACCTCTAATTTAGTGATGTAGTCCATGTATACTTTGTGTGGCTGGAGTTACCTCTAATTTAGTGATGTAGTCCATGTATATTTTGTGTGGCTGGAGTTACCTCTATTTTAGTGATGTAGTCCATGTATACTTTGTGTGGCTGGAGTTACCTCTATTTTAGTGATGTAGTCCATGTATACTTTGTGTGGCTGGAGTTACCTCTAATTTAGTGATGTAGTTCATGTATACTTTGTGTGGCTGGAGTTACCTCTAATTTAGTGATGTAGTCCATGTATATTTTGTGTGGCTGGAGTTACCTCTAATTTAGTGATGTAGTTCATGTATACTTTGTGTGGCTGGAGTTACCTCTAATTTAGTGATGTAGTTCATGTATATTTTGTATGGCTGGAGTTACCTCTAATTTAGTGATGTAGTCCATGTATATTTTGTATGGTTGGAGTTACCTCTAATTTAGTGATGTAGTCCATGTATATTTTGTGTGGCTGGAGTTACCTCTAATTTAGTGATGTAGTTCATGTATACTTTGTGTGGCTGGAGTTACCTCTAATTTAGTGATGTAGTTCATGTATATTTTGTATGGCTGGAGTTACCTCTAATTTAGTGATGTAGTTCATGTATATTTTGTATGGCTGGAGTTACCTCTAATTTAGTGATGTAGTTCATGTATATTTTGTATGGCTGGAGTTACCTCTAATTTAGTGATGTAGTTCATGTATACTTTGTGTGGTTGGCGTTACCTCTAATTTAGTGATGTAGTTCATGTATACTTTGTGTGGTTGGAGTTACCTCTAATTTAGTGATGTAGTTCATGTATATTTTGTATGGCTGGAGTTACCTCTAATTTAGTGATGTAGTTCATGTATACTTTGTGTGGGTGGAGTTACCTCTAATTTAGTGATGTAGTTCATGTATACTTTGTGTGGTTGGCGTTACCTCTAATTTAGTGATGTAGTTCATGTATACTTTGTGTGGTTGGCGTTACCTCTAATTTAGTGATGTAGTCCATGTATACTTTGTGTGGTTGGAGTTACCTCTATTTTAGTGATGTAGTCCATGTATACTTTGTGTGGTTGGAGTTACCTCTAATTTAGTGATGTAGTTCATGTATACTTTGTGTGGTTGGCGTTACCTCTAATTTAGTGATGTAGTTCATGTATATTTTGTATGGCTGGAGTTACCTCTAATTTAGTGATGTAGTTCATGTATACTTTGTGTGGGTGGAGTTACCTCTAATTTAGTGATGTAGTTCATGTATACTTTGTGTGGTTGGCGTTACCTCTAATTTAGTGATGTAGTTCATGTATACTTTGTGTGGTTGGCGTTACCTCTAATTTAGTGATGTAGTCCATGTATACTTTGTGTGGTTGGAGTTACCTCTATTTTAGTGATGTAGTCCATGTATACTTTGTGTGGTTGGAGTTACCTCTAATTTAGTGATGTAGTTCATGTATACTTTGTGTGGTTGGCGTTACCTCTAATTTAGTGATGTAGTTCATGTATACTTTGTGTGGTTGGCGTTACCTCTAATTTAGTGATGTAGTTCATGTATACTTTGTGTGGTTGGCGTTACCTCTAATTTAGTGATGTAGTCCATGTATACTTTGTGTGGTTGGAGTTACCTCTATTTTAGTGATGTAGTCCATGTATACTTTGTGTGGTTGGAGTTACCTCTAATTTAGTGATGTAGTTCATGTATACTTTGTGTGGCTGGAGTTACCTCTATTTTAGCGATGTAGTTCATGTATATTTTGTGTGGCTGGAGTTACCTCTATTTTAGCGATGTAGTTCATGTATACTTTGTGTGGCTGGAGTTACCTCTATTTTAGCGATGTAGTTCATGTATACTTTGTGTGGTTGGAGTTACCTCTATTTTAGCGATGTAGTTCATGTATATTTTGTGTGGCTGGAGTTACCTCTATTTTTTTTTCTCCCCAGTCATTGATTTATATTTCCTCCCGCACTCCTATAATGAAGAGGCAGGAGATTTGTTTGTTTAAATCGTTTCATCATCGTGGATTCCCTGGGCATTGCCTTTATTGCATCTACTGTTAGTACTCTTCAATTACCTAAAACTTATTTCTAAATGTTAGTAAAGGATTAATTACGTTTAATGGACATTGGTTCTTTTGAATTTAATACTAAACCTATCAACAAAGTTATAGTTTTTAAGAGTGACATTTTAGATTAATGTTTACATGCATTAACAAGTTGACATTTAACAAGGATTTAAGGTGACAAAGTTTAAATTTTTAACTAAAGCTATCTACAAAACATAAAATTAAAAATCAATCAATTATAATCCATATGTGCATGAAAAATCCATAATTAAAAGACCTATTTTATTTTAGCTAGGTTGGGGGAGGGGGGATGGGTCTGCCTTCATTCGCTCTCTCATTCTCTCTATGATGGACATTTGTTTTCTCATGTTTATGTGTAGGATGGGTCTGCCTTCATTCGCTCTCTCATTCTCTCTATGATGGACATTTGTTTTCTCATGTATATGTGTAGGATGGGTCTGCCTTCATTCGCTCTCTCATTCTCTCTATGATGGACATTTGTTTTCTCATGTATATGTGTAGGATGGGTCTGCCTTCATTCGCTCTCTCATTCTCTCTATGATGGACATTTGTTTTCTCATGTTTATGTGTAGGATGGGTCTGCCTTCATTCGCTCTCTCATTCTCTCTATGATGGACATTTGTTTTCTCATGTTTATGTGTAGGATGGGTCTGCCTTCATTCGCTCTCTCATTCTCTCTATGATGGACATTTGTTTTCTCATGTTTATGTGTAGGATGGGTCTGCCTTCATTCGCTCTCTCATTCTCTCTATGATGGACATTTGTTTTCTCATGTTTATGTGTAGGATGGGTCTGCCTTCATTCGCTCTCTCATTCTCTCTATGATGGACATTTGTTTTCTCATGTATATGTGTAGGATGGGTCTGCCTTCATTCGCTCTCTCATTCTCTCTATGATGGACATTTGTTTTCTCATGTTTATGTGTAGGATGGGTCTGCCTTCATTCGCTCTCTCATTCTCTCTATGATGGACATTTGTTTTCTCATGTTTATGTGTAGGAACATTTATGATGGACATTTGTTTTCTCATGTATATGTGTAGGAACATTTATGATGGACATTTGTTTTCTCATGTATATGTGTAGGAACATCTATGATGGACATTTGTTTTCTCATGTTTATGTGTAGGATGGGTCTGCCTTCATTCGCTCTCTCATTCTCTCTATGATGGACATTTGTTTTCTCATGTATATGTGTAGGATGGGTCTGCCTTCATTCGCTCTCTCATTCTCTCTATGATGGACATTTGTTTTCTCATGTTTATGTGTAGGATGGGTCTGCCTTCATTCGCTCTCTCATTCTCTCTATGATGGACATTTGTTTTCTCATGTATATGTGTAGGATGGGTCTGCCTTCATTCGCTCTCTCATTCTCTCTATGATGGACATTTGTTTTCTCATGTTTATGTGTAGGATGGGTCTGCCTTCATTCGCTCTCTCATTCTCTCTATGATGGACATTTGTTTTCTCATGTTTATGTGTAGGATGGGTCTGCCTTCATTCGCTCTCTCATTCTCTCTATGATGGACATTTGTTTTCTCATGTATATGTGTAGGATGGGTCTGCCTTCATTCGCTCTCTCATTCTCTCTATGATGGACATTTGTTTTCTCATGTATATGTGTAGGAACATTTATGATGGACATTTGTTTTCTCATGTATATGTGTAGGAACATTTATGATGGACATTTGTTTTCTCATGTATATATGTAGGAACATTTATGATGGACATTTGTTTTCTCATGTATATGTGTAGGAACATTTATGATGGACATTTGTTTTCTCATGTATATGTGTAGGAACATTTATGATGGACATTTGTTTTCTCATGTATATGTGTAGGAACATTTATGATGGACATTTGTTTTCTCATGTATATGTGTAGGAACATCTATGATGGACATTTGTTTTCTCATGTATATGTGTAGGAACATTTATGATGGACATTTGTTTTCTCATGTATATGTGTAGGAACATCTATGATGGACATTTGTTTTCTCATGTATATGTGTAGGAACATTTATGATGGACATTTGTTTTCTCATGTATATGTGTAGGAACATTTATGATGGACATTTGTTTTCTCATGTATATGTGTAGGAACATTTATGATGGACATTTGTTTTCTCATGTATATGTGTAGGAACATCTATGATGGACATTTGTTTTCTCATGTATATGTGTAGGAACATTTATGATGGACATTTGTTTTCTCATGTATATGTGTAGGAACATTTATGATGGACATTTGTTTTCTCATGTATATGTGTAGGAACATTTGTGGTTCGTAAGTTCGTTCTCTGAATTTCGTTTCATTGCGACAGACCCATACTAGGTATCTAAAATAGGAAAGTAGAGAAACTAAAGTGTTGTGGTGTTCTGTTGTTGTGTTTGGTATCGTGTTTAGCATTATCGCTCTGTGTATGTCTACTTTGTGTTTGGTATATGTTTGCAGTGTGTCATGTAGTGCTTGGATTGTTGGTGTGATGGTTGGGCATCTGTAGTATATGTGTTCTTCGTTTGCTTGTGTGTTTGTGTTGCACATTTGGCATTTGTTTCCTTGTTCCAGTGGCGCCGTATCAAACAGAAGTCGATATGCGACTTCTCTCTCCTTGTTCCAGTGGCGTCGCATTAAACAGAAGTCGATATGCGACTTCTCTCTCTTTTGGAGTAACAACTGGGTTGTGCAGGTTTTGGAACGTGCCACTGTAGTTTTGGATGTTGTGTGGGTAACCCCATTTGATCCTTCGTTGTAGTGGTGGGGCTTGTTGTTTTATTAATTATTGGTATATGTGTTTTGTTGTCTGGTGCATGAGGTGTTCGCTTCCTTGTATGGCTTGTATGCACGACTTGTAGAAAGCAGGCATGTCCCCGTAATGGTGTGAGCTTGCTGTTGTCTGGTGCATGAGGTGTTCACTTCCTTGTATGGCTTGTATGCACGACTTGTAGAAAGCAGGTATGTTCCAGTAATGGTGTGGGCTTACGTTGTTGATTTTTGTGTACTTGATGAGCCTGAGTCCCATGTAGTAATGGGCGAAAGGGTAGCTGTGTGGTCGTTGAACGATGCGTCCCACATGGCCGATGAGCCTGAGTCCCATGTAGTAATGGGCGAAAGGGTAGCTGTGTGGTCGTTGAACGTTGCGTCCCACATGGCCGATTCTGAAGGCTTTTATTTTGGAGTTGATGTCTTGGAGAGCGATTCCCCCGTCGTATTTGTTTTGGATCAGTGTTTCGTGTTTTATGTTGTGTCTGACGTTTCGGAAAATGAACCTGTTGATGTGCTTGTTGATTTCGTGAGTAATGTGACGAGGTGGATCGAGGACTGTGACAGTGTAGAGTAGCTTGGGTACGATGATGTTGTTGACGATGATACTTCTGCCGAAGATAGTTGATGATTTGTGTTGATATCTCAGCAGGGTATCGGTGATTTTTGTGGTTAGAACTTGCCATGTGGGTTTGCTTATCTTGGGGTTGCACGGGAAGGTGATGTTTGTGGTTAGAACCTGCCATGTGGGTTTGCTTATCTTGGGGTTGCACGGGAAGGTGATGTTTGTGGTTAGAACCTGCCACGTGGGTTTGCTTATCTTGGGGTTGCACGGGAAGGTGATGTTTGTGGTTAGAACCTGCCATGTGGGTTTGCTTATCTTGGGGTTGCACGGGAAGGTGATGTTTGTGGTTAGAACCTGCCATGTGGGTTTGCTTATCTTGGGGTTGCACGGGAAGGTGATGTTTGTGGTTAGAACCTGCCATGTGGGTTTGCTTATCTTGGGGTTGCACGGGAAGGTGATGTTTGTGGTTAGAACCTGCCATGTGGGTTTGCTTATCTTGGGGTTGCACGGGAAGGTGATGCCGTTCACCGTCATGACGTCGACGGATGCCAGTCCTAAAGGGAAATCCTTTTTGTTCTGCCACCCGCCGATCCCCATGATGGATGACTTCCTCACGTTGATCTTCGCTCCGCTGATGTTACCGAAGTCTGTGTATGCTTGAATGATGTTTGTTATTGAGCGGTCGCTTGTGGGGAAGAAGATGGTGTCGTCGGCGTATGCGATGAGCTTCCGTTGTTCTACTCCTGGTATAAAGGTGCCTGCGATGGATTCGTCTTTTCTTATTTTTTCGAGTAGTGGTTCTAATGCTAGGATGTAGAGCAGCGGAGATAGAGGGCATCCCTGTCTGACGGTCCTGGTTAGTGTGAAGGTGTCCGTGAGTGTGTGGTTGACGAGGACTTTGCTCTCAGGTCTGGAATACAGGATTTGAATCCATCGTCGGAAGTTTTCTCCTATGTTACAGTTGTGTAGTGTCTTGTGTAGGTAGGAGTGTGAAACCTTGTCAAAGGCCTTTTCCTGGTCTAGGGACAGGATCGACGATTGCACGTTTCTTTCGTGTGTGTATGTGATGATGTCTCGTATGAAGTGGGTGTGGTTGGTTATGTTCCTGCCTTGGATGCTGCACTGTTGGTCTTCGTGGACAAGTGATGGCATGAACGGTTTTAGCTTGTTCGTCAACGTCTTGGTGAGTATTTTGTAATCCACGTTGAGCAGCGATATCGGTCTGTAATTTGTTACTTGTGTCTTTTCCGTGCTGTTTTTGCGGAGTAGTGTGATGTACGACTCGTTCGTGCTTGGAGGTAGATGTCCTCTATCAAAGGAGTCCTTAAACACCTTCAGTAGAAGTGGGCCTAAGACGGGGAGGAAATGTTGGTAGAACTTCGCGGTGAGTCCGTCCGGTCCTGGTGTCTTATTCCTATGCATTGATTTCACCGCGGTCGTTATGTCCGTGAGTGTTATCTCTGTATCCAGTGTTTGTTTGTCCACTTCCGTTAGTTGTTTGGTGTGCTCCTTGTACTCGTCTTGAACGTGTGATTGGTGTGTTCCTTCTGTATACAGTTGTCTGTAGTAATCCCCGAATGCTTGGACATTATTTGTTGTTTCTGTTTGTGTGTTGCCTTCCGAATCTACTATCTTCTTGATGTATCTGCTACATTGTATGTATTGCTCTATGTCCAGGAATTGTTTGTTGGCTGTCTCCTGGGTGGTTGTTATTTGGCGTGCGCGCGTTAGAGCCCCCTGGTATCTGTACTGTGTGTATCGCTCCAGTCCTTCTTCTAGTAGGGTGATGTGTGGGCCGTGTTTGTCCACTTGTTTTGCCAGTCGTAGGGCTTCTTGCAGCATTTTTTCCTCTCGTTGCCTGTGTTTGCTTATTTGGGACGCCATTGCCATTGTTGTTTTACGTATTTGGCTTTTCAGCAGCTCCCATTGTGTTTGTATATCGTCTGTTTCTTGGTCGCTTGTATACCGTTGAATGAGTTTCGATGTGACTTCTACGTAGGTGTTGTTGTGTAGTAGTGTGTTGTTGTGTAGTAGTGTGTTGTTGAATTTCCAATGTGGTGACTTTTGTTTCCCTCTTCTTCTTGTGTCGTTGATGGCTACGATGACCCCTTTGTGGTCAGTGAAGCGGAGCGTCTCGTCCAGGTGTTGGATCCGACTGGTGTGTATTCCTGAAGGGACGTAGATGCGGTCGAGTCGCGCTGCTCTGCATTGGGCGTTGTTTTTGTGTGTTGTTTCTTTGCCTTGTGGGTTTCCGTGTCTGTAGACATCTGTCAGTTCGTGTTCGTTTATTATGTCGTATAGGGCGTCATGGCGCCTTGTATGTGTGTTGTATGCGCCTCCCTCGACATCATTTTTTGACAGGACGCAGTTGAAGTCGCCACCGAGGATGATCTTCTGTCCCGTGGACTTCCTTATTAATAGCCGTGAGAGGTCCTCGTAGAATTGTGGTTGCTGTTCTGGTGGTGCGTGGACTTCCTTATTAATAGCCGTGAGAGGTCCTCGTAGAATTGTGGCTGCTGTTCTGGTGCTGGTGGTGCGTGTACTTCCTTATTAATAGCTGTGAGAGGTCCTCGTAGAATTGTGGCTGCTGTTGTGGTGCTGGTGGTCCATGCACTTCCTTATTAATAGCTGTGAGAGGTCCTCGTAGAATTGTGGTTGCTGTTGTGGTGCTGGTGGTGCGTGGACTTCCTTATTAATAGCTGTGAGAGGTCCTCGTAGAATTGTGGCTGCTGTTGTGGTGCTGGTGGTGCGTGGACTTCCTTATTAATAGCTGTGAGAGGTCCTCGTAGAATTGTGGCTGCTGTTCTGGTGGTGCGTGGACTTCCTTATTAATAGCTGTGAGAGGTCCTCGTAGAATTGTGGCTGCTGTTGTGGTGCTGGTGGTGCGTGGACTTCCTTATTAATAGCCGTGAGAGGTCCTCGTAGAATTGTGGCTGCTGTTCTGGTGCTGGTAGCGTGTACTTCCTTATTAATAGCCGTGAGAGGTCCTCGTAGAATTGTGGTTGCTGTTCTGGTGCTGGTGGTGCGTGGACTTCCTTATTAATAGCCGTGAGAGGTCCTCGTAGAATTGTGGCTGCTGTTCTGGTGCTGGTGGTGCGTGTACTTCCTTATTAATAGCTGTGAGAGGTCCTCGTAGAATTGTGGCTGCTGTTGTGGTGCTGGTGGTCCATGCACTTCCTTATTAATAGCTGTGAGAGGTCCTCGTAGAATTGTGGTTGCTGTTCTGGTGCTGGTGGTGCGTGTACTTCCTTATTAATAGCCGTGAGAGGTCCTCGTAGAATTGTGGTTGTTGTTCTGGTGCTGGTGGTGCGTGGACTTCCTTATTAATAGCCGTGAGAGGTCCTCGTAGAATTGTGGCTGCTGTTCTGGTGGTGCGTGGACTTCCTTATTAATAGCTGTGAGAGGTCCTCGTAGAATTGTGGCTGCTGTTGTGGTGCTGGTGGTGCGTGGACTTCCTTATTAATAGCTGTGAGAGGTCCTCGTAGAATTGTGGTTGCTGTTGTGGTGCTGGTGGTCCATGCACTTCCTTATTAATAGCTGTGAGAGGTCCTCGTAGAATTGTGGTTGCTGTTGTGGTGCTGGTGGTGCGTGGACTTCCTTATTAATAGCTGTGAGAGGTCCTCGTAGAATTGTGGCTGCTGTTCTGGTGCTGGTAGCGTGGACTTCCTTATTAATAGCTGTGAGAGGTCCTCGTAGAATTGTGGTTGCTGTTCTGGTGCTGGTAGCGTGGACTTCCTTATTAATAGCTGTGAGAGGTCCTCGTAGAATTGTGGTTGCTGTTCTGGTGCTGGTAGCGTGGACTTCCTTATTAATAGCTGTGAGAGGTCCTCGTAGAATTGTGGTTGCTGTTCTGGTGCTGGTGGTGCGTGGACTTCCTTATTAATAGCTGTGAGAGGTCCTCGTAGAATTGTGGCTGCTGTTGTGGTGCTGGTGGTGCGTGTACTTCCTTATTAATAGCTGTGAGAGGTCCTCGTAGAATTGTGGTTGCTGTTGTGGTGCTGGTGGTGCGTGTACTTCCTTATTAATAGCCGTGAGAGGTCCTCGTAGAATTGTGGTTGTTGTTCTGGTGCTGGTGGTGCGTGGACTTCCTTATTAATAGCCGTGAGAGGTCCTCGTAGAATTGTGGTTGCTGTTGTGGTGCTGGTGGTCCATGCACTTCCTTATTAATAGCTGTGAGAGGTCCTCGTAGAATTGTGGTTGCTGTTCTGGTGCTGGTAGCGTGGACTTCCTTATTAATAGCCGTGAGAGGTCCTCGTAGAATTGTGGTTGCTGTTGTGGTGCTGGTGGTGCGTGTGCTTCCTTATTAATAGCTGTGAGAGGTCCTCGTAGAATTGTGGCTGCTGTTGTGGTGCTGGTGGTGCGTGGACTTCCTTATTAATAGCTGTGAGAGGTCCTCGTAGAATTGTGGTTGCTGTTGTGGTGCTGGTGGTGCGTGTACTTCCTTATTAATAGCTGTGAGAGGTCCTCGTAGAATTGTGGCTGCTGTTGTGGTGCTGGTGGTGCGTGGACTTCCTTATTAATAGCCGTGAGAGGTCCTCGTAGAATTGTGGTTGCTGTTGTGGTGCTGGTGGTGCGTGGACTTCCTTATTAATAGCTGTGAGAGGTCCTCGTAGAATTGTGGTTGCTGTTCTGGTGCTGGTGGTGCGTGGACTTCCTTATTAATAGCTGTGAGAGGTCCTCGTAGAATTGTGGCTGCTGTTCTGGTGCTGGTGGTGCGTGGACTTCCTTATTAATAGCTGTGAGAGGTCCTCGTAGAATTGTGGCTGCTGTTCTGGTGCTGGTGGTGCGTGGACTTCCTTATTAATAGCTGTGAGAGGTCCTCGTAGAATTGTGGTTGCTGTTGTGGTGCTGGTGGTGCGTGGACTTCCTTATTAATAGCTGTGAGAGGTCCTCGTAGAATTGTGGCTGCTGTTCTGGTACTGGTGGTGCGTGGACTTCCTTATTAATAGCTGTGAGAGGTCCTCGTAGAATTGTGGTTGCTGTTGTGGTGCTGGTGGTGCGTGGACTTCCTTATTAATAGCTGTGAGAGGTCCTCGTAGAATTGTGGCTGCTGTTCTGGTGCTGGTGGTGCGTGGACTTCCTTATTAATAGCTGTGAGAGGTCCTCGTAGAATTGTAGTTGCTGTTCTGGTGCTGGTAGCGTGGACTTCCTTATTAATAGCTGTGAGAGGTCCTCGTAGAATTGTGGTTGCTGTTGTGGTGCTGGTGGTGCGTGGACTTCCTTATTAATAGCCGTGAGAGGTCCTCGTAGAATTGTGGCTGCTGTTGTGGTGCTGGTGGTGCGTGGACTTCCTTATTAATAGCCGTGAGAGGTCCTCGTAGAATTGTGGTTGCTGTTCTGGTGGTGCGTGGACTTCCTTATTAATAGCTGTGAGAGGTCCTCGTAGAATTGTGGCTGCTGTTGTGGTGCTGGTGGTGCGTGGACTTCCTTATTAATAGCTGTGAGAGGTCCTCGTAGAATTGTGGTTGCTGTTGTGGTGCTGGTGGTGCGTGGACTTCCTTATTAATAGCTGTGAGAGGTCCTCGTAGAATTGTGGTTGCTGTTCTGGTGCTGGTAGCGTGGACTTCCTTATTAATAGCCGTGAGAGGTCCTCGTAGAATTGTGGCTGCTGTTGTGGTGGTGCGTGGACTTCCTTATTAATAGCCGTGAGAGGTCCTCGTAGAATTGTGGTTGCTGTTGTGGTGCTGGTGGTGCGTGGACTTCCTTATTAATAGCTGTGAGAGGTCCTCGTAGAATTGTGGCTGCTGTTCTGGTGCTGGTGGTGCGTGGACTTCCTTATTAATAGCTGTGAGAGGTCCTCGTAGAATTGTGGCTGCTGTTGTGGTGCTGGTGGTGCGTGGACGTTGACTATCGTGTATCGCTGCTCTGCGTCTTTAATTTCGATGATTGTCGTTCTGCCATCACTGTCCCTTTCATTGGAAGTGATTTCCCATTTGTCGGATGTCTGGAGGATGGCTGTTCCTGAACCTACACACTGGACTGCCAAGCTGAAACAAGAATGCCTTAGCCCTAGCTGTATCGTGATTTGTGATGCGTGTATGTCTGTGTGTATGTTTGTTTCTTGTATGAGGACGAAATCTGGTTTGTGTATTAAGTGTATGATGTTGTTTAATTTGGACCTTAGTCCCCTAACGTTAACAGATAAGACAGTAAGTTCAGCCATTTTAAAAGAGTGAGAGAGTAGATCATAAAATTAAGAAAGGAAATGATAATTACATATTACAATTACAATTTTTTACATGGATTTAATTATGGTTTTTCTTGGACTTGTTTTTATAATTTGTGCCCATGATGGTGATGGCTCGACTTCCGAGTCGCTGGTATCCATGACCAGCTGGCCAGGTGTGGGCCCATGATGGTGATGGCTCGACTTCCGAGTCGCTGGTATCCATGACAAACTGGCCAGGTGTGGGCGGTTGGTATGTCGTCTCCTCCTCTGTGTCTATAGTTTTGTGTTGTTCTTGGTCTGTAGTGTCCTACGTCTCGTTGTCTGTGGTCTTGTGGTGTGCCTCGTGGTCTGTGGTCTTCTTTCGGGCCAGGTGTTCTGTGGTTTGCTGTTTGGATGGTGGAGAGATTCCACTACTCGATTTCGTGCCTCGTGGTCTGTGGTCTTCTTTCGGGCCAGGTGTTCTGTGGTTTGCTGTTTGGATGGTGGAGAGATTCCACTACTCGACTTCGTGCCTCGTGGTCTGTGGTCTTCTTTCGGGCCAGGTGTTCTGTGGTTTGCTGTTTGGATGGTGGAGAGATTCCACTACTCGATTTCGTGCCTCGTGGTCTGTGGTCTTCTTTCGGGCCAGGTGTTCTGTGGTTTGCTGTTTGGATAGTGGAGAGATTCCACTACTCGATTTCGTGCCTCGTGGTCTGTGGTCTTCTTTCGGGCCAGGTGTTCTGTGGTTTGCTGTTTGGATAGTGGAGAGATTCCACTACTCGATTTCGTGCCTCGTGGTCGTTTTTCTCCGACTACAACTGAGAAGGTCGTTTCATCGTCGCTGGAGTCGGTAACCGGGCTGGTCTCCAGCGGTTTATCCGGCTGCTGACTCTTCTCGTTCTCCCTTTGTTTGTTGGGTTCTTCCTCTGTTTTTTCTGTTGGCGTTGATGCTGGTATTTCGGGTGTTTTGGTTGCCCTTTTTAGTAGGACATTGATTGTCCCAGTGGGTTTCTTCCCCACAGTGCGTGCACTTCGTTCTCCTGCATGGAAGCGTGACCCACACTCTATGGAGTGTGGCTGGAGTTATCGCTATTTTAGTGATGTAGTCCATGAATATTTTGTGTGGCTGGAGTTACCTCTATTTTAGTGATGTAGTCCGTGTATATTTTGTGTGGCTGGAGTTACCTCTATTTTAGTGATGTAGTCCATGTATACTTTGTGTGGCTGTAGTTACCTCTATTTTAGTGATGTAGTCCATGTATACTTTGTGTGGCTGGAGTTACCTCTATTTTAGTGATGTAGTCCATGTATACTTTGTGTAGCTGGAGTTACCTCTATTTTAGTGATGTAGGCCATGTATATTTTGTGTGGATGGAGTTACATCTATTTTAGTGATGTAGTCCATGTATACTTTGTGTGGCTGGAGTTACCTCCTTTTTAGTGATGTAGTCCATGTATACTTTGTGTAGCTGGAGTTACCACTATTTTAGTGATGTAGTCCATGTATATTTTGTGTGGCTGGATTTACCTCTATTTTAGTGATGTAGTCCGTGTATATTTTGTGTAGCTGGAGTTACCTCTATTTTAGTGATGTAGTCCATGTATACTTTGTGTGGCTGGAGTTACCTCTATTTTAATGATGTAGTCCATGTATACTTTGTGTAGCTGGAGTTACCTCTATTTTAGTGATGTAGTCCATGTATATTTTGTGTGGTTGGAGTTACCTCTATTTTAGTGATGTAGTCCATGTATATTTTGTGTGGCTGGAGTTATCTCTATTTAGTGATATAGTCCATGTATATTTTGTGTGGCTGGAGTTACCTCTATTTTAGTGATGTAGTCCATGTATATTTTGTGTGGTTGGAGTTACCTCTATTTTAGTGATGTAGTCCATGTATATTTTGTGTGGCTGGAGTTACCTCTATTTTAGTGATGTAGTCCATGTATATTTTGTGTGGCTGGAGTTACCTCTATTTTAGTGATATAGTCAATGTATATTTTGTGTGGCTGGAGTTACATGTATTTTAGTGATTTAGTCCATGTATATTTTGTGTGGCTGGAGTTACCTCTATTTTAGTGATTTAGCCCATGTATATTTTGTGTGTTTGGAGTTACCTCTATTTTAGTGATGCAGTCCATGTATATTTTGTGTGGCTGGAGTTACCTCTATTTTAGTGATGTAGTCCATGTATATTTTGTGTGGCTGGAGTTACCTCTATTTTAGTGATGTAGTCCATGTACATTTTGTGTGGCTGGAGTTACCTCTATTTTAGTGATGTAGTCCATGTATATTTTGTGTGGTTGGAGTTATCGCTATTTTAGTGATGTAGTCCATGAATATTTTGTGTGGCTGGAGTTACCTCTATTTTAGTGATGTAGTCCGTGTATATTTTGTGTGGCTGGAGTTACCTCTATTTTAGTGATGTAGTCCATGTATACTTTGTGTGGCTGGAGTTACCTCTATTTTAGTGATGTAGTCCATGTATACTTTGTGTAGCTGGAGTTACCTCTATTTTAGTGATGTAGTCCATGTATATTTTGTGTGGCTGGAGTTATCTCTAATTTAGTGATGTAGTCCATGTATATTTTGTGTGTCTGGAGTTACCTCTATTTTAGTGACGTAGTCCATGTATATTATGTTTGTGGCTGGAGTTACCTCTATTTTAGTGATGTAGTCCATGTATATTTTGTGTGGCTGGAGTTACCTCTATTTTAGTGATGTAGTCCATGTATATATTGTGTGGTTGGAGTTACCTCTATTTTAGTGATGTAGTCCATGTATATTTTGTGTGGCTGGAGTTACATGTATTTTAGTGATTTAGTCCATATATATTTTGTGTGTCTGGAGTTACCTCTATTTTAGTGATGTAGTACATGTATATATTGTGTGGTTGGAGTTGCCTCTATTTTATTGATTTAGTCCATGTATATTTTGTGTGGTTGGAGTTATCGCTATTTTAGTGATGTAGTCCATGAATATTTTGTGTGGCTGGAGTTACCTCTATTTTAGTGATGTAGTCCGTGTATATTTTGTGTGGCTGGAGTTACCTCTATTTTAGTGATGTAGTCCATGTATACTTTGTGTGGCTGGAGTTACCTCTATTTTAGTGATGTAGTCCATGTATACTTTGTGTAGCTGGAGTTACCTCTATTTTAGTGATGTAAGCCATGTATATTTTGTGTGGATGGAGTTACCTCTATTTTAGTGATGTAGTCCATGTATACTTTGTGTGGCTGGAGTTACCTCCTTTTTAGTGATGTAGTCCATGTATACTTTGTGTAGCTGGAGTTACCTCTATTTTAGTGATGTAGTCCATGTATATTTTGTGTGGATGGAGTTACCTCTATTTTAGTGATGTAGTCCGTGTATATTTTGTGTAGCTGGAGTTACCTCTATTTTAGTGATGTAGTCCATGTATACTTTGTGTGGCTGGAGTTACCTCTATTTTAATGATGTAGTCCATGTATACTTTGTGTAGCTGGAGTTACCTCTATTTTAGTGATGTAGTCCATGTATATTTTGTGTGGTTGGAGTTACCTCTATTTTAGTGATGTAGTCCATGTATATTTTGTGTGGCTGGAGTTATCTCTATTTAGTGATATAGTCCATGTATATTTTTTGTGGCTGTAGTTACCTCTATTTTAGTGATGTAGTCCATGTATATTTTGTGTGGTTGGAGTTACCTCTATTTTAGTGATGTAGTCCATGTATATTTTGTGTGGCTGGAGTTACCTCTATTTTAGTGATGTAGTCCATGTATATTTTGTGTGGCTGGAGTTAATTCTATTTTAGTGATATAGTCAATGTATATTTTGTGTGGCTGGAGTTACCTCTATTTTAGTGATTTAGCCCATGTACATTTTGTGTGGCTGGAGTTACCTCTATTTTAGTGATGTAGTCCATGTATATTTTGTGTGTTTGGAGTTACCTCGATTTTAGTGATGTAGTCCATGTATATTTTGTGTGGCTGGAGTTACCTCTATTTTATTGATGTAGTCCATGTATATTTTGTGTGGCTGGAGTTACCTCTATTTTAGTGATTTAGCCCATGTACATTTTGTGTGGCTGTAGTTACCTCTATTTTAGTGTTGTAGTCCATGTATATTTTGTGTGGCTGGAGTTACCTCTATTTTAGTGATGTAGTCCATGTATATTTTGTGTGGCTGGAGTTACCTCTATTTTAGTGATTTAGCCCATGTATATTTTGTGTGTTTGGAGTTACCTCTATTTTAGTGATGCAGTCCATGTATATTTTGTGTGGCTGGAGTTACCTCTATTTTAGTGATGTAGTCCATGTATATTTTGTGTGGCTGGAGTTACCTCTATTTTAGTGATGTAGTCCATGTACATTTTGTGTGGCTGGAGTTACCTCTATTTTAGTGATGTAGTCCATGTATATTTTGTGTGGATGGAGTTACCTCTATTTTAGTGATGTAGTCCATGTATATTTTGTGTGTTTGGAGTTACCTCTATTTTAGTGATTTAGCCCATGTATATTTTGTGTGGTTGGAATTGCCTCTATTTTAGTGATGTAGTCCATGTATATTTTGTGTGGCTGGAGTTATCTCTAATTTAGTGATGTAGTCCATGTATATTTTGTGTGTCTGGAGTTACCTCTATTTTAGTGACGTAGTCCATGTATATTATGTTTGTGGCTGGAGTTACCTCTATTTTAGTGATGTAGTCCATGTATATTTTGTGTGGCTGGAGTTACCTCTATTTTAGTGATGTAGTCCATGTATATATTGTGTGGTTGGAGTTACCTCTATTTTAGTGATGTAGTCCATGTATATTTTGTGTGGCTGGAGTTACATGTATTTTAGTGATTTAGTCCATGTATATTTTGTGTGGCTGGAGTTACCTCTATTTTAGTGATGTAGTACATGTATATATTGTGTGGTTGGAGTTGCCTCTATTTTATTGATTTAGTCCATGTATATTTTGTGTGGTTGGAGTTATCGCTATTTTAGTGATGTAGTCCATGAATATTTTGTGTGGCTGGAGTTACCTCTATTTTAGTGATGTAGTCCGTGTATATTTTGTGTGGCTGGAGTTACCTCTATTTTAGTGATGTAGTCCATGTATACTTTGTGTGGCTGGAGTTACCTCTATTTTAGTGATGTAGTCCATGTATACTTTGTGTAGCTGGAGTTACCTCTATTTTAGTGATGTAGTCCATGTATTTTTGTGTGGCTGGAGTTATCTCTAATTTAGTGATGTAGTCCATGTATATTTTGTGTGTCTGGAGTTACCTCTATTTTAGTGACGTAGTCCATGTATATTATGTTTGTGGCTGGAGTTTACCTCTATTTTAGTGATGTAGTCCATGTATATTTTGTGTGGCTGGAGTTACCTCTATTTTAGTGATGTAGTCCATGTATATATTGTGTGGTTGGAGTTACCTCTATTTTAGTGATGTAGTCCATGTATATTTTGTGTGGCTGGAGTTACATGTATTTTAGTGATTTAGTCCATGTATATTTTGTGTGGCTGGAGTTACCTCTATTTTAGTGATGTAGTACATGTATATATTGTGTGGTTGGAGTTGCCTCTATTTTATTGATTTAGTCCATGTATATTTTGTGTGGTTGGACTTATCGCTATTTTAGTGATGTAGTCCATGAATATTTTGTGTGGCTGGAGTTACCTCTATTTTAGTGATGTAGTCCGTGTATATTTTGTGTGGCTGGAGTTACCTCTATTTTAGTGATGTAGTCCATGTATACTTTGTGTGGCTGGAGTTACCTCTATTTTAGTGATGTAGTCCATGTATACTTTGTGTAGCTGGAGTTACCTCTATTTTAGTGATGTAGGCCATGTATATTTTGTGTGGATGGAGTTACCTCTATTTTAGTGATGTAGTCCATGTATATTTTGTGTGGCTGGAGTTACCTCTATTTTAGTGATGTAGTCCATGTACATTTTGTGTGGCTGGAGTTACCTCTATTTTAGTGATGTAGTCCATGTATATTTTGTGTGGATGGAGTTACCTCTATTTTAGTGATGTCCTCGTAGAGGACAGCCTTGTGTGGCTGGAACTATCTCTATTTTAGTGATGTAGGCCATGTATATTTTGTGTGGCTGGAGCTATCTCTATTTTTAGTGATGTAGGCCATGTATATTTTGTGTGGCTGGAGCTATCTCTATTTTAGTGATGTAGTCCATGTATATTTTATGTGGCTGGAGGTATCTCTATTTTAGCGATGTCTTCTTCTACCTTTTCAGCTCCCTGTGGAGCATAGGTCTTCAACAAACACTTTCAGCTCCATGTGGAGCATAGGTCTTCAACAAACACTTTCAACTCTCTGTGGAGCATAGGTCTTCAACAAACACTTTCAACTCTCTGTGGAGCATAGGTCTTCAACAAACACTTTCAGCTCCATGTGGAGCATAGGTCTTCAACAAACACTTTCAGCTCCCTGTGGAGCATAGGTCTTCAACAAACACTTTCAACTCCCTGTGGAACATAGGTCTTTAACAAACACTTTCAGCTCCCTGTGGAGCATAGGTCTTCACCAAACACTTTCAGCTCCCTGTGGAGCATAGGTCTTCAACAAACACTTTCAACTCCCTGTGGAGCATAGGTCTTTAACAAACACTTTCAGCTCCCTGTGGAGCATAGGTCTTCAACAAACACTTTTAGCTCCCTGTGGAGCATAGGTCTTCAACAAACACTTTCAGCCTCCTGTGGAGCATAGGTCTTCAACAAACACTTTCATCTTCCTGTGGAGCATAGGTCTTCAACAAACACTTTCATCTCCCTGTGGAGCATAGGTCTTCAACAAACACTTTTAGCTCCCTGTGGAGCATACGTCTTCAACAACACTTTCAGCTCCCTGTGGAGCATAGGTCTTCAACAAACACTTTCCCAGTCGTTCTGTTTCTTGCCATTTTTTAAGATCATTCCATGTCTTCCCCATCATCTTCATCTCTGCTTCTATCTGTCTTCTCCAAGAATTCCTTGGTCTTCCTCTTTGTCTTTTCCCCTGGGGATTCCAAAAAAGGGCCTGTTGTGTAATACTCTCAGTTGGCTTCCGTAGTGTGTGTCCTATCCAGCGCCATCATCTTCGCTGTATCTCTTTATCCACTGGTGTTTGACTGGTACATTTCCATAATTCTATGTTAGTTATTTTGTCCTGCCATTTCCATCCTTTTATCCTGCGTAAGCATCCATTAATGAAAGTCTGTATCTTCGTGATTGTTAATTTTGTTGTTCTCCATGTTTCATAGCCATATAATAGGGCCGCATTAACATTGGAGTTGAAAATTGTTATTTTTTTTATTTAACCTAATTTCTTTGGATTTCCATATGTTTCCCAGTGCAATGAAAGCTCCTCTTGCTTTGATATCCTTATTTTGGTATCATTTTCTGTTCCTCCCTCTTTATCTATATTACTGCCCAGATATATGCAAGATTGTACATCTAATAGAGGTAATTCTCCTAGTTTTATTTGGTTATTGCCAACTGTATTAATTCTCATAATGTTGGTCTTATCTCTATTAATCTTCAGTCCTAGCTGTTGTGATCTCTCATCAAGTGACCACTGGATTCCATTTCTGTTGTTTTGAGTTATTTTCAAAATCCAATCTATGGCCAGTAGAAAGAGAAATGGATTTTAGTGATGTAGTCCATGTATATATTGTGTGGTTGGAGTTGCCTCTATTTTATTGATTTAGTCCATGTATATTTTGTGTGGTTGGACTTATCGCTATTTTAGTGATGTAGTCCATGAATATTTTGTGTGGCTGGAGTTACCTCTATTTTAGTGATGTAGTCCGTGTATATTTTGTGTGGCTGGAGTTACCTCTATTTTAGTGATGTAGTCCATGTATATTTTGTGTGGCTGGAGTTACCTCTATTTTAGTGATGTAGTCCATGTATACTTTGTGTAGCTGGAGTTACCTCTATTTTAGTGATGTAGGCCATGTATATTTTGTGTGGATGGAGTTACCTCTATTTTAGTGATGTAGTCCATGTATATTTTGTGTGGCTGGAGTTACCTCTATTTTAGTGATGTAGTCCATGTACATTTTGTGTGGCTGGAGTTACCTCTATTTTAGTGATGTAGTCCATGTATATTTTGTGTGGATGGAGTTACCTCTATTTAGTGATGTCCTCGTAGAGGACAGCCTTGTGTGGCTGGAACTATCTCTATTTTAGTGATGTAGGCCATGTATATTTTGTGTGGCTGGAGCTATCTCTATTTTAGTGATGTAGGCCATGTATATTTTGTGTGGCTGGAGCTATCTCTATTTTAGTGATGTAGTCCATGTATATTTTATGTGGCTGGAGGTATCTCTATTTTAGCGATGTCTTCTTCTACCTTTTCAGCTCCCTGTGGAGCATAGGTCTTCAACAAACACTTTCAGCTCCATGTGGAGCATAGGTCTTCAACAAACACTTTCAACTCTCTGTGGAGCATAGGTCTTCAACAAACACTTTCAACTCTCTGTGGAGCATAGGTCTTCAACAAACACTTTCAGCTCCATGTGGAGCATAGGTCTTCAACAAACACTTTCAGCTCCCTGTGGAGCATAGGTCTTCAACAAACACTTTCAACTCCCTGTGGAACATAGGTCTTTAACAAACACTTTCAGCTCCCTGTGGAGCATAGGTCTTCACCAAACACTTTCAGCTCCCTGTGGAGCATAGGTCTTCAACAAACACTTTCAACTCCTGTGGAGCATAGGTCTTTAACAAACACTTTCAGCTCCCTGTGGAGCATAGGTCTTCAACAAACACTTTTAGCTCCCTGTGGAGCATAGGTCTTCAACAAACACTTTCAGCCTCCTGTGGAGCATAGGTCTTCAACAAACACTTTCATCTTCCTGTGGAGCATAGGTCTTCAACAAACACTTTCATCTCCCTGTGGAGCATAGGTCTTCAACAAACACTTTTAGCTCCCTGTGGAGCATACGTCTTCAACAACACTTTCAGCTCCCTGTGGAGCATAGGTCTTCAACAAACACTTTCCCAGTCGTTCTGTTTCTTGCCATTTTTTTAAGATCATTCCATGTCTTCCCCATCATCTTCATCTCTGCTTCTATCTGTCTTCTCCAAGAATTCCTTGGTCTTCCTCTTTGTCTTTTCCCTGGGGATTCAAAAAAGGGCCTGTTGTGTAATACTCTCAGTTGGCTTCCGTAGTGTGTGTCCTATCCAGCGCCATCATCTTCGCTGTATCTCTTTATCCACTGGTGTTTGACTGGTACATTTCCATAATTCTATGTTAGTTATTTTGTCCTGCCATTTCCATCCTTTTATCCTGCGTAAGCATCCATTAATGAAAGTCTGTATCTTCGTGATTGTTAATTTGTTGTTCTCCATGTTTCATAGCCATATAATAGGGCCGCATTAACATTGGAGTTGAAAATTGTTATTTTTTTTATTTAACCTAATTTCTTTGGATTTCCATATGTTCCCAGTGCAATGAAAGCTCCTCTTGCTTTGATATCCTTATTTTGGTATCATTTTCTGTTCCTCCCTCTTTATCTATATTACTGCCCAGATATATGTAAGATTGTACATCTAATAGAGGTAATTCTCCTAGTTTTATTTGGTTATTGCCAACTGTATTAATTCTCATAATGTTGGTCTTATCTCTATTAATCTTCAGTCCTAGCTGTTGTGATCTCTCATCAAGTGACCACTGGATTCCATTTCTGTTGTTTTGAGTTATTTCAAAATCCAATCTATGGCCAGTAGAAAGAGAAATGGATTTTAGTGATGTAGTCCATGTATATTTGTGTGGCTGGAGTTACCTCTATTTTAGTGATGTAGTCCATGTATATTTTGTGTGGCTGGAGTTACCTCTATTTTAGTGATGTAGTCCATGTATATTTTGTGTGGTTGGAGTTACCTCTATTTTAGTGATGTAGTCCATGTATATTTTGTGTGGATGGAGTTGCCTCTATTTTAGTGATGTAGTCCATGTATATTTTGTGTGGCTGGAGCTATCTCTATTTTAGTGATGTAGTCCATGTATATTTTATGTGGCTGGAGGTATCTCTATTTTAGCGATGTCTTCTTCTACCTTTTCAGCTCCCTGTGGAGCATAGGTCTTCAACAAACACTTTCAACTCCCTGTGGAGCATAGGTCTTTAACAAACACTTTCAGCTCCCTGTGGAGCATAGGTCTTCACCAAACACTTTCAGCTCCCTGTGGAGCATAGGTCTTCAACAAACACTTTCAACTCCCTGTGGAGCATAGGTCTTTAACAAACACTTTCAGCTCCCTGTGGAGCATAGGTCTTCACCAAACATTTTCAGCTCCCTGTGGAGCATAGGTCTTCAACAAACACTTTCAACTCCCTGTGGAGCATAGATCTTCAACAAACACTTTTAGCTCCCTGTGGAGCATAGGTCTTCAACAAACACTTTAGCTCCCTGTGGAGCATAGGTCTTCAACAAACACTTTCAGCTTCCTGTGGAGCATAGGTCTTCAACAAACACTTTCATCTTCCTGTGGAGCACAGGTCTTCAACAAACACTTTCATCTCCCTGTGGAGCATAGGTCTTCAACAAACACTTTTAGCTCCCTGTGGAGCATAGGTCTTCAACAACACTTTCAGCTCCCTGTGGAGCATAGGTCTTCAACAAACACTTTCCCAGTCGTTCTGTTTCTTGCCATTCTTTTAAGATCATTCCATGTCTTCCCCATCATCTTCATCTCTGCTTCTATCTGTATTCTCCAAGAATTCCTTGGTCTTCCTCTTTGTCTTTTCCCCTGGGGATTCCAAAAAGGGCCTGTTGTGTAATACTCTCAGTTGGCTTCCGTAGTGTGTGTCCTATCCAGCGCCATCATCTTCGCTGTATCTCTTTATCCACTGGTGTTTGACTGGTACATTTCCATAATTCTATGTTAGTTATTTTGTCCTGCCATTTCCATCCTTTTATCCTGCGTAAGCATCCATTAATGAAAGTCTGTATCTTCGTGATTGTTAATTTTGTAGTTCTCCATGTTTCATAGCCATATAATAGGGCCGCATTAACATTGGAGTTGAAAATTGTTATTTTTTTTTATTTAACCTAATTTCTTTGGATTTCCATATGTTTCCCAGTGCAATGAAAGCTCCTCTTGCTTTGATATCCTTATTTTGGTATCATTTTCTGTTCCTCCCTCTTTATCTATATTACTGCCCAGATATATGCAAGATTGTACATCTAATAGAGGTAATTCTCCTAGTTTTATTTGGTTATTGCCAACTGTATTAATTCTCATAATGTTGGTCTTATCTCTATTAATCTTCAGTCCTAGCTGTTGTGATCTCTCATCAAGTGACCACTGGATTCCATTTCTGTTGTTTTGAGTTATTTTCAAAATCCAATCTATGGCCAGTAGAAAGAGAAATGGATTTTAGTGATGTAGTCCATGTATATTTTGTGTGGCTGGAGTTACCTCTATTTTAGTGATGTAGTCCATGTATATTTTGTGTGGCTGGAGTTACCTCTATTTTAGTGATGTAGTCCATGTATATTTTGTGTGGTTGGAGTTACCTCTATTTTAGTGATGTAGTCCATGTATATTTTGTGTGGCTGGAGTTATCTCTATTTTAGTGATATAGTCCATGTATATTTTGTGTGGCTGGAGTTACATCTATTTTAGTGATGTAGTCCATGTATATTTTGTGTGGTTGGAGTTACCTCTATTTTAGTGATGTAGTCCATGTATATTTTGTGTGGCTGGAGTTACCTCTATTTTAGTGATGTAGTCCATGTATATTTTGTGTGGCTGGAGTTACCTCTATTTTAGTGATGTAGTCCATGTATATTTTGTGTGGCTGGAGTTACCTCTATTTTAGTTATTTAGCCCATGTACATTTTGTGTGGCTGGCGTTACCTCTATTTTAGTGATGTAGTCCATGTATATTTTGTGTGTTTGGAGTTACCTCTATTTTAGTGATGTAGTCCATGTATATTTTGTGTGGCTGGAGTTACCTCTATTTTAGTGATTTAGCCCATGTATATTTTGTGTGTTTGGAGTTACCTCTATTTTAGTGATGTAGTCCATGTATATTTTGTGTGGATGGAGTTACCTCTATTTTAGTGATGTAGTCCATGTATATTTTGTGTGGCTGGAGCTATCTCTATTTTAGTGATGTAGTCCATGTATATTTTATGTGGCTGGAGGTATCTCTATTTTAGCGATGTCTTCTTCTACCTTTTCAGCTCCCTGTGGAGCATAGGTCTTCAACAAACACTTTCAACTCCCTGTGGAGCATAGGTCTTTAACAAACACTTTCAGCTCCCTGTGGAGCATAGGTCTTCACCAAACACTTTCAGCTCCCTGTGGAGCATAGGTCTTCAACAAACACTTTCAACTCCCTGTGGAGCATAGGTCTTTAACAAACACTTTCAGCTCCCTGTGGAGCATAGGTCTTCACCAAACATTTTCAGCTCCCTGTGGAGCATAGGTCTTCAACAAACACTTTCAACTCCCTGTGGAGCATAGGTCTTCAACAAACACTTTTAGCTCCCTGTGGAGCATAGGTCTTCAACAAACACTTTTAGCTCCCTGTGGAGCATAGGTCTTCAACAAACACTTTCAGCTTCCTGTGGAGCATAGGTCTTCAACAAACACTTTCATCTTCCTGTGGAGCACAGGTCTTCAACAAACACTTTCATCTCCCTGTGGAGCATAGGTCTTCAACAAACACTTTTTGCTCCCTGTGGAGCATAGGTCTTCAACAACACTTTCAGCTCCCTGTGGAGCATAGGTCTTCAACAAACACTTTCCCAGTCGTTCTGTTTCTTGCCATTCTTTTAAGATCATTCCATGTCTTCCCCATCATCTTCATCTCTGCTTCTATCTGTCTTCTCCAAGAATTCCTTGGTCTTCCTCTTTGTCTTTTCCCCTGGGGATTCCAAAAAGGGCCTGGGCCTGTTGTGTAATACTCTCAGTTGGCTTCCGTAGTGTGTGTCCTATCCAGCGCCATCATCTTCGCTGTATCTCTTTATCCACTGGTGTTTGACTGGTACATTTCCATAATTCTATGTTAGTTATTTTGTCCTGCCATTTCCATCCTTTTATCCTGCGTAAGCATCCATTAATGAAAGTCTGTATCTTCGTGATTGTTAATTTTGTAGTTCTCCATGTTTCATAGCCATATAATAGGGCCGCATTAACATTGGAGTTGAAATTGTTATTTTTTTTATTTAACCTAATTTCTTTGGATTTCCATATGTTTCCCAGTGCAATGAAAGCTCCTCTTGCTTTGATATCCTTATTTTGGTATCATTTCTGTTCCTCCCTCTTTATCTATATTACTGCCCAGATATATGCAAGATTGTACATCTAATAGAGGTAATTCTCCTAGTTTTATTTGGTTATTGCCAACTGTATTAATTCTCATAATGTTGGTCTTATCTCTATTAATCTTCAGTCCTAGCTGTTGTGATCTCTCATCAAGTGACCACTGGATTCCATTTCTGTTGTTTTGAGTTATTTTCAAAATCCAATCTATGGCCAGTAGAAAGAGAAATGGATTTTAGTGATGTAGTCCATGTATATTTTGTGTGGCTGGAGTTACCTCTATTTTAGTGATGTAGTCCATGTATATTTTGTGTGGCTGGAGTTACCTCTATTTTAGTGATGTAGTCCATGTATATTTTGTGTGGTTGGAGTTACCTCTATTTTAGTGATGTAGTCCATGTATATTTTGTGTGGCTGGAGTTACCTCTATTTTAGTGATGTAGTCCATGTATATTTTGTGTGGCTGGAGTTACCTCTATTTTAGTGATATAGTCAATGTATATTTTGTGTGGCTGGAGTTACCTCTATTTTAGTGATTTAGCCCATGTACATTTTGTGAAGCTGGAGTTACCTCTATTTTAGTGATGTAGTCCATGTATATTTTGTGTGTTTGGAGTTACCTCGATTTTAGTGATGTAGTCCATGTATATTTTGTGTGGCTGGAGTTACCTCTATTTTAGTGATGTAGTCCATGTATATTTTGTGTGGCTGGAGTTACCTCTATTTAGTGATTTAGCCCATGTACATTTTGTGTGGCTGTAGTTACCTCTATTTTAGTGATGTAGTCCATGTATATTTTGTGTGTTTGGAGTTACCTCTATTTTAGTGATGTAGTCCATGTATATTTTGTGTGGCTGGAGTTACCTCTATTTTAGTGATTTAGCCCATGTATATTTTGTGTGTTTGGAGTTACCTCTATTTTAGTGATGCAGTCCATGTATATTTTGTGTGGCTGGAGTTACCTCTATTTTAGTGATGTAGTCCATGTATATTTTGTGTGGCTGGAGTTACCTCTATTTTAGTGATGTAGTCCATGTACATTTTGTGTGGCTGGAGTTACCTCTATTTTAGTGATGTAGTCCATGTATATTTTGTGTGGTTGGAGTTATCGCTATTTTAGTGATGTAGTCCATGAATATTTTGTGTGGCTGGAGTTACCTCTATTTTAGTGATGTAGTCCGTGTATATTTTGTGTGGCTGGAGTTACCTCTATTTTAGTGATGTAGTCCATGTATACTTTGTGTGGCTGGAGTTACCTCTATTTTTAGTGATGTAGTCCATGTATACTTTGTGTAGCTGGAGTTACCTCTATTTTAGTGATGTAGTCCATGTATATTTTGTGTGGCTGGAGTTATCTCTAATTTAGTGATGTAGTCCATGTATATTTTGTGTGTCTGGAGTTACCTCTATTTTAGTGACGTAGTCCATGTATATTATGTTTGTGGCTGGAGTTACCTCTATTTTAGTGATGTAGTCCATGTATATTTTGTGTGGCTGGAGTTACTTCTATTTTAGTGATGTAGTCCATGTATATATTGTGTGGTTGGAGTTACCTCTATTTTAGTGATGTAGTCCATGTATATTTTGTGTGGCTGGAGTTACATGTATTTTAGTGATTTAGTCCATGTATATTTTGTGTGGCTGGAGTTACCTCTATTTTAGTGATGTAGTACATGTACATATTGTGTGGTTGGAGTTGCCTCTATTTTATTGATTTAGTCCATGTATATTTTGTGTGGTTGGAGTTATCGCTATTTTAGTGATGTAGTCCATGAATATTTTGTGTGGCTGGAGTTACCTCTATTTTAGTGATGTAGTCCGTGTATATTTTGTGTGGCTGGAGTTACCTCTATTTTAGTGATGTAGTCCATGTATACTTTGTGTGGCTGGAGTTACCTCTATTTTAGTGATGTAGTCCATGTATACTTTGTGTAGCTGGAGTTACCTCTATTTTAGTGATGTAAGCCATGTATATTTTGTGTGGATGGAGTTACCTCTATTTTAGTGATGTAGTCCATGTATACTTTGTGTGGCTGGAGTTACCTCCTTTTTAGTGATGTAGTCCATGTATACTTTGTGTAGCTGGAGTTACCTCTATTTTAGTGATGTAGTCCATGTATATTTTGTGTGGCTGGAGTTACCTCTATTTTAGTGATGTAGTCCGTGTATATTTTGTGTAGCTGGAGTTACCTCTATTTTAGTGATGTAGTCCATGTATACTTTGTGTGGCTGGAGTTACCTCTATTTTAATGATGTAGTCCATGTATACTTTGTGTAGCTGGAGTTACCTCTATTTTAGTGATGTAGTCCATGTATATTTTGTGTGGTTGGAGTTACCTCTATTTTAGTGATGTAGCCCATGTATATTTTGTGTGGCTGGAGTTATCTCTATTTAGTGATATAGCCCATGTATATTTTGTGTGGCTGGAGTTACCTCTATTTTAGTGATGTAGTCCATGTATATTTTGTGTGGTTGGAGTTACCTCTATTTTAGTGATGTAGTCCATGTATATTTTGTGTGGCTGGAGTTACCTCTATTTTAGTGATGTAGTCCATGTATATTTTGTGTGGCTGGAGTTACCTCTATTTTAGTGATATAGTCAATGTATATTTTGTGTGGCTGGATTACCTCTATTTTAGTGATTTAGCCCATGTACATTTTGTGTGGTTGGAATTGCCTCTATTTTAGTGATGTAGTCCATGTATATTTTGTGTGGCTGGAGTTATCTCTAATTTAGTGATGTAGTCCATGTATATTTTGTGTGTCTGGAGTTACCTCTATTTTAGTGACGTAGTCCATGTATATTATGTTTGTGGCTGGAGTTACCTCTATTTTAGTGATGTAGTCCATGTATATTTTGTGTGGCTGGAGTTACCTCTATTTTAGTGATGTAGTCCATGTATATTTTGTGTGCCTGGAGTTACCTCTATTTTAGTGATGTAGTCCATGTATATTTTGTGTGCCTGGAGTTACCTCTATTTTAGTGATGTAGTCCATGTATATTTTGTGTGGCTGGAGTTTCCTCTATTTTAGTGATGTAGTCCATGTATATTTTGTGTGGCTGGAGTTTCCTCTATTTTAGTGATGTAGTCCATCTATCTATAATGTGAATAGTAAGGGAGAGATAAGATAGTAAGGGGAGATAAAACACATCCTCTCTGACTCCATCATTTAAAAAGACCAGCATTAGTTCTGACCAAACTTTCACAATTATTAAACAACACTGTCTAACAACGGTCTTTTCACTCCATGTTTCTCCAGTTATTTCCTGTTTACTCTAACGAATGTCTTCTATTGGCTCTATAAAGGCAACATTTATTTCCTTTTGATGTTTCATATGTTTGTAGTTTTATTTCCATATTTTGAGGTTAAGTGCCATTGACTTATTAACCTCATTATTATTCTATAATAAGTATTTGTTCTCTCACTTATAATAGGTGGTATTTTGTTCTCTCACTTATAATAGGTGGTATTTTCTTCTCTCACTTATAATAGGTGGTATTTTCTTCTCTCACTTATAATAGGTGGTATTTTCTTCTCTCACTTATAATAGGTGGTATTTTCTTCTCTCACTTACAATAGGTGGTATTTTCTTCTCTCACTTATAATAGGTGTATTTTCTTCTCTCACTTATAATAGGAAGTATTTTGTTCTCTCACTTATTATAGGAAGCATTATCTTCTCTCACTTATTATAGGAAGCATTTTCTTCTCTCACTTATTATAGGATGCATTTTCTTCTCTCACTTATTATAGGAAGCATTTTGTTCTCTCACTTATTATAGGAAGCATTTTGTTCTCTCACTTATTATAGGAAGCATTTTGTTCTCTCACTTATTATAGGAAGCATTTTGTTCTCTCACTTATTATAGGAAGCATTTTGTTCTCTCACTTATTATAGGAAGCATTTTGTTCTCTCACTTATTATAGGAAGCATTTTGTTCTCTCACTTATTATAGGAAGCATTTTGTTCTCTCACTTATTATACGAAGCATTTTGTTCTCTCACTTTATTATAGGAATTATTTCTTCTCTCACTTATTATAGGAAGCATTTTGTTCTCTCACTTATTATAGGAAACATTTTGTTCTCTCACTTCTAATAGGAGGCATTTTGTTCTCTCACTTCTAATAGGAGGCATTTTGTTCTCTCACTTCTAATAGGAGGCATTTTGTTCTCTCACTTCTAATAGGAAGTATTTTGTTCTCTCACTTCTAATAGGAGGCATTTTGTTCTCTCACTTATTATAGGAAGCATTTTGTTCTCTCACTTCTAATAGGAAGCATTTTGTTCTCTCACTTATTATAGGAAACATTTTGTTCTCTCACTTATTATAGGAAGCATTTTGTTCTCTCACTTATAATAGGAAGCATTTTGTTGTCTCACTTATTATAGGAAGCATTTTGTTCTCTCACTTATTATAGGAAGCATTTTGTTCTCTCACTTATTATAGGAAGCATTTTGTTCTCTCACTTATTATAGGAAGCATTTTGTTCTCTCACTTATAATAGGAAGCATTTTGTTGTCTCACTTATTATAGGAAGCATTTTGTTCTCTCACTTATTATAGGAAGCATTTTCTTCTCTCACTTATTATAGGAAGCATTATCTTCTCTCACTTATTATAGGAAGCATTTTGTTCTCTCACTTATTATAGGAAGCATTTTGTTCTCTCACTTATAATAGGAAGCATTTTGTTGTCTCACTTATTATAGGAAGCATTTTGTTCTCTCACTTATAATGGGAAGCATTTTCTTCTCTCACTTATTATAGGAAGCATTTTGTTCTCTCACTTATTATAGGAAGCATTTTCTTCTCTCACTTATTATAGGAAGCATTTTGTTCTCTCACTTATTATAGGAAGCATTTTGTTCTCTCACTTATTATAGGAAGTATTTTGTTCTCTCACTTATTATAGGAAGCATTTTGTTCTCTCACTTATTATAGGAAGCATTTTGTTCTCTCACTTATTATAGGAAGCATTTTGTTCTCTCACTTATTATAGGAAACATTTTGTTCTCTCACTTATTATAGGAAACATTTTGTTCTCTCACTTCTAATAGGAGGAATTTTGTTCTCTAACTTCTAATAGGAAGTATTTTGTTCTCTAACTTCTAATAGGAAGTATTTTGTTCTCTCACTTATTATAGGAAACATTTTGTTCTTTCACTTATTATAGGAAGCATTTTCTTCTCTCACTTATTATAGGAAGCATTTTGTTCTCACACTTATTATAGGAAACATTTTGTTCTTTCACTTATTATAGAAAGCATTTTGTTCTCTCACTTATTATATGAAGCATTTTGTTCTCTCACTTATTATAGGAAGCATTTTCTTCTCTCACTTATTATAGGAAGCATTTTCTTCTCTCACTTATTAAGGAAACATTTTGTTCTCTCACTTCTAATAGGAGGAATTTTGTTCTCTCACTTCTAATAGGAAGTATTTTGTTCTCTCACTTCTAATAGGAAGCATTTTGTTCTCTCACTTCTAATAGGAGGCATTTTGTTCTCTCACTTATTATATGAAGCATTTTGTTCTCTCACTTATTATAGGAAACATTTTCTTCTCTCACTTATTATAGGAAGCATTTTGTTCTTTCACTTATTATAGGAAGCATTTTGTTCTCTCACTTATTATAGGAAGCATTTTGTTCTCTCACTTATTATAGGAAGCATTTTGTTGTCTCACTTATTATAGGAAACATTTTGTTCTCTCACTTATTATAGGAAGCATTTTGTTGTCTCACTTATTATAGGAAGCATTTTGTTCTCTCACTTATTATAGGAAGCATTTTGTTCTCTCACTTATTATAGGAAGCATTTTGTTCTCTCACTTATTATAGGAAGCATTTTGTTCTCTCACTTATTATAGGAAGCATTTTGTTCTCTCACTTATTATAGGAAACATTTTCTTCTCTCACTTATTATAGGAAGCATTTTGTTCTCACACTTATTATAGGAAGCATTTTGTTCTCTCACTTATTATAGGAAGCATTGTGTGCTCTCACTTATTATAGGAAGCATTTTGTTCTCTCACTTATTATAGGAAGCATTTTTCTCTCTCACTTATTATAGGAAGCATTTTGTTCTCTCACTTATTATAGGAAGCATTTTGTTCTCTCACTTATTATAGAAAGCATTTTGTTCTCTCACTTATTATAGGAAGCATTTTGTTCTCACACTTATTATAGGAAGCATTTTGTTCTCTCACTTATTATAGAAAGCATTTTGTTCTCTCACTTATTATAGGAAGCATTTTGTTCTCTCTTTTATTATAGGAAGCATTGTGTGCTCTCACTTATTATAGGAAGCATTTTCTTCTCTCACTTATTATAGGAAACATTTTGTTCTCTCACTTATTATAGGAAGCATTTTGTTCTCACACTTATTACAGGAAGCATTTTGTTCTCACACTTATTATAGGAAACATTTTCTTCTCTCACTTATTATAGGAAGCAATTTGTTCTCTCACTTCTATAGGAGGCATTTTGTTCTCTCACTTATTATAGGAAGCATTTTGTTCTCTCACTTATTATAGGAAGCATTTTGTTCTTTCACTTATTATAGGAAGCATTTTGTTCTCTCACTTATTATAGGAAGCATTTTGTTCTCTCACTTATTATAGGAAGCATTTGTTGTTCTCTCACTTATTATAGGAAGCATTTTGTTTTTGTTTTCTCACTTATTATAGGAAGCATTTTGTTCTCTCACTTATTATAGGAAGCATTTTGTTCTCACACTTATTATAGGAAGCATTTTGTTCTCACACTTTTTATAGGAAGCATTTTGTTCTTTCACTTATTATAGGAAGCATTTTGTTTTTGTTTTCTCACTTATTATAGGAAGCATTTTGTTTTCTCACTTATTATAGGAAGCATTTTCTTCTCTCACTTATTATAGGAAGCATTTTGTTCTTTCACTTATTATAGGAAACATTTTGTTCTCTCACTTATTATAGGAAGCATTTTGTTCTCACTTATTATAGGAAACATTTTCTTCTCTCACTTATTATAGGAAGCATTTTGTTCTCTCACTTATTATAGGAAGCATTTTGTTCTCTCACTTATTATAGGAAGCATTTTGTTCTTCACTTATTATAGGAAGCATTTTGTTCTCTCACTTATTATAGGAAGCATTTTGTTTTCTCACTTATTATAGGAAGCATTTTGTTCTCTCACTTATTATAGGAAGCATTTTGTTCTCTCACTTATTATAGGAAGCATTTTGTTTCTCTCACTTATTATAGGAAGCATTTTGTTTCTCTCACTTATTATAGGAAGCATTTTGTTCTCTCACTTATTATAGGAAGCATTTTGTTCTCTCACTTATTATAGGAAGCATTTTGTTCTCTCACTTATTATAGGAAGCATTTTGTTCTCTCACTTATTATAGGAAGCATTTTGTTCTCACACTTATTATAGGAAACATTTTGTTCTCTCACTTATTATAGGAAGCATTTTGTTCTCTCACTTATTATAGGAAGCATTTTGTTCTCTCACTTATTATAGGAAACATTTTGTTCTCTCACTTATTATAGGAAGCATTTTGTTCTCTCACTTATTATAGGAAACATTTTGTTCTCTCACTTATTATAGGAAGCATTTTGTTCTCTCACTTATTATAGGAAACATTTGTTCTCTCACTTATTATAGGAAGCATTTTGTTCTCTCACTTATTATAGGAAGCATTTTGTTCTCACACTTATTATAGGAAGCATTTTGTTCTCTCACTTATTATAGGAAGCATTTTGTTCTCACACTTTTTATAGGAAGCATTTTGTTCTCTCACTTATTATAGGAAGCATTTTGGTCTCACTTATTATAGGAAGCATTTTGGTCTTCACTTATTATAGGAGCATTTTGTTCTCTCACTTATTATAGGAAGCATTTTGTTCTCTCACTTATTATAGGAAGCATTTGGTTGTTCTTCACTTATTATAGGAAGCATTTTGTTCTTTCACTTATTATAGGAAGCATTTTGTTCTCTCACTTATTATAGGAAGCATTTGGTTGTTCTTCACTTATTATAGGAAGCATTTTGTTCTCTCACTTATTATAGGAAGCATTTGTTCTCTCACTTATTATAGGAAGTATTTTGTTCTCTCACTTATTATAGGAAGTATTTTGTTCTCTCACTTATTATAGGAAGCATTTTGTTCTTTCACTTATTATAGGAAGCATTTTGTTCTCTCACTTATTATAGGAAGCATTTTGTTCTTTCACTTATTATAGGAAGCATTTTCTTCTCTCACTTATTATAGGAAGCATTTTGTTCTCTCACTTATTATAGGAAACATTTTGTTCTTCACTTATTATAGAAAGCATTTTGTTCTCTCACTTATTATAGGAAGCATTTTGTTCTCTCACTTATTATAGGAAGCATTTTCTTCTCTCACTTATTATAGGAAGCATTTTCTTCTCTCACTTATTGAGGAAACATTTTGTTCTCTCACTTCTTATAGGAGAATTTTGTTCTCTCACTTCTAATAGGAAGCATTTTGTTCTCTCACTTATTATAGGAAGTATTTTGTTCTCTCACTTCTATAGGAAGCATTTTGTTCTCTCACTTATTATAGGAAGCATTTTGTTCTCTCACTTATTATAGGAAGCATTTTGTTCTCTCACTTATTATAGGAAGCATTTTGTTCTCTCACTTATTATAGGAAGCATTTTGTTCTCTCACTTATTATAGGAAATTTTGTTCTCTCACTTATTATAGGAAGCATTTTGTTCTCTCACTTATTATAGGAAGCATTTTGTTCTCTCACTTATTATAGGAAGCATTTTGTTCTCTCACTTATTATAGGAAGCATTTTGTTCTCTCACTTATTATAGGAAGCATTTTGTTCTCTCACTTATTATAGGAAACATTTTGTTCTCTCACTTATTATAGGAAGCATTTTGTTCTCTCACTTATTATAGGAAGCATTTTGTTCTCTCACTTATTATAGGAAGCATTGTGTTCTCTCACTTATTATAGGAAGCATTTTGTTCTCTCACTTATTATAGGAAGCATTTTTCTCTCTCACTTATTATAGGAAGCATTTTGTTCTCTCACTTATTATAGGAAGCATTTTGTTCTCTCACTTATTATAGGAAGCATTGTGTTCTCTCACTTATTATAGGAAGCATTTTGTTCTCTCACTTATTATAGGAAGCATTTTGTTCTCTCACTTATTATAGAAAGCATTTTGTTCTCTCACTTATTATAGGAAGCATTTTGTTCTCTCACTTATTATAGGAAGCATTGTGTTCTCTCACTTATTATAGGAAGCATTTTCTTCTCTCACTTATTATAGGAAGCATTGTGTCTCTCACTTATTATAGGAAGCATTTTGTTTCTCACTTATTATTATAGGAGCATTTTTTGTTCTCTCACTTATTATAGGAAGCATTTTGTTTTTGTTCTCTCACTTATTATAGGAAGCATTTTGTTCTCTCACTTATTATAGGAAGCATTTTGTTCTCTCACTTATTATAGGAAGCATTTTGTTCTCTCACTTTTTATAGGAAGCATTTTGTTCTCTCACTTATTATAGGAAGCATTTTGTTTTTGTTTCTCACTTATTATAGGAAGCATTTTGTTTTCTCACTTATTATAGGAAGCATTTTGTTCTCTCACTTATTATAGGAAGCATTTTGTTCTCTCACTTATTATAGGAAACATTTTCTTCTCTCACTTATTATAGGAAGCATTTTGTTCTCACTTATTATAGGAACATTTTGTTCTCTCACTTATTATAGGAAGCATTTTGTTCTCTCACTTATTATAGGAAGCATTTTGTTCTCTCACTTATTATAGGAAGCATTTTGTTCTTCACTTATTATAGGAAGCATTTTGTTCTCTCACTTATTATAGGAAGCATTTTGTTCTCTCACTTATTATAGGAAGCATTTTGTTCTCTCACTTATTATAGGAAGCATTTTGTTCTCTCACTTATTATAGGAAGCATTTTGTTCTCTCACTTATTATAGGAAGCATTTTGTTCTCTCACTTATTATAGGAAGCATTTTGTTCTCTCACTTATTATAGGAAGCATTTTGTTCTCTCACTTATTATAGGAAGCATTTTGTTTCTCACTTATTATAGGAAACATTTTGTTTCTCACTTATTATAGGAAGCATTTTGTTCTCTCACTTATTATAGGAAGCATTTTGTTCTCTCACTTATTATAGGAAGCATTTTGTTCTCTCACTTATTATAGGAAGCATTTTGTTCTCTCACTTATTATAGGAAGCATTTTGTTCTCTCACTTATTATAGGAAGCATTTTTGTTCTTCACTTATTATAGGAAGCATTTTGTTCTCTCACTTATTATAGGAAGCATTTTGTTCTCTCACTTATTATAGGAAGCATTTTGTTCTCTCACTTATTATAGGAAGCATTTTGTTCTCTCACTTATTATAGGAAGCATTTTGTTCTCTCACTTATTATAGGAAGCATTTTGTTCTCTCACTTATTATAGGAAGCATTTTGTTCTCTCACTTATTATAGGAAGCATTTTGTTCTCTCACTTATTATAGGAAGCATTTGTTCTCTCACTTATTATAGGAAGCATTTTGTTCTCTCACTTATTATAGGAAGCATTTGGTTGTCTTCACTTATTATAGGAAGCATTTTGTTCTCTCACTTATTATAGAAACATTTGTTCTCTCACTTATTATAGGAAGCATTTTGTTCTCTCACTTATAATAGGAAGCATTTTTTTCTCTCACTTATTATAGGAAACATTTTGTTCTTTCACTTATTATAGGAAGCATTTTGTTCTCTCACTTATTATAGGAACATTTTGTTCTTCACTTATTATAGGAAGCATTTTTCTTCTCTCACTTATTATAGGAAGCATTTTGTTCTCTCACTTATTATAGGAAGCATTTTGTTCTCTCACTTATTATAGGAAACATTTTGTTCTTCACTTATTATAGGAAGCATTTTGTTCTCTCACTTATTATAGGAAACATTTTGTTCTTTCACTTATTATAGGAAGCATTTTCTTCTCTCACTTATTATAGGAAGCATTTTGTTCTCACACTTATTATAGGAAACATTTTGTTCTTTCACTTATTATAGAAAGCATTTTGTTCTCTCACTTATTATAGGAAGCATTTTGTTCTCTCACTTATTATAGGAAGCATTTTGTTCTCTCACTTATTATAGGAAGCATTTTGTTCTCTCACTTATTATAGGAAACTTCTTCTCTCACTTATTATAGGAAGCATTTTGTTCTTTCACTTATTATAGGAAGCATTTTGTTCTTTCACTTATTATAGGAAGCATTTTGTTCTCTCACTTATTATAGGAAGCATTTTGTTCTCTCACTTATTATAGGAAGCATTTTGTTCTCTCACTTATTATAGGAAGCATTTTGTTCTCTCACTTATTATAGGAAGCATTTTGTTCTCTCACTTATTATAGGAAGCATTTTGTTCTCTCACTTATTATAGGAAGCATTTTGTTCTCTCACTTATTATAGGAAGCATTTTGTTCTCTCACTTATTATAGGAAGCATTTTGTTCTCTCACTTATTATAGGAAGCATTTTGTTCTCTCACTTATTATAGGAAGCATTTGTTCTCTCACTTATTATAGGAAGCATTTTGTTCTCTCACTTATTATAGGAAGCATTGTTGCTCTCACTTATTATAGGAAGCATTTTGTTCTCTCACTTATTATAGGAAGCATTTTGTCTCTCTCACTTATTATAGGAAGCATTTTGTTCTCTCACTTATTATAGGAAGCATTTTGTTCTCTCACTTATTATAGGAAAGCATTTTGTTCTCACACTTATTATAGGAAGCATTTTGTTCTCTCACTTATTATAGGAAGCATTGTGTTCTCTCACTTATTATAGGAAGCATTTTGTTCTCTCACTTATTATAGGAAGCATTTTCTCTCTCACTTATTATAGGAAGCATTTTTGTTCTCTCACTTATTATAGGAAGCATTTTGTTCTCTCACTTATTATAGGAAGCATTTTGTTCTCTCACTTATTATAGGAAGCATTTTGTTCTCTCACTTATTATAGGAAGCATTTTGTTCTCTCACTTATTATAGGAAGCATTTTGTTCTCTCACTTATTATAGAAAGCATTTTGTTCTCACACTTATTATAGAAAGCATTTTGTTCTCTCACTTATTATAGGAAGCATTTTGTTCTCTCACTTATTATAGGAGGCATTTTGTTCTCTCACTTATTATAGGAAGCATTTTGTTCTCTCACTTATTATAGGAAGCATTTTCTTCTCTCACTTATTATAGGAAGCATTTTGTTCTTTCACTTATTATAGGAAGCATTTTGTTCTCTCACTTATTATAGGAAGCATTTTGTTCTCTCACTTATTATAGGAAGCATTTTGTTGTCTCACTTATTATAGGAAACATTTTGTTCTCTCACTTATTATAGGAAGCATTTTGTTCTCTCACTTATTATAGGAAGCATTTTGTTCTCTCACTTATTATAGGAAGCATTTTGTTCTCTCACTTATTATAGGAAGCATTTTGTTCTCTCACTTATTATAGGAAGCATTTTGTTCTCTCACTTATTATAGGAAGCATTTTGTTCTCTCACTTATTATAGGAAGCATTTTGTTCTCTCACTTATTATAGGAAGCATTTGTTCTCTCACTTCTAATAGGAAGCATTTTGTTCTCTCACTTCTAATAGGAAGCATTTTGTTCTCTCACTTCTAATAGGAAGCATTTTGTTCTCTCACTTATTTATAGGAAGCATTTTGTTCTCTCACTTATTATAGGAAACATTTTGTTCTCTCACTTATAATAGGAAGCATTTTGTTCTCTCACTATTATAGGAAGCATTTTGTTCTCTCACTTATTATAGGAAGCATTTTGTTCTCTCACTATTATAGGAAGCATTTTGTTCTCTCACTTATTATAGGAGGCATTTTTCTCTCTCACTTATTATAGGAAGCATTTTGTTCTCTCACTTATTATAGGAAGCATTTGTTCTCTCACTTATTATAGGAAGCATTTTGTTCTCTCACTTATTATAGGAAGCATTTTGTTCTCTCACTTATTATAGGAAACATTTTGTTCTCTCACTTATTATAGGAAGCATTTTGTTCTCTCACTTATTATAGGAAGCATTTTGTTCTCTCACTTATTATAGGAAGCATTTTGTTCTCTCACTTATTATAGGAAGCATTTTGTTCTCTCACTTATTATAGGAAGCAATTTGTTCTCTCACTTATTATAGGAAGCATTTTGTTCTCTCACTTATTATAGGAAGCATTTTGTTCTCTCACTTATTATAGGAAGCATTTTGTTCTCTCACTTATTATAGGAAGCATTTTGTTCTCTCACTTATTATAGGAAGCATTGTGTTCTCTCACTTATTATAGGAAGCATTTTGTTCTCTCACTTATTATAGGAAGCATTTTCTCTCTCACTTATTATAGGAAGCATTTTTCTCTTCTCTCACTTATTATAGGAAGCATTTTGTTCTCTCACTTATTATAGGAAGCATTTTTCTCTCTCACTTATTATAGGAAGCATTTTGTTCTCTCACTTATTATAGGAAGCATTTTGTTCTCTCACTTATTATAGGAAGCATTTTGTTCTCTCACTTATTATAGAAGCATTTTGTTCTCTCACTTATTATAGGAAGCATTTTGTTCTCTCACTTATTATAGGAAGCATTTTGTTCTCTCACTTATTATAGGAAGCATTTTGTTCTCTCACTTATTATAGGAAGCATTTTGTTCTCTCACTTATTATAGGAAGCATTTGTTGTTCTTCACTTATTATAGGAAGCATTTTGTTCTCTCACTTATTATAGGAAGCATTTTGTTCTCTCACTTATTATAGGAAGCATTTTGTTCTCTCACTATTATAGGAAGCATTTTGTTCTCTCACTTATTATAGGAAACATTTTGTTCTCTCACTTATTATAGGAAGCATTTTGTTCTCTCACTTATTATAGGAACATTTTGTTCTCTCACTTATTATAGGAAGCATTTTGTTCTCTCACTTATTATAGGAAGCATTTTGTTCTCTCACTTATTATAGGAAGCATTTTGTTCTCTCACTTATTATAGGAAGCATTTTGTTCTCTCACTTATTATAGGAAGCATTTTGTTCTCTCACTTATTATAGGAAGCATTTTGTTCTCTCACTTATTATAGGAAGCATTTTCTTCTCTCACTTATTATAGGAAGCATTTTGTTCTCTCACTTATTATAGGAAACATTTTGTCCTTCACTTATTATAGAAAGCATTTTGTTCTCTCACTTATTATAGGAAGCATTTTGTTCTCTCACTTATTATAGGAAGCATTTTGTTCTCTCACTTATTATAGGAAGCATTTTGTTCTCTCACTTATTATAGGAAACATTTTTTCTCTCACTTATTATAGGAAGCATTTGTTCTTTCACTTATTATAGGAAGCATTTTGTTCTTTCACTTATTATAGGAAGCATTTTGTTCTCTCACTTATTATAGGAGCATTTTTGTCTCACTTATTATAGGAAGCATTTTGTTCTCTCACTTATTATAGGAAGCATTTTGTTCTCTCACTTATTATAGGAAGCATTTTGTTCTCACTTATTATAGGAAGCATTTTGTTCTCTCACTTATTATAGGAAGCATTTTGTTCTCTCACTTATTATAGGAAGCATTTTGTTCTCTCACTTATTATAGGAAGCATTTTGTTCTCTCACTTATTATAGGAAACATTTTGTTCTCTCACTTATTATAGGAAGCATTTTGTTCTCTCACTTATTATAGGAAGCATTTGTTCTCTCACTTATTATAGGAAGCATTTTTGTGTCTCTCACTTATTATAGGAAGCATTTTGTTCTCTCACTTATTATAGGAAGCATTTATCTCCTCACTTATTATAGGAAGCATTTTGTTCTCTCACTTATTATAGGAAGCATTTTGTTCTCTCACTTATTATAGAAAGCATTTTGTTCTCTCACTTATTATAGGAAGCATTTTGTTCTCTCACTTATTATAGGAAGCATTGTGTTCTCTCACTTATTATAGGAAGCATTTTGTTCTCTCACTTATTATAGGAAGCATTTTCTCTCTCACTTATTATAGGAAGCATTTTGTTCTCTCACTTATTATAGGAAGCATTTTGTTCTCTCACTTATTATAGGAAGCATTTTGTTCTCTCACTTATTATAGGAAGCATTTTGTTCTCTCACTTATTATAGGAAGCATTTTGTTCTCTCACTTATTATAGGAAGCATTTTGTTCTCTCACTTATTATAGGAAGCATTTTGTTCTCTCACTTATTATAGAAAGCATTTTTTTCTCTCACTTATTATAGGAAGCATTTTGTTCTCTCACTTATTATAGGAAGCATTTTGTTCTCTCACTTATTATAGGAAGCATTTTGTTCTCTCACTTATTATAGGAAGCATTTTGTTCTCTCACTTATTATAGGAAGCATTTTGTTCTCTCACTTATTATAAGGAAGCATTTTGTTCTCTCACTTATTATAGGAAGCATTTTGTTCTCTCACTTATTATAGGAAGCATTTTGTTCTCTCACTTATTATAGGAAATTTTGTTCTCTCACTTATTATAGGAAGCATTTTGTTCTCTCACTTATTATAGGAAGCATTTTGTTCTCTCACTTATTATAGGAAGCATTTTGTTCTTCACTTATTATAGGAAGCATTTTGTTCTCTCACTTATTATAGGAAGCATTTTGTTCTCTCACTTATTATAGGAAGCATTTTGTTCTCTCACTTATTATAGGAAGCATTTTGTCTCTCACTTATTATAGGAAACATTTTGTTCTCTCACTTATTATAGGAAGCATTTTGTTCTCTCACTTATTATAGGAAGCATTTTGTTCTCTCACTTATTATAGGAAGCATTTTGTTCTCTCACTTATTATAGGAAGCATTTTGTTCTCTCACTTATTATAGGAAACATTTTGTTCTCTCACTTATTATAGGAAGCATTTTGTTCTCTCACTTATTATAGGAAGCATTTTGTTCTCTCACTTATAATAGGAGGCATTTTGTTCTCTCACTTATTATAGGAATATTTTGTTCTCTCACTTATTATAGGAAGCATTTTGTTCTCTCACTTATTATAGGAAGCATTTTGTTCTCTCACTTATTATAGGAAGCATTTTGTTCTCTCACTTATTATAGGAAGCATTTTGTTCTCTCACTTATTATAGGAAGCATTTTGTTGTCTCACTTATTATAGGAAGCATTTTGTTCTCTCACTTATTATAGGAAGCATTTTGTTCTCTCACTTATTATAGGAAGCATTTTGTTCTCTCACTTATTATAGGAAGCATTTTGTTCTCTCACTTATTATAGGAAGCATTTTGTTCTCTCACTTATTATAGGAAGCATTTTGTTCTCTCACTTATTATAGGAAGCATTTTGTTCTCTCACTTATTATAGGAAGCATTTTGTTCTCTCACTTATTATAGGAAGCATTTGTTCTTCTTATTATTTTTTTTGTTCTCTCACTTATTATAGGAAGCATTTGTTCTCTCACTTATTATAGGAAGCATTGTGTTCTCTCACTTATTATAGGAAGCATTTTGTTCTCTCACTTATTATAGGAAGCATTTTTTCTCTCACTTATTATAGGAAGCATTTTCTCTCTCACTTATTATAGGAAGCATTTTGTTCTCTCACTTATTATAGGAAGCATTGTGTTCTCTCACTTATTATAGGAAGCATTTTGTTCTCTCACTTATTATAGGAAGCATTTTGTTCTCTCACTTATTATAGGAAGCATTTTGTTCTCTCACTTATTATAGGAAGCATTTTGTTCTCTCACTTATTATAGAAAGCATTTTGTTCTCTCACTTATTATAGGAAGCATTTTGTTCTCTCACTTATTATAGGAAGCATTGTGTTCTCTCACTTATTATAGGAAGCATTTTGTTCTCTCACTTATTATAGGAAACATTTTGTTCTCTCACTTATTATAGGAAGCATTTTTTTCTCTCACTTATTATAGGAAGCATTTTGTTCTCACACTTATTATAGGAAGCATTTTGTTCTTCACTTATTATAGGAACATTTGTTCTCTCACTTATTATAGGAAGCATTTTGTTCTCTCACTTATTATAGGAAGCATTTTGTTCTCTCACTTATTATAGGAAGCATTTTGTTCTCTCACTTATTATAGGAAGCATTTTTTCTCTCACTTATTATAGGAAGCATTTTGTTCTCTCACTTATTATAGGAAGCATTTTGTTCTCTCACTTATTATAGGAAGCATTTTGTTCTCTCACTTATTATAGGAAGCATTTTGTTCTCTCACTTATTATAGGAAGCATTTTGTTCTCTCACTTATTATAGGAAGCATTTTGTTCTCTCACTTATTATAGGAAGCATTTTGTTCTCTCACTTATTATAGGAAACATTTTGTTCTCTCACTTATTATAGGAAGCATTTTGTTCTCTCACTTATTATAGGAAGCATTTTGTTCTCTCACTTATTATAGGAAGCATTTTCTTCTCTCACTTATTATAGGAAGCATTTTGTTCTCTCACTTATTATAGGAACATTTTGTTCTCTCACTTATTATAGGAAGCATTTTGTTCTCTCACTTATTATAGGAAGCATTTTTCTCTCATTACTAATAGGAGGCATTTTGTTCTCTCACTTATTATAGGAAGCATTTTGTTCTCTCACTTATTATAGGAAGCATTTTGTTCTCTCACTTATTATAGGAAGCATTTTGTTCTCTCACTTATTATAGGAAGCATTTTGTTCTCTCACTTATTATAGGAAGCATTTTGTTCTCTCACTTATTATAGGAAGCATTTTGTTCTCTCACTTATTATAGGAAGCATTTTGTTCTCTCACTTATTATAGGAAGCATTTTGTTCTCTCACTTATTATAGGAAGCATTTTTCTCTCACTCACTTTTATAGGAAGCATTTTCTCTCTCACTTATTATAGGAAGCATTTTGTTGTTCTCACTTATTATAGGAAGCATTTTGTTCTCTCACTTATTATAGGAAGCATTTTGTTCTCTCACTTATTATAGGAAGCATTTTGTTCTCTCACTTATTATAGGAAGCATTTTGTTCTCTCACTTATTATAGGAAGCATTTTGTTCTCTCACTTATTATAGGAAGCATTTTGTTCTCTCACTTATTATAGGAAGCATTTTGTTCTCTCACTTATTATAGGAAGCATTTTGTTCTCTCACTTATTATAGGAAGCATTTTGTTCTCTCACTTATTATAGGAAGCATTTTGTTCTCTCACTTATTATAGGAGCATTTTGTTCTCTCACTTATTATAGGAAGCATTTTGTTCTCTCACTTATTATAGGAAGCATTTTGTTCTCTCACTTATTATAGGAAGCATTTTGTTCTCTCACTTATTATAGGAAGCATTTTGTTCTCTCACTTATTATAGGAAGCATTTTGTTCTCTCACTTATTATAGGAAGCATTTTGTTCTCTCACTTATAGGAAGCATTTTGTTCTCACACTTATTATAGGAAGCATTTTGTTCTCTCACTTATTATAGGAAACATTTTGTTCTCTCACTTATTATAGGAGGCATTTTGTTCTCTCACTTATTATAGGAAGCATTTTGTTCTCTCACTTATTATAGGAAGTATTTGTTCTCTCACTTATTATAGGAAGCATTTTGTTCTCTCACTTATTATAGGAAGCATTTGTTCTCTCACTTATTATAGGAAGCATTTTGTTCTCTCACTTATTATAGGAAGCATTTGTTCTCTCACTTATTATAGGAAGCATTTTGTTCTCTCACTTATTATAGGAAGCATTTTGTTCTCTCACTTATTATAGGAAGCATTTTGTTCTTTCACTTATTATAGGAAGCATTTTGTTCTCTCACTTATTATAGGAAGCATTTTGTTCTCTCACTTATTATAGGAAGCATTTTGTTCTCTCACTTATTATAGGAAGCATTTTGTTCTCTCACTTATTATAGGAAGCATTTTGTTCTCTCACTTATTATAGGAAGCATTTTGTTCTCTCACTTATTATAGGAAGCATTTGTTCTCTCACTTATTATAGGAAGCATTTTGTTCTCTCACTTATTATAGGAAGCATTTTGTTCTTTCACTTATTATAGGAAGCATTTTGTTCTCTCACTTATTATAGGAAGCATTTTGTTCTCTCACTTATTATAGGAAGCATTTTGTTCTCTCACTTATTATAGGAAGCATTTTGTTCTCTCACTTATTATAGGAAGCATTTTGTTGTTCTTCACTTATTATAGGAAGCATTTTGTTTTGTTTCTCACTTATTATAGGAAGCATTTTGTTCTCTCACTTATTATAGGAAGCATTTTGTTCTCTCACTTATTATAGGAAGCATTTGTTCTCTCACTTATTATAGGAAGCATTTTGTTCTCTCACTTATTATAGGAAGCATTTTGTTCTCTCACTTATTATAGGAAGCATTTGTTCTCTCACTTATTATAGGAAGCATTTTGTTCTCTCACTTATTATAGGAAGCATTTTGTTCTCTCACTTATTATAGGAAGCATTTTTCTCTCTCACTTATTATAGGAAGCATTTTTGTTCTCTCACTTATTATAGGAAGCATTTTGTTCTCTCACTTATTATAGGAAGCATTTTGTTCTCTCACTTATTATAGGAAGCATTTTGTTCTCTCACTTATTATAGGAAGCATTTTGTTCTCTCACTTATTATAGGAAGCATTTTGTTCTCTCACTTATTATAGGAAGCATTTTGTTCTCTCACTTATTATAGGAAGCATTTTTTCTCTCACTTATTATAGGAAGCATTTTGTTCTCTCACTTATTATAGGAAGCATTTTGTTCTCTCACTTATTATAGGAACATTTTGTTCTCTCACTTATTATAGGAAGCATTTTGTTCTCTCACTTATTATAGGAAGCATTTTGTTCTCTCACTTATTATAGGAAGCATTGTTCTTCTCACTTATTATAGGAACATTTTGTTCTCTCACTTATTATAGGAGCATTTTGTTCTCTCACTTATTATAGGAAGCATTTTGTTCTCTCACTTATTATAGGAAGCATTTTGTTCTCTCACTTATTATAGGAAGCATTTTGTTCTCTCACTTATTATAGGAAGCATTTTGTTCTCTCACTTATTATAGGAAGCATTTTGTTCTCTCACTTATTATAGGAAGCATTTTGTTCTCTCACTTATTATAGGAAGCATTTTGTTCTCTCACTTATTATAGGAAGCATTTTGTTCTCTCACTTATTATAGGAAGCATTTTGTTCTCTCACTTATTATAGGAAGCATTTTGTTCTCTCACTTATTATAGGAAGCATTTTGTTCTCTCACTTATTATAGGAAGCATTTGTTCTCTCACTTATTATAGGAAGCATTTTGTTCTCTCACTTATTATAGGAAGCATTTGTTCTCTCACTTATTATAGGAAGCATTTTGTTCTCTCACTTATTATAGGAAGCATTTTGTTCTCTCACTTATTATAGGAAGCATTTTGTTCTCTCACTTATTATAGGAAGCATTTTGTTCTCTCACTTATTATAGGAAGCATTTTGTTCTCTCACTTATTATAGGAAGCATTTTGTTCTCTCACTTATTATAGGAAGCATTTTGTTCTCTCACTTATTATAGGAAGCATTTTGTTCTCTCACTTATTATAGGAAGCATTTTGTTCTCTCACTTATTATAGGAAGCATTTTGTTCTCTCACTTATTATAGGAAGCATTTTGTTCTCTCACTTATTATAGGAAGCATTTTGTTCTCTCACTTATTATAGGAAGCATTTGTTCTCTCACTTATTATAGGAAACATTTTGTTCTCTCACTTATTATAGGAGCATTTTGTTCTCTCACTTATTATAGGAAGCATTTTGTTCTCTCACTTATTATAGGAAGCATTTTGTTCTCTCACTTATTATAGGAAGCATTTTGTTCTCTCACTTATTATAGGAAGCATTTTGTTCTCTCACTTATTATAGGAAGCATTTTGTTCTCTCACTTATTATAGGAAGCATTTTGTTCTCTCACTTATTATAGGAAGCATTTTGTTCTCTCACTTATTATAGGAAGCATTTTGTTCTCTCACTTATTATAGGAAGCATTTTGTTCTCTCACTTATTATAGGAAGCATTTTGTTCTCTCACTTATTATAGGAAGCATTTTGTTCTCTCACTTATTATAGGAAGCATTTTGTTCTCTCACTTATTATAGGAAGCATTTGTTCTCTCACTTATTATAGGAAGCATTTTGTTCTCTCACTTATTATAGGAAGCATTTTGTTCTCTCACTTATTATAGGAAGCATTTTGTTCTCTCACTTATTATAGGAAGCATTTTGTTCTCTCACTTATTATAGGAAGCATTTTGTTCTCTCACTTATTATAGGAAGCATTTTGTTCTCTCACTTATTATAGGAAGCATTTTGTCTCTCACTTATTATAGGAAGCATTTTGTTCTCTCACTTATTATAGGAAGCATTTTGTTCTCTCACTTATTATAGGAAGCATTTTGTTGTTCTCACTTATTATAGGAAGCATTTTGTTTTTGTTTTCTCACTTATTATAGGAAGCATTTTGTTCTCTCACTTATTATAGGAAGCATTTTGTTCTCTCACTTATTATAGGAAGCATTTTGTTCTCTCACTTATTATAGGAAGCATTTTGTTCTCTCACTTATTATAGGAAGCATTTTGTTCTCTCACTTATTATAGGAAGCATTTTGTTCTCTCACTTATTATAGGAAGCATTTTTTCTCTCACTTATTATAGGAAGCATTTTGTTCTTCACTTATTATAGGAAGCATTTTGTTCTCTCACTTATTATAGGAAGCATTTTGTTCTCTCACTTATTATAGGAAGCATTTTGTTCTCTCACTTATTATAGGAAGCATTTTGTTCTCTCACTTATTATAGGAAGCATTTTTGTTCTCTCACTTATTATAGGAAGCATTTTGTTCTCTCACTTATTATAGGAAGCATTTTGTTCTCTCACTTATTATAGGAAGCATTTTGTTCTCTCACTTATTATAGGAAGCATTTTGTTCTCTCACTTATTATAGGAAGCATTTTGTTCTCTCACTTATTATAGGAAGCATTTTGTTCTCTCACTTATTATAGGAAGCATTTTTGTTCTCTCACTTATTATAGGAAGCATTTTGTTCTCTCACTTATTATAGGAAGCATTTTGTTCTCTCACTTATTATAGGAAGCATTTTGTTCTCACTTATTATAGGAAGCATTTTGTTCTCTCACTTATTATAGGAAGCATTTTGTTCTCTCACTTATTATAGGAAGCATTTTGTTCTCTCACTTATTATAGGAAGCATTTTGTTCTCTCACTTATTATAGGAAGCATTTTGTTCTCTCACTTATTATAGGAAGCATTTTGTTCTCTCACTTATTATAGGAAGCATTTTGTTCTCTCACTTATTATAGGAAGCATTTTGTTCTCTCTTATTATAGGAAGCATTTTGTTCTCTCACTTATTATAGGAAGCATTTTGTTCTCTTCACTTATTATAGGAAGCATTTTGTTCTCTCACTTATTATAGGAAAAAATTTTGTTCTCTCACTTATTATAGGAAGCATTTTGTTCTCTCACTTATTATAGGAAGCATTTGTTCTCTCACTTATTATAGGAAACATTTTGTTCTCTCACTTATTATAGGAAGCATTTTGTTCTCTCACTTATTATAGGAAGCATTTTGTTCTCTCACTTATTATAGGAAGCATTTTGTTCTCTCACTTATTATAGGAAGCATTGTTCTCTCACTTATTATAGGAAGCATTTTGTTCTCTCACTTATTATAGGAAGCATTTTGTTCTCTCACTTTATAGGAAGCATTTTGTTCTCTCACTTATTATAGGAAGCATTTGTTCTCTCACTTATTATAGGAAGCATTTTGTTCTCTCACTTATTATAGGAAGCATTTTGTTCTCTCACTTATTATAGGAAACATTTTCTTCTCACTTATTATAGGAAGCATTTTGTTCTTTCACTTATTATAGGAAGCATTTTGTTCTCTCACTTATTATAGGAAGCATTTTGTTCTCTCACTTATTATAGGAAGCATTTTGTCTCTCACTTATTATAGGAAACATTTTGTTCTCTCACTTATTATAGGAAGCATTTTGTTCTCTCACTTATTATAGGAAGCATTTTGTTCTCTCACTTATTATAGGAAGCATTTTGTTCTCTCACTTATTATAGGAAGCATTTTGTTCTCTCACTTATTATAGGAAGCATTTTGTTCTCTCACTTATTATAGGAAGCATTTTGTTCTCTCACTTATTATAGGAAGCATTTTGTTCTCTCACTTATTATAGGAAACATTTTGTTCTCTCACTTATTATAGGAAGCATTTTGTTCTCTCACTTATTATAGGAAGCATTTTGTTCTCTCACTTATTATAGGAAGCATTGTGTTCTCTCACTTATTATAGGAAGCATTTTGTTCTCTCACTTATTATAGGAAGCATTTTCTCTCTCACTTATTATAGGAAGCATTTTGTTCTCTCACTTATTATAGGAAGCATTTTGTTCTCTCACTTATTATAGAAGCATTTGTTCTCTCACTTATTATAGGAAACATTTTGTTCTCTCACTTATTATAGAAGCATTTTGTTCTCTCACTTATTATAGGAAGCATTTTGTTCTCTCACTTATTATAGGAAGCATTTTGTTCTCTCACTTATTATAGGAAGCATTTGTTCTCTCACTTATTATAGGAAGCATTTTGTTCTCACACTTATTATAGGAAGCATTTTGTTCTTTCACTTATTATAGGAAACATTTTGTTCTCTCACTTATTATAGGAAGCATTTTGTTCTCTCACTTATAATAGGAAGCATTTTGTTCTCTCACTTATTATAGGAAGCATTTTGTTCTCTCACTATTAATAGGAAGCATTTTGTTCTCTCACTTATTATAGGAAACATTTTGTTCTTTCACTTATTATAGGAAGCATTTTGTTCTCTCACTTATTATAGGAAGCATTTTGTTCTCCACACTTATTATAGGAAACATTTTGTTCTCTCACTTATTATAGAAAGCATTTTGTTCTCTCACTTATTATAGGAAGCATTTTGTTCTTCACTTATTATAGGAAGCATTTTGTTCTCTCACTTATTATAGGAAGCATTTTGTTCTCACACTTATTATAGGAAACATTTTGTTCTTTCACTTATTATAGAAAGCATTTTGTTCTCTCACTTATTATAGGAAACATTTTGTTCTTTCACTTATTATAGGAAGCATTTTGTTCTCTCACTTATTATAGGAAACATTTTGTTCTCTCACTTATTATAGGAAGCATTTTCTTCTCTCACTTATTATAGGAAGCATTTTGTTCTCTCACTTATTATGAAGCATTTTGTTCTCTCACTTATTATAGAAAGCATTTTGTTCTCTCACTTATTATAGGAAACATTGTTCTCTCACTTATTATAGGAAGCATTTTGTTCTCTCACTTATTATAGGAAGCATTTTGTTCTCTCACTTATTATAGGAAGCATTTCTTCTCTCACTTATTATAGGAAACATTTTGTTCTCTCACTTATTATAGGAAACATTTTCTTCTCTCACTTATTATAGGAAGCATTTTGTTCTCTCACTTATTAGAAAGCATTTTGTTCTCTCACTTATTATAGGAAACATTTTGTTCTTTCACTTATTATAGGAAACATTTTCTTCTCTCACTTATTATAGGAAGCATTTTGTTCTCTCACTTATTATAGGAAACATTTTGTTCTCTCACTTATTATAGAAAGCATTTTGTTCTCTCACTTATTATAGGAAGCATTTGTTCTCTCACTTATTAAAGAAGCATTTTGTTCTCTCACTTCTATAGGAAGAATTTTGTTCTCTCACTTCTATAGGAAGCATTTTGTTCTCTCACTTATTATAGGAAGCATTTTGTTCTCTCACTTATTATAGGAAGCATTTTGTTCTCTCACTTATTATATGAAGCATTTTGTTCTCTCACTTATTATAGGAAGCATTTTGTTCTCTCACTATTATAGGAAGCATTTTGTTCTCTCACTTATTATAGGAAGCATTTTGTTCCTCACTTTATTATAGGAAAGCATTTTGTTCTCTCACTTATTATAGGAAGCATTTGTTCTTTCACTTATTATAGGAAGCATTTTGTTCTCTCACTTATTATAGGAAGCATTTTGTTCTCTCACTTATTATAGGAAGCATTTTGTTGTCTCACTTATTATAGGAAGCATTTTGTTCTCTCACTTATTATAGGAAACATTTGTTCTCTCACTTATTATAGGAAGCATTTTGTTCTCTCACTTATTATAGGAAGCATTTTGTTCTCTCACTTATTATAGGAAGCATTTTGTTCTCTCACTTATTATAGGAAGCATTTGTTCTCTCACTTATTATGGAAGCATTTGTTCTCTCACTTATTATAGGAAGCATTTTGTTCTTCACTTATTATAGGAAGCATTTTTCTCTCACTTATTATAGGAAGCATTTTGTTCTCTCACTTATTATAGGAAGCATTTTGTTTCTCTCACTTATTATAGGAAGCATTTTGTTCTCTCACTTATTATAGGAAGCATTTGTTGTTTCACTTATTATAGGAAGCATTTTGTTCTCTCACTTATTATAGGAAGCATTTTGTTCTCTCACTTATTATAGGAAGCATTTTGTTCTCTCACTTATTATAGGAAGCATTTTGTTCTCTCACTTATTATAGGAAGCATTTTGTTCTCTCACTTATTATAGGAAGCATTTTGTTGTTCTCTCACTTATTATAGGAAGCATTTTGTTGTTCTCTCACTTATTATAGGAAGCATTTTGTTCTCTCTTATTATAGGAAAATTTTGTTCTATCACTTATTATAGGAAGCATTTTGTTCTCTCACTTATTATAGGAAGCATTTTGTTCTCTCACTTATTATAGGAAGCATTTTGTTCTCTCACTTATTATAGGAAGCATTTTGTTCTCTCACTTATTATAGGAAGCATTTTGTTCTCTCACTTATTATAGGAAGCATTTTGTTCTCTCACTTATTATAGGAAGCATTTTGTTCTCTCACTTATTATAGGAAGCATTTTGTTCTCTCACTTATTATAGGAAGCATTTTGTTTCTCACTTATTATAGGAAGCATTTTGTTCTCTCACTTATTATAGGAAGCATTTTGTTCTCTCACTTATTATAGGAAGCATTTTGTTCTCTCACTTATTATAGGAAACATTTTGTTCTCTCACTTATTATAGGAAGCATTTTGTCTTCTCTCACTTATTATAGGAAGCATTTTGTTCTCTCACTTATTATAGGAAGCATTGTGTTCTCTCACTTATTATAGGAAGCATTTTGTTCTCTCACTTATTATAGGAAGCTTTTTTCTCTCTCACTTATTATAGGAAGCATTTTGTTCTCTCACTTATTATAGGAAGCATTTTGTTCTCTCACTTATTATAGGAAGCATTTTGTTCTCTCACTTATTATAGGAAGCATTTTGTTCTCTCACTTATTATAGGAAGCATTTGTTCTCTCACTTATTATAGGAAGCATTTTGTTCTCTCACTTATTATAGGAAGCATTTTGTTCTCTCACTTATTATAGGAAGCATTTTGTTCTCTCACTATTATAGGAAGCATTTTGTTCTCTCACTTATTATAGGAAGCATTTTGTTCTCTCACTTATTATAGGAACATTTTGTTCTCTCACTTATAATAGGAAGCATTTTGTTCTCTCACTTCTAATAGGAAGCATTTTGTTCTCTCACTTATAATAGGAAAGTTTTGTTCTCTCACTTATAATAGGAAGTATTTTGTTCTCTCACTTATTATAGGAAGCATTTTGTTCTCTCACTTATTATAGGAAGCATTTTGTTCTCTCACTTATTATAGGAAGCATTTTGTTCTCTCACTTATTATAGGAAGCATTTTGTTCTTTCACTTATTATAGGAAGCATTTTGTTCTCTCACTTATTATAGGAAACATTTTTGTTCTCTCACTTATTATAGGAAGCATTTTGTTCTCTCACTTATTATAGGAAGCATTTTGTTCTCTCACTTATTATAGGAAACATTTTGTTCTCTCACTTATTATAGGAAGCATTTTGTTCTCTCACTTATTATAGGAAGCATTTTGTTCTCTCACTTATTATAGGAAGCATTTTGTTCTCTCACTTATTATAGGAAGCATTTTGTTCTCTCACTTATTATAGGAAGCATTTTGTTCTCTCACTTATTATAGGAAGCATTTGTTCTCTCACTTATTATAGGAAGCATTTTGTTCTCTCACTTATTATAGGAAGCATTTTGTTCTCTCACTTATTATAGGAAGCATTTTGTTCTCTCACTTATTATAGGAAGCATTTTGTTCTCTCACTTATTATAGGAAGCATTTTGCTCTCACTTATTATAGGAAGCATTTTGTTCTCTCACTTATTATAGGAAGCATTTTGTTCTCTCACTTATTATAGGAAGCATTTTGTTCTCTCACTTATTATAGGAAGCATTTTTTGTTCTCTCACTTATTATAGGAAGCATTTTGTTCTCTCACTTATTATAGGAAGCATTTTGTTCTTTCACTTATTATAGGAAGCATTTTGTTCTCTCACTTATTATAGGAAGCATTTGTTCTCTCACACTTATTATAGAACTCTTTGTTCTCATCACTTATTATAGGAAGCATTTTGTTCTCTCACTTATTATAGGAAGCATTTTGTTCTCTCACTTATTATAGGAAGCATTTTGTTCTCTCACTTATTATAGGAAGCATTTTGTTCTCTCACTTATTAAGGAACATTTTGTTCTCTCACTTATTATAGGGGCAATTGTTCTCTCACTTATTATAGGAAGCATTTTGTTCTCTCACTTATTATAGGAAGTATTTTGTTCTCTCACTTATTATAGGAAGCATTTTGTTCTCTCACTTATTATAGGAAGCATTTTGTTCTCTCACTTATTATAGGAAACATTTTGTTCTCTCATTATTATAGGAAGCATTTTGTTCTCTTCACTTATTATAGGAAGCATTTTGTTCTCTCACTTATTATAGGAAGCATTTTGTTCTTCACTTATTATAGGAAGCATTTTGTTCTCTCACTTATTATAGGAAGCATTTTGTTCTCTCACTTATTATAGGAAGCATTTTGTTGTCTCACTTATTATAGGAAGCATTTTGTTCTCTCACTTATTATAGGAAGCATTTGTTCTCTCACTTATTATAGGAAGCATTTTGTTCTCTCACTTATTATAGGAAGCATTTTGTTCTCTCACTTATTATAGGAAGCATTTTGTTTTCTCACTTATTATAGGAAGCATTTTGTTCTCTCACTTATTATAGGAAGCATTTTGTTCTCTCACTTATTATAGGAAGCATTTTTCTCTCTCACTTATTATAGGAAGCATTTTGTTCTCTCACTTATTATAGGAAGCATTTTGTTCTCTCACTTATTATAGGAAGCATTTTGTTCTCTCACTTATTATAGGAAGCATTTTGTTCTCTCACTTATTATAGGAAGCATTTGTTCTCTCACTTATTATAGGAAGCATTTTGTTCTCTCACTTATTATAGGAAGCATTTTGTTCTCCATATTATAGGAAGCATTTTGTTCTCTCACTTATTATAGGAAGCATTTTGTTCTCTCACTTATTATAGGAAGCATTTTGTTCTCTCACTTATTATAGGAAGCATTTTGTTCTCTCACTTATTATAGGAAGCATTTTGTTCTCTCACTTATTATAGGAAGCATTTTGTTCTCTCACTTATTATAGGAAGCATTTTGTTCTCTCACTTATTATAGGAAGCATTTTGTTCTCTCACTTATTATAGGAAGCATTTTGTTCTCTCACTTATTATAGGAAGCATTTTGTTCTCTCACTTATAATAGGAGCATTTTGTTCTCTCACTTATTATAGGAAGCATTTTGTTCTCTCACTTATTATAGGAAGCATTTTGTTCTCTCACTTATTATAGGAAGCATTTTGTTCTCTCACTTATTATAGGAAGCATTTTGTTCTCTCACTTATTATAGGAAGCATTTTGTTCTCTCACTTATTATAGGAAGCATTTTGTTCTCTCACTTATTATAGGAAGCATTTGTTCTCTCACTTATTATAGGAAGCATTTTGTTCTCTCACTTATTATAGGAAGCATTTTGTTCTCTCACTTATTATAGGAAGCATTTTGTTCTCTCACTTATTATAGGAAGCATTTTGTTCTCTCACTTATTATAGGAAGCATTTTGTTCTCTCACTTATTATAGGAAGCATTTTTGTTCTCTCACTTATTATAGGAAGCATTTTGTTCTCTCACTTATTATAGGAAGCATTTTGTTCTCTTCACTTATTATAGGAAGCATTTTGTTCTCTCACTTATTATAGGAAGCATTTTGTTCTCTCACTTATTATAGGAAGCATTTTGTTCTCTCACTTATTATAGGAAGCATTTTGTTCTCTCACTTATTATAGGAAGCATTTGTTCTCTCACTTATTATAGGAAGCATTTTGTTCTCTCACTTATTATAGGAAGCATTTTTTCTCTCACTTATTATAGGAAGCATTTTGTTCTCTCACTTATTATAGGAGCATTGTTCTCTCACTTATTATAGGAAGCATTTTGTTCTCTCACTTATTATAGGAAGCATTTTGTTCTCTCACTTATTATAGGAAGCATTTTGTTCTCTCACTTATTATAGGAAGCATTTTGTCTCTCACTTATTATAGAAGCATTTGTTCTCTCACTTATTATAGGAAGCATTTTGTTCTTTCACTTATTATAGGAAGCATTTTGTTCTCTCACTTATTATAGGAAGCATTTTGTTCTCTCACTTATTATAGGAAGCATTTTTTGTTCTCTCACTTATTATAGAAGCATTTGTTTTTGTTCTCTCACTTATTATAGGAAGCATTTTGTTCTCTCACTTATTATAGGAAGCATTTTGTTCTCTCACTTATTATAGGAAGCATTTTGTTCTCTCACTTATTATAGGAACATTTTGTTCTCTCACTTATTATAGGAAGCATTTTGTTCTCTCACTTATTATAGGAAGCATTTGTTCTCTCACTTATTATAGGAAGCATTTTGTTCTCTCATTATTATAGGAAGCATTTTGTTCTCTCACTTATTATAGGAAGCATTTTTCTCTCTCACTTATTATAGGAACATTTTTCCTCTCACTTATTATAGGAAGCATTTGTTCTCTCACTTATTATAGGAAGCATTTTGTTCTCTCACTTATTATAGGAAGCATTTTTGTTCTCTCACTTATTATAGGAAGCATTTTGTTCTCTCACTTATTATAGAAAGCATTTTGTTCTCTCACTTATTATAGAAGCATTTTGTTCTCTCACTTATTATAGGAAGCATTTTGTTCTCTCACTTATTATAGGAAGCATTTTGTTCTCTCACTTATTATAGGAAGCATTTTGTTCTCTCACTTATTATAGGAAGCATTTTGTTCTCTCACTTATTATAGGAAAGCATTTTGTTCTCTCACTTATTATAGGAAGCATTTTGTTCTCTCACTTATTATAGGAAGCATTTTGTCTCTCACTTATTATAGGAACAATTGTTTCTCTCACTTCTAATAGGAGGCATTTTGTTTGTTCTCTCACTTATTATAGGAAGCATTTTGTTCTCTCACTTATTATAGGAAGCATTTTGTTCTCTCACTTATTATAGGAAGCATTTTGTTCTCTCACTTATTATAGGAAGCATTTTGTTCTCTCACTTATTATAGGAAGCATTTTGTTCTCTCACTTATTATAGGAAGCATTTTGTTCTCTCACTTATTATAGGAAGCATTTTGTTCTCTCACTTATTATAGGAAGCATTTTGTCTCTCACTTATTATAGGAAGCATTTTGTTCTCTCACTTATTATAGGAAGCATTTGTTCTCTCACTTATTATAGGAAGCATTTTGTTCTCTCACTTATTATAGGAAGCATTTTGTTCTCTCACTTATTATAGGAAGCATTTTGTTCTCTCACTTTATTATAGGAAGCATTTTGTTCTCTCACTTATTATAGGAAGCATTTTGTTCTCTCACTTATTATAGGAAACATTTTGTTCTCTCACTTATTATAGGAGCATTTTGTTCTCTCACTTATTATAGGAAGCATTTTGTTCTCCACTTATTATAGGAAGCATTTTGTTCTCTCACTTAATAGGAAGCATTTTGTTCTCTCACTTATTATAGGAAGCATTTTGTTCTCTCACTTATTATAGGAAGCATTTTGTTCTCTCACTTATTATAGGAAGCATTTTGTTCTCTCACTTATTATAGGAAGCATTTTGTTCTCTCACTTATTATAGGAAGCATTTTGTTCTCTCACTTATTATAGGAAGCATTTTGTTTCTCTCACTTATTATAGGAAGCATTTTGTTCTCTCACTTATTATAGGAAGCATTTTGTTCTCTCACTTATTATAGGAGCATTTTGTTCTCTCACTTATTATAGGAAGCATTTTGTTCTCTCACTTATTATAGGAAGCATTTTGTTCTCTCACTTATTATAGGAAGCATTTTGTTCTTCACTTATTATAGGAAGCATTTTGTTCTCTCACTTATTATAGGAAGCATTTTGTTCTCTCACTTATTATAGGAAGCATTTGTTCTCTCACTTATTATAGGAAGCATTTTGTTCTCTCACTTATTATAGGAAGCATTTTGTTCTCTCACTTATTATAGGAAGCATTTTGTTCTCTCACTTATTATAGGAAGCATTTTGTTCTCTCACTTATTATAGGAAGCATTTTGTTCTCTCACTTATTATAGGAAGCATTTTGTTCTCTCACTTATTATAGGAAGCATTTTGTTCTCTCACTTATTATAGGAAGCATTTTGTTCTCTCACTTATTATAGGAAGCATTTTGTTCTCTCACTTATTATAGGAAGCATTTTGTTCTCTCACTTATTATAGGAAGCATTTTGTTCTCTCACTTATTATAGGAAGCATTTTGTTCTCTCACTTATTATAGGAAGCATTTTGTTCTCTCACTTATTATAGGAAGCATTTTGTTCTCTCACTTATTATAGGAAGCATTTTGTTCTCTCACTTATTATAGGAAGCATTTTGTTCTCTCACTTATTATAGGAAGCATTTTTTGTTCTCTCACTTATTATAGGAAGCATTTCGTTTTTGTTTTTCTCACTTATTATAGGAAGCATTTTGTTCTCTCACTATTATAGGAAGCATTTTTTGTTCTCTCACTTATTATAGGAAGCATTTTGTTCTCTCACTTATTATAGGAAGCATTTTGTTCTCTCACTTATTATAGGAAGCATTTTGTTTCTCACTTATTATAGGAAGCATTTTGTTCTCTCACTTATTATAGGAAGCATTTTGTTCTCTCACTTATTATAGGAAGAAATTTGGTCTTCACTTATTATAGGAAGCATTTTGTTCTCTCACTTATTATAGGAAGCATTTTGTTCTCTCACTTATTATAGGAAGTATTTTGTTCTCTCACTTATTATAGGAAGCATTTTGTTCTCTCACTTATTATAGGAAGCATTGTTGTTCTCTCACTTTTATTTAGGAAGCATTTTTTGTTCTCTCACTTATTATAGGAAACATTTTGTTCTCTCACTTATTATAGGAAGCATTTTGTTCTCTCACTTATTATAGGAAGCATTTTGTTCTCTCACTTATTATATAAGTATTTGTTCTCTCACTTATTATAGGAAGCATTTTGTTCTCTCACTTATTATAGGAAGCATTTTTGTTCTTCACTTATTATAGGAAAGCATTTTGTTCTCTCACTTATTATAGGAAGCATTTTGTTCTCTCACTTATTATAGGAAGCATTTTGTTCTCTCACTTATTATAGGAAGCATTTTGTTCTCTCACTTATTATAGGAAGCATTTTGTTCTCTCACTTATTATAGGAAGCATTTTGTTCTCTCACTTATTATAGGAAGCATTTTGTTCTCTCACTTATTATAGGAAGCATTTTGTTCTCTCACTTATTATAGGAAGCATTTTGTTCTCTCACTTATTATAGGAAGCATTTTGTTCTCTCACTTATTATAGGAAGCATTTTGTTCTCTCTTATTATAGGAAGCATTTTGTTCTCTCACTTATTATAGGAGCATTTGTTGTTCTTCACTTATTATAGGAAGCATTTTTTCTCTCACTTATTATAGGAAACATTTTGTTCTCTCACTTATAATAGGAAGCATTTTGTTCTCTCACTATTATAGGAAGCATTTTGTTCTCACACTTATTATAGGAAGCATTTTGTTCTTCACTTATTATAGGAAGCATTTTGTTCTCTCACTTATTATAGGAAGCATTTTTGTTCTCTCACTTATTATAGGAAGCATTTTGTTCTCTCACTTATTATAGGAAGCATTTTCTTCTCACTTATTATAGGAAACATTTTGTTCTCTCACTTTTATAGGAGGAATTTTGTTCTCTCACTTATAATAGGAAGCATTTTGTTCTCTCACTTTAATAGGAAGCATTTTGTTCTCTCACTTATTATAGGAAGGCATTTTGTTCTCTCACTTATTATAGGAAGCATTTGTTCTCTCACTTATTATAGGAAACATTTTGTTCTCTCACTTATTATAGGAAGCATTTTGTTCTTTCACTTATTATAGGAAGCATTTTGTTCTCTCACTTATTATAGGAAGCATTTTGTTCTCTCACTTATTATAGGAAGCATTTTGTTCTCTCACTTATTATAGGAAACATTTTGTTCTCTCACTTATTATAGGAAGCATTTTTTCTCCACTTATTATAGGAAGCATTTGTTCTCTCACTTATTATAGGAAGCATTTTGTTCTCTCACTTATTATAGGAAGCATTTTGTTCTCTCACTTATTATAGGAAGCATTTTGTTCTCTCACTTATTATAGGAAGCATTTTGTTCTCTCACTTATTATAGGAAGCATTTTGTTCTCTCACTTATTATAGAAAGCATTTTGTTCTCTCACTTATTATAGGAAGCATTTTGTTCTCTCACTTATTATAGGAAGCATTTTGTTCTCTCACTTATTATAGGAAGCATTTTGTTCTCTCACTTATTATAGGAAGCATTTTGTTCTCTCACTTATTATAGGAAGCATTTTTCTCTCTCACTTATTATAGGAAGCATTTTGTTCTCTCACTTATTATAGGAAGCATTTTGTTCTCTCACTTATTATAGAAAGCATTTGTTCTCTCACTTATTATAGGAAACATTTGTTCTCTCACTTATTATAGGAAGCATTTTGTTCTCTCACTTATTATAGGAAACATTTTGTTCTCTCACTTATTATAGGAAGCATTTTGTTCTCACACTATTATAGGAAGCATTTTGTTCTCTCACTTATTATAGGAAGCATTTTGTTCTCTCACTTATTATAGGAAGCATTTTGTTCTTCCACTTATTATAGGAAACATTTTGTTCTCTCACTTATTATAGGAAGCATTTTGTTCTCTCACTTTTATAGGAAGCATTTTGTTCTCTCACTTATTATAGGAAGCATTTTGTTCTCTCACTTATAATAGGAAGCATTTTGTTCTCTCACTTATTATAGGAAACATTTTGTTCTCTCACTTATTATAGGAAGCATTTTGTTCTCTCACTTATTATATGAAGCATTTTTTCTCTCACTTATTATAGGAAGCATTTTGTTCTCTCACTTATTATAGGAAGCATTTTGTTCTCTCACTTATTATAGGAAACATTTTGTTCTTTCACTTATTATAGGAAGCATTTTGTTCTCTCACTTATTATAGGAAGCATTTTGTTCTCACACTTATTATAGGAAGCATTTTGTTCTCTCACTTATTATAGAAAGCATTTGTTCTCTCACTTATTATAGGAAACATTTTGTTCTTCACTTATTATAGAAAGCATTTTGTTCTCTCACTTATTATAGGAAGCATTTTGTTCTTTCACTTTTTATAGGAAGCATTTTCTTCTCTCACTTATTATAGGAAGCATTTTGTTCTCTCACTTATTATAGGAAGCATTTTCTTCTCTCACTTATTATAGGAAGCATTTTGTTCTCTCACTTATTATAGGAAAACATTTTGTTCTTTCACTTATTATAGGAAACATTTCTTCTCTCACTTATTATAGGAAGCATTTTCTCTCTCACTTATTATAGGAAGCATTTTCTTCTCTCACTTATTATAGGAAACATTTTCTTCTCTCACTTATTATAGGAAACATTTTCTTCTCTCACTTATTATAGGAAGCATTTTGTTCTCTCACTTATTATAGAAAGCATTTTGTTCTCTCACTTATTATAGGAACATTTTGTTCTCTCACTTATTATAGGAAACATTTCTTCTCTCACTTATTATAGGAAGCATTTTGTTCTCACACTTATTATAGGAAACATTTTGTTCTTTCACTTATTATAGAAGCATTTTGTTCTCTCACTTATTATAGGAAGCATTTTCTTCTCTCACTTATTAAAGATAAACATTTGTTCTCTCACTTCTAATAGGAGGAATTTTGTTCTCTCACTTCTAATAGGAAGTATTTGTTCTCTCACTTCTAATAGGAAGTATTTTGTTCTCTCACTTCTAATAGGAGGCATTTTGTTCTCTCACTTATTATATGAATTTTGTTCTCTCACTTATTATAGGAAACATTTTTGTTCTCTCACTTATTATAGGAAGCATTTTGTTCTTCACTTATTATAGGAAGCATTTTGTTCTCTCACTTATTATAGGAAACATTTTCTTTTTCTCTTCACTTATTATAGGAAGCATTTTGTTCTTTCACTTATTATAGGAAGCATTTTGTTCTCTCACTTATTATAGGAAGCATTTTGTTTCTCTCACTTATTATAGGAAGCATTTTGTTGTCTCACTTATTATAGGAAGCATTTTGTTCTCTCACTTATTATAGGAAACATTTTGTTCTCTCACTTATTATAGGAAGCATTTTGTTCTCTCACTTATTATAGGAAGATTTTGTTCTCTCACTTATTATAGGAAGCATTTTGTTCTCACACTTATTATAGGAAGCATTTTGTTCTCTCACTTATTATGGAAGCATTTTGTTCTCTCACTTATTATAGGAAGCAATTTGGTCTCACTTATTATAGGAAGCATTTTGTTCTCACACTTATTATAGGAAGCATTTTGTTCTCTCACTTATTATGGCAAGCATTTTGTTCTCTCACTTATTATGGGAAGCATTTTGTTCTCTCACTTATTATAGGAAGCAATTTGGTCTTCACTTATTATAGGAAGCATTTTGTTCTCTCACTTATATAGGATGCATTTTGTTCTCTCACTTATTATAGGAAGCATTTTGTTCTCTCACTTATTATAGGAAGCATTATCTTCTCTCACTTATTATAGGAAGCATTTTGTTCTCTCACTTATTATAGGAAGCATTTTTTGTTCTTTCACTTATTATATGAAGCATTTTGTTGATCTTTCACTTATTATAGGAAGCATTTTGTTCTCTCACTTATTATAGGAAACATTTTCTTCTAGCACTTATTATAGGAAGCATTTTGTTCTTTCACTTATTATAGGAAGCATTTTGTTCTCTCACTTATTATAGGAAGCATTTTGTTCTCTCACTTATTATAGGAAGCATTTTGTTGTCTCACTTATTATAGGAAACATTTTGTTCTCTCACTTATTATAGGAAGCATTTTGTTCTCTCACTTATTATAGGAAGCATTTTGTTCTCTCACTTATTATAGGAAGCATTTTGTTCTCTCACTTATTATAGGAAGCATTTTGTTCTCTCACTTATTATAGGAAGCATTTTGTTCTCTCACTTATTATAGGAAGCATTTTGTTCTCTCACTTATTATAGGAAGCATTTTGTTCTCTCACTTATTATAGGAAACATTTTGTTCTCTCACTTATTATAGGAAGCATTTTGTTCTCACACTTATTATAGGAAGCATTTTGTTCTCTCACTTATTATAGGAAGCATTGTGTGCTCTCACTTATTATAGGAAGCATTTGTTCTCTCACTTATTATAGGAAGCATTTTTCTCTCTCACTTATTATAGGAAGCATTTTGTTCTCTCACTTATTATAGGAAGCATTTTGTTCTCTCACTTATTATAGAAAGCATTTTGTTCTCTCACTTATTATAGGAACATTTGTTCTCTCACTTATTACAGGAAGCATTTTGTTCTCTCACTTATTATAGGAAACATTTTGTTCTCTCACTTATTATAGGAAGCATTTTGTTCTCTCACTTATTACAGGAAGCATTTTGTTCTCTCACTTATTATAGGAAGCATTTTGTTCTCACACTTATTACAGGAAGCATTTTGTTCTTTCAATTATTATAGGAAACAATTTGTTCTCTCACTTTAATAGGAGGCATTTTGTTCTCTCACTTCTAATAGGAAGTATTTTGTTCTCTCACTTCTAATAGGAAGTATTTTGTTCTCTCACTTCTAATAGGAAGTATTTTGTTCTCTCACTTATTATAGGAAACATTTTGTTCTTTCACTTATTATAGGAAGCATTTTGTTCTCTCACTTATTATATGAAGCATTTTGTTCTCACACTTATTATAGGAAACATTTTGTTCTTTCACTTATTATAGAAAGCATTTGTTCTCTCACTTATTATAGGAAACATTTTGTTCTTTCACTTATTATAGGAAGCATTTTGTTCTCTCACTTATTATAGGAAGCATTTTGTTCTCACACTTATTATAGGAAACATTTTGTTCTTTCACTTATTATAGAAAGCATTTTGTTCTCTCACTTATTATAGGAAACATTTTGTTCTCTCACTTATTATAGAAAGCATTTTGTTCTCTCACTTATTATAGGAAACATTTTGTTCTTTCACTTATTATAGGAAGCATTTTCTTCTCTCACTTATTATAGGAAGCATTTTGTTCTCTCACTTATTATAGAAAGCATTTTCTTCTCTCACTTATTATAGAAAGCATTTTGTTCTCTCACTTATTATAGGAAACATTTTGTTCTCTCACTTATTATAGGAAACATTTTCTTCTCTCACTTATTATAGGAAGCATTTTGTTCTCTCACTTATTATAGGAAGCATTTTTTCTCTCACTTATTATAGGAAACATTTTCTTCTCTCACTTATTATAGGAAACACTTTCTTCTCTCACTTATTATAGGAAGCATTTTTCTCTCTCGCTTATTATAGAAAGCATTTTGTTCTCTCACTTATTATAGGAAACATTTTGTTCTTCACTTATTATAGAAACATTTTCTTCTCTCACTTATTATAGGAAGCATTTTGTTCTCACACTTATTATAGGAAACATTTTGTTCTTCACTTATTATAGAAAGCATTTTGTTCTCTCACTTATTATATGAAGCATTTTGTTCTCTCACTTATTATAGGAAGCATTGTTCTCTCACTTATTAAAGATAACATTTGTTCTCTCACTTATAATAGGGGCATTTTGTTCTCTCACTTCTAATAGGAAGTATTTTGTTCTCTCACTTCTAATAGGAAGTATTTGTTCTCTCACTTATAATAGGAGGCATTTTGTTCTCTCACTTATTATATGAAGCATTTTGTTCTCTCACTTATTATAGGAAACATTTTGTTCTCTCACTTATTATAGGAAGCATTTTGTTCTTTCACTTATTATAGGAAGCATTTTGTTCTCTCACTTATTATAGGAAACATTTTTTCTCTCACTTATTATAGGAAGCATTTTGTTCTTTCACTTATTATAGGAAGCATTTTGTTCTCTCACTTATTATAGGAAGCATTTTGTTGTCTCACTTATTATAGGAAGCATTTTGTTGTCTCACTTATTATAGGAAGCATTTTGTTCTCTCACTTATTATAGGAAACATTTTCTTCTCTCACTTATTATAGGAAGCATTTTGTTCTCTCACTTATTATAGGAAGCATTTTGTTCTCTCACTTATTATAGGAAGCATTATCTTCTCTCACTTATTATAGGAAGCATTTTGTTCTCTCACTTATTATAGGAAGCATTTTGTTGTTCTTTCACTTATTATAGGAAGCATTTTGTTCTTTCACTTATTATAGGAAGCATTTTGTTCTCTCACTTATTATAGGAAGCATTTTGTTCTCTCACTTATTATAGGAAGCATTTTGTTCTCTCACTTATTATAGGAAGCATTTTGTTCTCTCACTTATTATAGGAAGCATTTTGTTCTTCACTTATTATAGGAAGCACTTTGTTCTTCACTTATTATAGGAAGCACTTTGTTCTTCACTTATTATAGGAAGCATTTTGTTCTTCACTTATTATAGGAAGCATTTTGTTCTCTCACTTATTATATGAAGCATTTTGTTCTATCACTTATTATAGGAAGCATTTTGTTCTCTCACTTATTATAGGAAGCATTTTGTTCTCTCACTTATTATAGGAAGCATTTTGTTCTCTCACTTATTATAGGAAGTATTTTGTTCTCTCACTTATTATAGGAAGCATTTTGTTCTCTCACTTATAATAGGAAGCACTTTGTTCTTCACTTATTATAGGAAGCATTTTCTTCTCTCACTTATTATAGGAAGCATTTTGTTCTCTCACTTATAATAGGAAGCATTTGTTCTTCACTTATTATAGGAAGCACTTTGTTCTCACTTATTATAGGAAGCATTTTGTTCTCTCACTTATTATAGGAAGCACTTTGTTCTTCACTTATTATAGGAAGCATTTTCTTCTCTCACTTATTATAGGAAGCATTTTGTTCTCTCACTTATTATAGAAGCATTTTGTTCTCTCACTTATTATAGGAAGCATTTTGTTCTCTCACTTATTATAGGAAACATTTTGTTCTTTCACTTATTATAGGAAACATTTTCTTCTCTCACTTATTATAGGAAGCATTTTTTTCTCTCACTTATTATAGGAAGCATTTCTTCTCTCACTTATTATAGGAAACATTTTCTTCTCTCACTTATTATAGGAACATTTTCTTCTCTCACTTATTATAGGAAGCATTTTCTTCTCTCACTTATTATAGAAAGCATTTTGTTCTCTCACTTATTATAGGAAACATTTTGTTCTCTCACTTATTATAGGAAACATTTTCTTCTCTCACTTATTATAGGAAGCATTTTGTTCTCACACTTATTATAGGAAACATTTTGTTCTTTCACTTATTATCTATCTATCTATTGACCTTTCGAGCCGTAACCGCCCATAGGGCGTAGGACCAAGATACACCTTATCCTATATGAATTTTTGTTCTAGCAGTTTCTTTTAAGATATTTTATCAAATCTTGCATCTGTCTCTGTTCTGTGCAAGCAGTTCTATCTCATTGAGGGAGCCGATTCCTTGCTGCTCTTCCTCTCTCATCAATGTTTCTTCTCAGTATTATAGGGGTCTTCCTCTTTTCTTTACCGTTGTTTCCCATATGAGGGCTTGCTTGCTATTCGATTATTATCTCTTCTCATCACATGTCCAACGGACCATCGTCTTTTTCTTTTTATACTGAAGATATTAGTGGTGATTGGCGATTTCTCTATATTCCTCGTTTGTTTTGAATTCGTTCCATTCTATACCAAGTATTTTCCTTAGACATTTATTTTCGAATGCGTTCAACTTGTTTCTATCATTTTGTTGTTTCAGCTTTCACACGCATACGTAAGGGTTGATAGTACATTTGATTTGAATAGCTAAGTTTTGTTTTGGCTAATGAGTTTTGATTTCCACAACTTTTCAAGGATCTGAAAGACATTGCTGCTTTAGCCATTTGATTCTATTTCTAGGCTTGTATTCCCTTCTCGATCAAGTGACTTCCAAGATAGATGAAGTGATCGATCTCTCTACTGGTTTGTTTTTCCATGTATATTTTGTCACTTGTTGGAAAACATTTATTATAGGAAGCATTTTGTTCTCTCACTTATTATAGGAAACATTTTGTTCTCTCACTTATTATAGAAAGCATTTTGTTCTCTCACTTATTATAGGAAGCATTTTCTTCTCTCACTTATTAAAGAAACATTTTGTTCTCTCACTTCTAATAGGAGGCATTTTGTTCTCTCACTTATAATAGGAAGCATTTTGTTCTCTCACTTCTAATAGGAAGTATTTTGTTCTCTCACTTATTATAGGAAGCATTTTGTTCTCTCACTTATTATATGAATCATTTTGTTCTCTCACTTATTATAGGAAACATTTTGTTCTCTCACTTATTATAGGAAGCATTTTGTTCTTTCACTTATTATAGGAAGCATTTTGTTCTCTCACTTATTATAGGAAACATTTTCTTCTCTCACTTATTATAGGAAGCATTTTGTTCTTTCACTTATTATAGGAAAGCATTTTGTTCTCTCACTTATTATAGGAAGCATTTTGTGTCTCACTTATTATAGGAAGCATTTTGTTCTCTCACTTATTATAGGAAGCATTTTGTTCTCTCACTTATTATAGGAAACATTTTGTTCTCTCACTTATTATAGGAAGCATTTTGTTCTCTCACTTATTATAGGAAGATTTTTTGTTCTCACTTATTATAGGAAGCATTTTGTTCTCACACTTATTATAGGAAGCATTTTTTCTCTCACTTATATGGGAAGCATTTTGTTCTCTCACTTATTATAGGAAGCAATTTGGTCTCACTTATTATAGGAAGCATTTTGTTCTCACACTTATTATAGGAAGCATTTTGTTCTCTCACTTATTATGGCAAGCATTTTGTTCTCTCACTTATTATAGGAAGCATTTTGTTCTCTCACTTATTATAGGAAGCAATTTGGTCTTCACTTATTATAGGAAGCATTTTGTTCTCTCACTTATTATAGGAAGCATTTTGTTCTCTCACTTATTATAGGAAGCATTTTGTTCTCTCACTTATTATAGGAAGCATTATCTTCTCTCACTTATTATAGGAAGCATTTTGTTCTCTCACTTATTATAGGAAGCATTTTGTGTTCTCTCACTTATTATATGAAGCATTTTGTTGATCTTTCACTTATTATAGGAAGCATTTTGTTCTCTCACTTATTATAGGAAGCATTTTTTCTCTCACTTATTATAGGAAGCATTTTGTTCTTCACTTATTATAGGAAGCATTTTGTTCTCTCACTTATTATAGGAAGCATTTTGTTCTCTCACTTATTATAGGAAGCATTTTGTTGTCTCACTTATTATAGGAAACATTTTGTTCTCTCACTTATTATAGGAAGCATTTTGTTCTCTCACTTATTATAGGAAGCATTTTGTTCTCTCACTTATTATAGGAAGCATTTTGTTCTCTCACTTATTATAGGAAGCATTTTGTTCTCTCACTTATTATAGGAAGCATTTTGTTCTCTCACTTATTATAGGAAGCATTTTGTTCTCTCACTTATTATAGGAAGCATTTTTTCTCTCACTTATTATAGGAAACATTTTGTTCTCTCACTTATTATAGGAAGCATTTTGTTCTCTCACTTATTATAGGAAGCATTTTGTTCTCTCACTTATTATAGGAAGCATTGTGTTCTCTCACTTATTATAGGAAGCATTTTGTTCTCTCACTTATTATAGGAAGCATTTTTTCTCTCTCACTTATTATAGGAAGCATTTTGTTCTCTCACTTATTATAGGAAGCATTTTGTTCTCTCACTTATTATAGAAAGCATTTTGTTCTCTCACTTATTATAGGAAACATTTTGTTCTCTCACTTTATGGAAGCATTTTGTTCTCTCACTTATTATAGGAAACATTTTGTTCTCTCACTTATTATAGGAAGCATTTTGTTCTCTCACTTATTATAGGAAGCATTTTGTTCTCTCACTTATTATAGGAAGCATTTTGTTCTCACACTTATTACAGGAAGCATTTTGTTCTTTCAATTATTATAGGAACAATTTGTTCTCTCACTTCTAATAGGAGGCATTTTGTTCTCTCACTTTAATAGGAAGTATTTTGTTCTCTCACTTATAATAGGAAGTATTTTGTTCTCTCACTTTAATAGGAAGTATTTTGTTCTCTCACTTATTATAGGAAACATTTTGTTCTTTCACTTATTATAGGAAGCATTTTGTTCTCTCACTTATTATATGAAGCATTTTGTTCTCACACTTATTATAGGAAACATTTTGTTCTTTCACTTATTATAGAAAGCATTTTGTTCTCTCACTTATTATAGGAAACATTTTGTTCTTTCACTTATTATAGGAAGCATTTTGTTCTCTCACTTATTATAGGAAGCATTTTGTTCTCACACTTATTATAGGAAACATTTTGTTCTTTCACTTATTATAGAAAGCATTTTGTTCTCTCACTTATTATAGGAAACATTTTGTTCTCTCACTTATTATAGAAAGCATTTTGTTCTCTCACTTATTATAGGAAACATTTTGTTCTTTCACTTATTATAGGAAGCATTTTCTTCTCTCACTTATTATAGGAAGCATTTTGTTCTCTCACTTATTATAGAAAGCATTTCTTCTCTCACTTATTATAGAAAGCATTTTGTTCTCTCACTTATTATAGGAAACATTTTGTTCTCTCACTTATTATAGGAAACATTTTCTTCTCTCACTTATTATAGGAAGCATTTGTTCTCTCACTTATATAGGAAGCATTTTCTTCTCTCACTTATTATAGGAAACATTTTCTTCTCTCACTTATTATAGGAAACACTTTCTTCTCTCACTTATTATAGGAAGCATTTCTTCTCTCACTTATTATAGAAGCATTTTGTTCTCTCACTTATTATAGGAAACATTTTGTTCTTTCACTTATTATAGGAAACATTTTCTTCTCTCACTTATTATAGGAAGCATTTTGTTCTCTACACTTATTATAGGAAACATTTTGTTCTCTCACTTATTATAGGAAAGCATTTTGTTCTCTCACTTATTATATGAAGCATTTTGTTCTCTCACTTATTATAGGAAGCATTTTTCTTCTCTCACTTATTAAAGATAAACATTTTGTTCTCTCACTTCTAATAGGAGGAATTTTGTTCTCTCACTTTAATAGGAAGTATTTTGTTCTCTCACTTCTAATAGGAAGTATTTGTTCTCTCACTTCTAATAGGAGGCATTTTGTTCTCTCACTTATTATATGAAGCATTTTGTTCTCTCACTTATTATAGGAAACATTGTTCTCTCTCACTTATTATAGGAAGCATTTTGTTCTCTCACTTATTATAGGAAGCATTTTGTTCTCTCACTTATTATAGGAAGCATTTTGTTCTCTCACTTATTATAGGAAGCATTTTGTTCTTTCACTTATTATAGGAAGCATTTTGTTCTCTCACTTATTATAGGAAGCATTTTGTTGTCTCACTTATTATAGGAAGCATTTTGTTCTCTCACTTATTATAGGAAACATTTTCTTCTCTCACTTATTATAGGAAGCATTTTGTTCTCTCACTTATTATAGGAAGCATTTTGTTCTCTCACTTATTATAGGAAGCATTATCTTCTCTCACTTATTATAGGAAGCATTTTGTTCTCTCACTTATTATAGGAAGCATTTTGTTGTTCTTTCACTTATTATATGAAGCATTTTGTTGTTCTTTCACTTATTATAGGAAGCATTTTGTTCTCTCACTTATTATAGGAAGCATTTTGTTCTCTCACTTATTATAGGAAGCATTTTGTTCTCTCACTTATTATAGGAAGCATTTTGTTCTCTCACTTATTATAGGAAGCATTTTGTTTCTTCACTTATTATAGGAAGCACTTTGTTTCTCACTTATTATAGGAAGCACTTTGTTCTTCACTTATTATAGGAAGCATTTTGTTCTTCACTTATTATAGGAAGCATTTTGTTCTCTCACTTATTATAGGAAGCATTTTGTTCTATCACTTATTATAGGAAGCATTTTGTTCTCTCACTTATTATAGGAAGCATTTGTTCTCTCACTTATTATAGGAAGCATTTTGTTCTCTCACTTATTATAGGAAGTATTTTGTTCTCTCACTTATTATAGGAAGCATTTTGTTCTCTCACTTATTATAGGAAGCACTTTGTTCTTCACTTATTATAGGAAGCATTTTCTTCTCTCACTTATTATGAAGCATTTTGTTCTCTCACTTATAATAGGAAGCATTTTGTTCTTCACTTATTATAGGAAGCACTTTGTTCTTTCACTTATTATAGGAAGCATTTTGTTCTCTCACTTATTATAGGAAGCACTTTTGTTCTTCACTTATTATAGGAAGCATTTTTCTCTCACTTATTATAGGAAGCATTTTGTTCTCTCACTTATTATAGGAAGCATTTTGTTCTTCACTTATTATAGGAAGCATTTTGTTCTCTCACTTATTATAGGAAGCATTTCTCTCTCACTTATTATAGGAAGCATTTTCTTCTCTCACTTATTATAGGAAGCATTTTTGTTCTCTCACTTATTATAGGAAGCATTTTGTTCTCTCACTTATTATAGGAAGCATTTTGTTCTCTCACTTATTATAGGAAGCATTTTCTTCTCTCACTTATTATAGGAAGCATTTTCTTCTCTCACTTATTATAGGAAGCATTTTGTTCTCTTCACTTATTATAGGAAGCATCTTCTTCCCTCACTTATTATAGGAAGCATTTTCTTCTCTCACTTATTATAGGAAGCATTTTGTTCTCTCACTTATTATAGGAAGCATTTTGTTCTCTCACTTATTATAGGAAGCATTTTGTTGTCTCTCATATTATAGGAAGCATTTGTTGTTCTCTCACTTATTATAGGAAGCATTTGGTTGTTCTTCACTTATTATAGGAAGCATTTGGTTCTCTCACTTATTATAGGAAGCATTTTGTTCTCTCACTTATTATAGGAAGCATTTTGTTCTCTCACTTATTATAGGAAGCATTTTGTTCTCTCACTTATTATAGGAAGCATTTATTGCTCTCTCACTTATTATAGAAAGCATTTTGTTGCTCTCTCACTTATTATAGAAAGCATTTTGTTCTCTCACTTATTATAGGAAGCATTTTTGTCTCTCACTTATTATAGGAAGCATTTGTTCTCACTTATTATAGGAAGCATTTTGTTCTCTCACTTATTATAGGAAGCATTTTGTTCTCTCACTTATTATAGGAAGCATTTTGTTCTCTCACTTATTATAGGAAGCATTTTGTTCTCTCACTTATTATAGGAAGCATTTTGTTCTCTCACTTATTATAGGAAGAATTTTTTGTTCTCTCACTTATTATAGGAAGCATTTGTTCTCTCACTTATTATAGGAAGCATTTTGTTCTCTCACTTATTATAGGAAGCATTTTGTCTCTCACTTATTATAGGAAGCATTTTGTTCTCTCACTTATTATAGGAAGCATTTTGTTCTCTCACTTATTATAGGAAGCATTTTGTTCTTCACTTATTATAGGAAGCATTTTGTTCTCTCACTTATTATAGGAAGCATTTGTGTTCTCACTTATTATAGGAAGCATTTTGTTCTCTCACTTATTATAGGAAGCATTTTGTTCTCTCACTTATTATAGGAAACATTTTGTTCTCTCACTTATTATAGGAAGCATTTTGTTCTCTCACTTATTATAGGAAGATTTTGTTCTCTCACTTATTATAGGAAGCATTTTGTTCTCACACTTATTATAGGAAGCATTTTGTCTCTCACTTATTATAGGAAGCATTTTGTTCTCTCACTTATTATAGGAAGCAATTTGGTCTTCACTTATTATAGGAAGCATTTTGTTCTCACACTTATTATAGGAAGCATTTTGTTCTCTCACTTATTATGGAAGCATTTTGTTCTCTCACTTATTATAGGAAGCATTTTGTTCTCTCACTTATTATAGGAAGCAATTTGGTCTCACTTATTATAGGAAGCATTTTGTTCTCTCACTTATTATAGGATGCATTTTGTTCTCTCACTTATTATAGGAAGCATTTTGTTCTCTCACTTATTATAGGAAGCATTATCTTCTCTCACTTATTATAGGAAGCATTTTGTTCTCTCACTTATTATAGGAAGCATTTTGTTGTTCTTTCACTTATTATATGAAGCATTTTGTTGTTCTTTCACTTATTATAGGAAGCATTTTGTTCTCTCACTTATTATAGGAAACATTTTGTTCTCTCACTTATTATAGGAAGCATTTTGTTCTTTCACTTATTATAGGAAGCATTTTGTTCTCTCACTTATTAGGAAGCATTTTGTTCTCTCACTTATTATAGGAAGCATTTTGTTGTCTCACTTATTATAGGAAACATTTTGTTCTCTCACTTATTATAGGAAGCATTTTGTTCTCTCACTTATTATAGGAAGCATTTGTTTCTCTCACTTATTATAGGAAGCATTTTGTCTCTCACTTATTATAGGAAGCATTTTGTTCTCTCACTTATTATAGGAAGCATTTTGTTCTCTCACTTATTATAGGAAGCATTGTGTTCTCTCACTTATTATAGGAAGCATTTTGTTCTCTCACTTATTATAGGAAACATTTTGTTCTCTCACTTATTATAGGAAGCATTTTGTTCTCACACTTATTATAGGAAGCATTTTGTTCTCTCACTTATTATAGGAAGCATTGTGTGCTCTCACTTATTATAGGAAGCATTTTGTTCTCTCACTTATTATAGGAAGCATTTTTCTCTCTCACTTATTATAGGAAGCATTTTGTTCTCTCACTTATTATAGGAAGCATTTTGTTCTCTCACTTATTATAGAAAGCATTTTGTTCTCTCACTTATTATAGGAAACATTTTGTTCTCTCACTTATTATAGGAAGCATTTTGTTCTCTCACTTATTATAGGAAACATTTTGTTCTCTCACTTATTATAGGAAGCATTTTGTTCTCTCACTTATTATAGGAAGCATTTTGTTCTCTCACTTATTATAGGAAGCATTTTGTTCTCACACTTATTACAGGAAGCATTTTGTTCTTTCACTTATTATAGGAAACATTTGTTCTCTCACTTATAATAGGAAGCATTTTGTTCTCTCACTTCTAATAGGAAGTATTTTGTTCTCTCACTTCTAATAGGAAGTATTTTGTTCTCTCACTTCTAATAGGAAGTATTTTGTTCTCTCACTTATTATAGGAAACATTTTGTTCTTTCACTTATTATAGGAAGCATTTGTTCTCTCACTTATTATATGAAGCATTTTGTTCTCACACTTATTATAGGAAACATTTTGTTCTTTCACTTATTATAGAAAGCATTTTGTTCTCTCACTTATTATAGGAAACATTTTGTTCTTTCACTTATTATAGGAAGCATTTGTTCTCTCACTTATTATAGGAAGCATTTTGTTCTCTCACTTATTATAGGAAACATTTTGTTCTTTCACTTATTATAGAAAGCATTTTGTTCTCTCACTTATTATAGGAAACATTTTGTTCTCTCACTTATTATAGGAAGCATTTTGTTCTCTCACTTATTATAGGAAACATTTTGTTCTTTCACTTATTATAGGAAGCATTTTCTTCTCTCACTTATTATAGGAAGCATTTTGTTCTCTCACTTATTATAGAAAGCATTTTCTTCTCTCACTTATTATAGAAAGCATTTTGTTCTCTCACTTATTATAGGAACATTTTGTTCTTTCACTTATTATAGGAAACATTTTCTTCTCTCACTTATTATAGGAAGCATTTTGTTCTCTCACTTATTATAGGAAGCATTTTGTTCTCTCACTTATTATAGGAAACATTTTCTTCTCTCACTTATTATAGGAAACATTTTGTTCTCTCACTTATTATAGGAAGCATTTTGTTCTCTCGCTTATTATAGAAGCATTTTGTTCTCTCACTTATTATAGGAAACATTTTGTTCTCTTCACTTATTATAGGAAACATTTTCTTCTCTCACTTATTATAGGAAGCATTTTGTTCTCACACTTATTATAGGAAACATTTTGTTCTTTCACTTATTATAGAAAGCATTTTGTTCTCTCACTTATTATATGAAGCATTTTGTTCTCTCACTTATTATAGGAAGCATTTTCTTCTCTCACTTATTAAAGATAACATTTTGTTCTCTCACTTATTATAGGAGGAATTTTGTTCTCTCACTTCTAATAGGAAGTATTTTGTTCTCTCACTTCTAATAGGAAGCATTTTGTTCTCTCACTTCTATAGGAGGCATTTTGTTCTCTCACTTATTATAGGAAGCATTTTGTTCTCTCACTTATTATAGGAAACATTTTGTTCTCTCACTTATTATAGGAAGCATTTTGTTCTCTCACTTATTATAGGAAGCATTTTGTTCTCTCACTTATTATAGGAAACATTTTCTTCTCTCACTTATTATAGGAAGCATTTTGTTCTTTCACTTATTATAGGAAGCATTTTGTTCTCTCACTTATTATAGGAAGCATTTTGTTGTCTCACTTATTATAGGAAGCATTTTGTTCTCTCACTTATTATAGGAAGCATTTTGTTCTCTCACTTATTATAGGAAACATTTTCTTCTCTCACTTATTATAGGAAGCATTTTGTTCTCTCACTTATTATAGGAAGCATTTTGTTCTCTCACTTATTATAGGAAGCATTTTGTTCTCTCACTTATTATAGGAAGCATTTTGTTCTCTCACTTATTATAGGAAGCATTTTGTTGTTCTTTCACTTATTATAGGAAGCATTTGTTGTTCTTTCACTTATTATAGGAAGCATTTTGTTCTCTCACTTATTATAGGAAGCATTTTGTTCTCTCACTTATTATAGGAAGCATTTTGTTCTCTCACTTATTATAGGAAGCATTTTGTTCTCTCACTTATTATAGGAAGCATTTTGTTCTTCACTTATTATAGGAAGCACTTTGTTCTCTCACTTATTATAGGAAGCACTTTGTTCTTCACTTATTATAGGAAGCATTTTGTTCTCTCACTTATTATAGGAAGCATTTTGTTCTCTCACTTATTATAGGAAGCATTTTGTTCTCTCACTTATTATAGGAAGCATTTTGTTCTCTCACTTATTATAGGAAGCATTTTGTTCTCTCACTTATTATAGGAAGCATTTTGTTCTCTCACTTATTATAGGAAGCATTTTGTTCTCTCACTTATTATAGGAAGCATTTTGTTCTCTCACTTATTATAGGAAGCATTTTGTTCTTCACTTATTATAGGAAGCATTTTCTTCTCTCACTTATTATAGGAAGCATTTTGTTCTCTCACTTATAATAGGAAGCATTTTGTTCTTCACTTATTATAGGAAGCATTTTGTTCTTCACTTATTATAGGAAGCATTTTGTTCTCTCACTTATTATAGGAAGCATTTTGTTCTTCACTTATTATAGGAAGCATTTTGTTCTCTCACTTATTATAGGAAGCATTTTGTTCTCTCACTTATTATAGGAAGCATTTTGTTCTTCACTTATTATAGGAAGCATTTTGTTCTCTCACTTATTATAGGAAGCATTTTGTTCTCTCACTTATTATAGGAAGCATTTTCTTCTCTCACTTATTATAGGAAGCATTTGTTCTCTCACTTATTATAGGAAGCATTTTTTGTTCTCTCACTTATTATAGGAAGCATTTTGTTCTCTCACTTATTATAGGAAGCATTTTCTTCTCTCACTTATTATAGGAAGCATTTTCTTCTCTCACTTATTATAGGAAGCATTTTGTTCTCTCACTTATTATAGGAAGCATTTTCTTCTCTCACTTATTATAGGAAGCATTTTCTTCTCTCACTTATTATAGGAAGCATTTTGTTCTCTCACTTATTATAGGAAGCATTTTGTTCTCTCACTTATTATAGGAAGCATTTTGTGTTCTCTCACTTATTATAGGAAGCATTTTGTTGTTCTCTCACTTATTATAGGAAGCATTTGGTTGTTCTTCACTTATTATAGGAAGCATTTGGTTCTCTCACTTATTATAGGAAGCATTTTGTTCTCTCACTTATTATAGGAAGCATTTTGTTCTCTCACTTATTATAGGAAGCATTTTGTTCTCTCACTTATTATAGGAAGCATTTTTTATTCTCTCTCACTTATTATAGAAAGATTTTGTTTCTCTCACACTTATTATAGAAAGCATTTTGTTCTCTCACTTATTATAGGAAGCATTTTGTCTCTCACTTATTATAGGAAGCATTTTGTTCTCTCACTTATTATAGGAAGCATTTTGTTCTCTCACTTATTATAGGAAGCATTTTGTTCTCTCACTTATTATAGGAAGCATTTTGTTCTCTCACTTATTATAGGAAGCATTTTGTTCTCTCACTTATTATAGGAAGCATTTTGTTCTCTCACTTATTATAGGAAGCATTTTGTTCTCTCACTTATTATAGGAAGCATTTTGTTCTCTCACTTATTATAGGAAGCATTTTGTTCTCTCACTTATTATAGGAAGCATTTTGTTCTCTCACTTATTATAGGAAGCATTTTGTTCTCTCACTTATTATAGGAAGCATTTTGTTCTTCACTTATTATAGGAAGCATTTTGTTCTTCACTTATTATAGGAAGCATTTTGTTCTCTCACTTATTATAGGAAGCATTTTGTTCTCTCACTTATTATAGGAAGCATTTTGTTCTCTCACTTATTATAGGAAGCATTTGTTCTCTCACTTATTATAGGAAGCATTTGTTCTCTCACTTATTATAGGAAGCATTTTGTTCTTCACTTATTATAGGAAGCATTTTGTTCTCTCACTTATTATAGGAAGCATTTTGTTCTCTCACTTATTATAGGAAGCATTTTGTTCTCTCACTTATTATAGGAAGCATTTTGTTTTCACTTATTATAGGAAGCATTTTGTTCTCTCACTTATTATAGGAAGCATTTTGTTCTCTCACTTATTATGGAAGCATTTTCTCTCTCACTTATTATAGGAAGCATTTTGTTCTCTCACTTATTATAGGAAGCATTTTGTTCTCTCACTTTATAGGAAGCATTTTGTTCTCTCACTTATTATAGGAACATTTTGTTCTCTCACTTATTATAGGAAGCATTTTGTTCTCTCACTTATTATAGGAAGCATTTTGTTCTCTCACTTATTATAGGAAGCATTTTGTTCTCTCACTTATTATAGGAAGCATTTTGTTCTCTCACTTATTATAGGAAGCATTTTGTTCTTTCACTTATTATAGGAAGCATTTTGTTCTCTCACTTATTATAGGAAGCATTTTGTTCTCTCACTTATTATAGGAAGCATTTTGTTCTCTCACTTATTATAGGAAACTTTGTTCTCTCACTTATTATAGGAAGCATTTTGTTCTCTCACTTATTATAGGAAGCATTTTGTTCTCTCACTTATTATAGGAAGCATTTTGTTCTCTCACTTATTATAGGAAGCATTTTGTTCTCTCACTTATTATAGGAAGCATTTTGTTCTCTCACTTATTATAGGAAGCATTTTTGTTCTCTCACTTATTATAGGAAGCATTTTGTTCTCTCACTTATTATAGGAAGCATTTTGTTCTCTCACTTATTATAGGAAGCATTTTGTTCTCTCACTTATTATAGGAAGCATTTTGTTCTCTCACTTATTATAGGAAGCATTTTCTCTCTCACTTATTATAGGAAGCATTTTGTTCTCTCACTTATTATAGGAAGCATTTTGTTCTCTCACTTATTATAGGAAGCATTTTGTTCTCTCACTTATTATAGGAAGCATTTTGTTCTCTCACTTATTATAGGAAGCATTTTGTTCTCTCACTTATTATAGGAAGCATTTTGTTCTCTCACTTATTATAGGAAGCATTTTGTTTCTCTCACTTATTATAGGAAGCATTTTGTTCTCTCACTTATTATAGGAAGCATTTTGTCTCACACTTATTATAGGAAGCATTTTGTTCTCTCACTTATTATAGGAAGCATTTTGTTCTCTCACTTATTATAGGAAGCATTTTGTTCTCTCACTTATTATAGGAAGCATTTTGTTCTCTCACTTATTATAGGAAGCATTTTGTTCTCTCACTTATTATAGGAAGCATTTTGTTCTCTCACTTATTATAGGAAGCATTTTGTTCTCTCACTTATTATAGGAAGCATTTTGTTCTCTCACTATTATAGGAAGCATTTTGTTCTCTCACTTATTATAGGAAACATTTTGTTCTCTCACTTATTATAGGAAGCATTTTGTTCTCTCACTTATTATAGGAAACATTTTGTTCTCTCACTTATTATAGGAAGCATTTTGTTCTCTCACTTATTATAGGAAGCATTTTGTTCTCTCACTTATTATAGGAAGCATTCTGTTCTCTCACTTATTATAGGAAGCATTTTGTTCTCTCACTTATTATAGGAAACATTTTGTTCTCTCACTTATTATAGGAGCATTTTGTTCTCTCACTTATTATAGGAAGCATTTGTTCTCTCACTTATTATAGGAACATTTTCTTCTCTCAAATTATAGGAAACATTTTTTCTCTCACTTATTATAGGAAGCATTTTGTTCTTTCACTTATTATAGGAAGCATTTTGTTCTCTCACTTATTATAGGAAGCATTTTGTTCTCTCACTTATTATAGGAAGCATTTTGTTCTCTCACTTATTATAGGAAGCATTTTGTTGTTCTCTCACTTATTATAGGAAGCATTTTGTTCTCTCACTTATTATAGGAAGCATTTTGTTCTCTCACTTATTATAGGAAGCATTTTGTTCTCTCACTTATTATAGGAAGCATTTTGTTCTCTCACTTATTATAGGAAGCATTTTGTTCTTCTCACTTATTATAGGAAGCATTTTGTTCTCTCACTTATTATAGGAAGCATTTTGTTCTCTCACTTATTATAGGAAGCATTTTGTTCTCTCACTTATTATAGGAAGCATTTTGTTCTTCACTTATTATAGGAAGCATTTTGTTCTCTCACTTATTATAGGAAGCATTTTGTTCTCTCACTTATTATAGGAAGCATTTTGTTCTCTCACTTATTATAGGAAGCATTTTGTTCTCTCACTTATTATAGGAAGCATTTTGTTCTCTCACTTATTATAGGAAGCATTTTCTTCTCTCACTTATTATAGGAAAGCATTTTGTTCTCTCACTTATTATAGGAAGCATTTTTTCTCTCACTTATTATAGGAAGCATTTTGTTCTCTCACTTATTATAGGAAGCATTTTGTTCTCTCACTTATTATAGGAAGCATTTTCTTCTCTCACTTATTATAGGAAGCATTTTGTTCTCTCACTTATTATAGGAACATTTTGTTCTTTCTCACTTATTATAGGAAGCATTTTGTTCTCTCACTTATTATAGGAAGCATTTGTTCTCTCACTTATTATAGGAAGCATTTTTTCTCTCACTTATTAAGGAAGCATTTTGTTCTCTCACTTATTATAGGAGGCATTTTGTTCTCTCACTTATTATAGGAAGCATTTTGTTCTCTCACTTATTATAGGAAGCATTTTGTTCTCTCACTTATTATAGGAAGCATTTTGTTCTCTCACTTATTATAGGAAGCATTTTGTTCTCTCACTTATTATAGGAAGCATTTTTGTTCTCTCACTTATTATAGGAAGCATTTTCTCTCTCACTTATTATAGGAAGCATTTTGTTCTCTCACTTATTATAGGAAGCATTTTGTTCTCTCACTTATTATAGAAAGCATTTTGTTCTCTCACTTATTATAGGAAGCATTTTGTTCTCTCACTTATTATAGGAAGCATTTTGTTCTCTCACTTATTATAGGAAGCATTTTGTTCTCTCACTCTAATATAGGAAGCATTTTGTTCTCTCACTTATTATAGGAAGCATTTTGTTCTCTCACTTATTATAGGAAGCATTTTGTTCTCTCACTTATTATAGGAAGCATTTTGTTCTCTCACTTATTATAGGAAGCATTTTGTTCTCTCACTTATTATAGGAAGCATTTTGTTCTTCTTCACTTATTATAGGAAGCATTTTGTTCTTTCACTTATTATAGGAAGCATTTTGTTCTCTCACTTATTATAGGAAGCATTTTCTCTCTCACTTATTATAGGAAGAAGCATTTTGTTCTCTCACTTATTATAGGAAGCATTTTGTTCTCTCACTTATTATAGGAAGCATTTTGTTCTCTCACTTATTATAGGAAGCATTTTGTTCTCTCACTTATTATAGGAAGCATTTTGTTCTCTCACTTATTATAGGAAGCATTTGTTCTCTCACTTATTATAGGAAGCATTTTGTTCTCTCACTTATTATAGGAAGCATTTTGTTCTTCACTTATTATAGGAAGCATTTTGTTCTCACTTATTATAGGAAGCATTTTGTTCTCTCACTTATTATAGGAAGCATTTTGTTCTCTCACTTATTATAGGAAGCATTTTGTTCTCTCACTTATTATAGGAAGCATTTTGTTCTTCACTTATTATAGGAAGCATTTTGTTCTCTCACTTATTATAGGAAGCATTTTGTTCTCTCACTTATTATAGGAAGCATTTTTTCTCTCACTTATTATAGGAAGCATTTTCTTCTCTCACTTATTATAGGAAGCATTTTGTTCTTCTCACTTATTATAGGAAGCATTTGTTGTCTCTCAATTTAAGGAAGCATTTGTTGTTCTTCACTTATTATAGGAAGCATTTTGTTCTCTCATTATTATAGGAAGCATTTTGTTCTCTCACTTATTATAGGAAGCATTTTGTTCTCTCACTTATAGGAAGCATTTTGTTCTCTCACTTATTATAGGAAGCATTTTGTTCTCTCACTTATTATAGGAAGCATTTTGTTCTCTCACTTATTATAGGAAGCATTTTGTTCTCTCACTTATTATAGGAAGCATTTTGTTCTCTCACTTATTATAGGAAGCATTTTGTTCTCTCACTTATTATAGGAAGCATTTTGTTCTCTCACTTATTATAGGAAGCATTTTGTTCTCTCACTTATTATAGGAAGCATTTTGTTCTCTCACTTATTATAGGAAGCATTTTGTTCTCTCACTTATTATAGGAAGCATTTTGTTCTCACATTATTATAGGAAGCATTTTGTTCTCTCACTTATTATAGGAAGCATTTTGTTCTCTCACTTATTATAGGAAGCATTTTGTTCTCTCACTTATTATAGGAAGCATTTCTTCTCTCACTTATTATAGGAAGCATTTGTTCTCTCACTTATTATAGGAAAGCATTTTGTTCTCTCACTTATTATAGGAAGCATTTTGTTCTCTCACTTATTATAGGAAGCATTTTGTTCTCTCACTTATTATAGGAAGCATTTTTTTGTTCTCTCACTTATTATAGGAAGCATTTTGTTCTCTCACTTATTATAGGAAGCATTTTTGTCTTCACTTATTATAGGAAGCATTTTGTTCTCTCACTTATTATAGGAAGCATTTTGTTCTCTCACTTATTATAGGAAGCAATTTTGTTCTCTCACTTATTATAGGAAGCATTTTGTTCTCTCACTTATTATAGGAAGCATTTTGTTCTCTCACTTATTATAGGAAGCATTTTGTTCTCTCACTTATTATAGGAAGCATTTTGTTCTCTCACTTATTATAGGAAGCATTTGTTCTCTCACTTATTATAGGAAGCATTTTGTTCTCTCACTTATTATAGGAAGCATTTGTTCTCTCACTTATTATAGGAAGCATTTTGTTCTCTCACTTATTATAGGAAGCATTTTGTTCTCTCACTTATTATAGGAAGCATTTTTTCTCACTTATTATAGGAAGCATTTTGTTCTCTCACTTATTATAGGAAGCATTTTGTTCTCTCACTTATAGGAAGCATTTTGTTCTCTCACTTATTATAGGAAGCATTTTGTTCTTCACTTATTATAGGAAGCATTTTGTTTCTCACTTATTATAGGAAGCATTTTGTTCTCTCACTTATTATAGGAAGCATTTTGTTCTCTCACTTATATAGGAAGCATTTTTGTTCTTCACTTATTATAGGAAGCATTTTGTTCTCTCACTTATTATAGGAAGCATTTGTTCTCTCACTTATTATAGGAAGCATTTTTCTCTCTCACTTATTATAGGAAGCATTTTGTTCTCTCACTTATTATAGGAAGCATTTTGTTCTCTCACTTATTATAGAAGCATTTGTTCTCTCACTTATTATAGGAAGCATTTTGTTCTCTCACTTATTATAGGAAGCATTTTGTTCTCTCACTTATTATAGGAAGCATTTGTTCTCTCACTTATTATAGGAAAGCATTTTGTTCTCTTCACTTATTATAGGAAGCATTTTGTTCTCTCACTTATTATAGGAAGCATTTTGTTCTCTCACTTATTATAGGAAGCATTTTGTTCTCACTTATTATAGGAAGCATTTTGTTCTCTCACTTATTATAGGAAGCATTTTTCTCTCTCACTTATTATAGGAAGCATTTGTTCTCTCACTTATTATAGGAAGCATTTTGTTCTCTCTTATTATAGGAAGCATTTTGTTCTCTCACTTATTATAGGAAGCATTTTGTTCTCTCACTTATTATAGGAAGCATTTTGTTCTCTCACTTATTATAGGAAGCATTTTGTTCTCTCACTTATTATAGGAAGCATTTTGTTCTCTCACTTATTATAGGAAGCATTTTGTTCTCTCACTTATTATAGGAAGCATTTTGTTCTCTCACTTATTATAGGAAAGCATTTTGTTCTCTCACTTATTATAGGAAGCATTTTGTTCTCTCACTTCTTATAGGAAGCATTTTGTTCTCTCACTTATTATAGGAAGCATTTTGTTCTCTCACTTCTATAGGAAGCATTTTGTTCTCTCACTTATTATAGGAAGCATTTTGTTCTTTCACTTATTATAGGAAGCATTTTGTTCTCTCACTTATTATAGGAAGCATTTTGTTCTCTCACTTATTATAGGAAGCATTTGTTTTTCACTTATTATAGGAAGCATTTGTTCTCTCACTTATTATAGGAAAACATTTTGTTCTCTCACTTATTATAGGAAGCATTTTGTTCTCTCACTTATTATAGGAAGCATTTTGTTCTCTCACTTATTATAGGAAGCATTTTGTTCTCTCACTTATTATAGGAAGCATTTTGTTCTTCACTTATTATAGGAAACATTTTGTTCTTTCACTTATTATAGGAAGCATTTTGTTCTCTCACTTATTATAGGAAGCATTTTGTTCTCTCACTTATTATAGGAAGCATTTTGTTCTCTCACTTATTATAGGAAGCATTTTGTTCTCTCACTTATTATAGGAAGCATTTTGTTCTCTCACTTATTATAGGAAGCATTTTGTTCTCTCACTTATTATAGGAAGCATTTTGTTCTCTCACTTATTATAGGAAGCATTTTGTTCTCTCACTTATTATAGGAAGCATTTTGTTCTCTCACTTATTATAGGAAGCATTTTGTTCTCTCACTTATTATAGGAAGCATTTTGTTCTCTCACTTATTATAGGAAGCATTTTGTTCTCTCACTTATTATAGGAAGCATTTTTTCTCTCACTTATTATAGGAAGCATTTTGTTCTCTTCACTTTATAGGAAGCATTTGTTCTTTCACTTATTATAGGAAGCATTTTGTTCTCTCACTTATTATAGGAAGCATTTTGTTCTCTCACTTATTATAGGAAGCATTTTGTTCTCTCACTTATTATAGGAAGCATTTTGTTCTCTCACTTATTATAGGAAGCATTTTGTTCTTCACTTATTATAGGAAGCATTTTGTTCTCTCACTTATTATAGGAAGCATTTTTTTCTCACACTTATAGGAAGCATTTTGTTCTCTCACTTATTATAGGAAGCATTTTGTTCTCTCACTTATTATAGGAAGCATTTTTTCTCTCACTTATTATAGAAGCATTTTGTTCTCTCACTTATTATAGGAAGCATTTTTTGTTCTCTCACTTATTATAGGAAGCATTTGTTCTCTCACTTATTATAGGAAGCATTTTGTTTCTCTCACTTATTATAGGAAGCATTTTGTTCTCTCACTTATTATAGGAAGCATTTTGTTCTCTCTCACTTATTATAGGAAACATTTTTGTTCTCACTTATTATAGGAAGCATTTTGTTCTCTCACTTATTATAGGAAGCATTTTGTTCTCACTTATTATAGGGAAGCATTTTGTTCTCTCACTTATTATAGGAAGCATTTTTGTTCTCTCACTTATTATAGGAAGCATTTTGTTCTCTCACTTATTATAGGAAGCATTTTGTTCTCTCACTTATTATAGAAAAGCATTTTGTTCTCTCACTTATTATAGGAAGCATTTTGTTCTCTCACTTATTATAGGAAGCATTTTGTTCTCTCACTTATTATAGGAAGCATTTTGTTCTCTCACTTATTATAGGAAGCATTTTGTTCTCTCACTTATTATAGAAAGCATTTGTTCTCTCACTTATTATAGGAAGCATTTTGTTCTCTCACTTATTATAGGAAGCATTTTGTTCTCTCACTTATTATAGGAAGCATTTTGTTTCTCTCACTTATTATAGGAAGCATTTTGTTCTCTCACTTATTATAGGAAGCATTTTGTTCTCTCACTTATTATAGGAAGCATTTTGTTGTTCTCTCACTTATTATAGAAAGCATTTTGTTTCTCTCACTTATTATAGGAAGCATTTTGTTCTCTCACTTATTATAGGAAGCATTTTGTTCTCTCACTTATTATAGGAAGCATTTTGTTCTCTCACTTATTATAGGAAGCATTTTGTTCTCTCACTTATTATAGGAAGCATTTGTTCTTCACTTATTATAGGAAGCATTTTGTTCTTCATTATTATAGGAAGCATTTTGTTCTCACTTATTATAGGAAGCATTTTGTTCTCTCACTTATTATAGGAAGCATTTTGTTCTCTCACTTATTATAGGAAGCATTTTGTTCTCTCACTTATTATAGGAAGCATTGTTGTTCTCTCACTTATTATAGGAAGCATTTGGTTGTTCTTCACTTATTATAGGAAGCATTTTCTTCTCTCACTTATTATAGGAAGCATTTTGTTCTCTCACTTATTATAGGAAGCATTTGTTGTTCTTCACTTATTATAGGAAGCATTTTGTTCTCTCACTTATTATAGGAAGCATTTTGTTCTCTCACTTATTATAGGAAGCATTTTGTTCTCTCACTTATTATAGGAAGCATTTTGTTCTCTCATATTATAGGAAGCATTTTGTTCTCTCACTTATTATAGGAAACATTTTGTTCTCTCACTTATATAGGAAGCATTTTGTTCTTCACTTATTATAGGAACATTTTGTTCTCTCACTTATTATAGGAAGCATTTTGTTCTCTCACTTATTATAGGAAGCATTTGTTCTCTCACTTATTATAGGAAGCATTTTGTTCTCTCACTTATTATAGGAAACATTTTGTTCTCTCACTTATTATAGGAAGCATTTTGTTCTCTCACTTATTATAGGAAGCATTTTGTTCTTCACTTATTATAGGAAGCATTTTGTTCTCTCACTTATTATAGGAAGCATTTTGTTCTCTCACTTATTATAGGAAGCATTTTCTTCTCTCATTTCAAGAAGTGACTTATTATAGGATGCATTGTTCTCTCACTTATTATAGGAAGAATTTTCTTCGTCCACATTGTTCTTCACTTATTATAGGAAGCATTTTGTTCTCTCACTTATTATAGGAAGCATTTTGTGTTCTTCACTTATTATAGGAAGCATTTTGTTCTCTCACTTATTATAGGAAGCATTTTTTCTCTCACTTATTATAGGAAGCATTTGTTCTCTCACTTATTATAGGAAGCATTTTCTTCTCTCACTTATTATAGGAAGCATTTTGTTCTCTCACTTATTATAGGAAGCATTTTGTTCTCTCACTTATTATAGGAAGCATTTTTGTTCTTCACTTATTATAGGAAGCATTTTTGTTCTTCACTTATTATAGGAAGCATTTTGTTCTCTCACTTATTATAGGAAGCATTTTGTTCTCTCACTTATTATAGGAAGCATTTTCTTCTCTCATTCAAGAAGTGACTTATTATGGGAAGCATTTATTCTCTCACTTATTATAGGATGAATTTTCTTCTTCCACATTGTTCTTCACTTATTATAGGAAGCATTTTGTTCTCTCACTTATTATAGGAAGCATTTTGTTGTTCTCTCACTTATTATAGGAAGCATTTTGTTCTCTCACTTATTATAGGAAGCATTTTGTTCTCTCACTTATTATAGGAACATTGTTCTCTCACTTATTATAGGAAGCATTTTGTTCTCTCACTTATTATAGGAAGCATTTTGTTCTCTCACTTATTATAGGAAGCATTTACTTCTCTCACTTATTATAGGAAGCATTTTGTTCTCTCACTTATTATAGGAAGCATTTTGTTCTCTCACTTATTATAGGAAGCATTTTGTTCTCTCACTTATTATAGGAAGCATTTTATTGTTCTTCACTTATTATAGGAAGCATTTTGTTCTTCACTTATTATAGGAAGCATTTTTTTCTCACTTATTATAGGAAGCATTTTGTTCTCTCACTTATTATAGGAAGCATTTTTGTTCTTCACTTATTATAGGAAGCATTTTGTTCTCTCACTTATTATAGGAAGCATTTTGTTCTCTCACTTATTATAGGAAGCATTTTGTTCTCTCACTTATTATAGGAAGCATTTTGTTCTCTCACTTATTATAGGAAGCATTTTCTCTTCACTTATTATAGGAAGCATTTTGTTCTTCACTTATTATAGGAAGCATTTTGTTCTCTCACTTATTATAGGAAGCATTTTGTTCTCACACTTATTATAGAAGCATTTTGTTGTTCTTCACTTATTATAGGAAGCATTTTGTTCTCTCACTTATTATAGGAAGCATTTTGTTCTCTCACTTATTATAGGAAGCATTTTGTTGTCTCACTTATTATAGAACATTTTTTTGTTCTCTCACTTATTATAGGAAGCATTTTGTTCTTCACTTATTATAGGATGCATTTTGTTCTCTCACTTATTATAGGAAGCATTTTGTTCTCTCACTTATTATAGGAAGCATTTTGTTCTCTCACTTATTATAGGAAGCATTTTGTTCTCTCACTTATTATAGGATGCATTTTGTTCTCTCACTTATTATAGGAAACATTTTGTTCTCTCACTTATTATAGGAAGCATTTTGTTCTCTCACTTATTATAGGAAGCATTTGTTTCTCACTTATTATAGGAAGCATTTTTGTTCTCTCACTTATTATAGGAAGCATTTTGTGTTCTCTCACTTATTATAGGAAGCATTTTGTTCTCTCACTTATTATAGGAAGCATTTTGTTCTCTCACTTATTATAGGAAGCATTTTGTTCTCTCACTTATTATAGAAAGCATTTGTCTCTCACTTATTATAGGAAAGCATTTTTTCTCTCACTTATTATAGGAAGCATTTTGTTGTTCTCTCACTTATTATAGGAAGCATTTTGTTCTTCACTTATTATAGGAAGCTTTTTTTGTTCTCTCACTTATTATAGGAAGCATTTTGTTCTCTCACTTATTATAGGAAGCATTTTGTTCTCTCACTTATTATAGGAAGCATTTTGTTGTTCTCTCACTTATTATAGGAAGCATTTTGTTTTCTCTCACTTATTATAGGAAGCATTTTGTTTCTTCACTTATTATAGGAAGCATTTTGTTCTCTCACTTATTATAGGAAGCATTTGTTCTCTCACTTATTATAGGAAGCATTTTTCTTCTCTCACTTATTATAGGAACATGTTGTTCTGTTCTTATTATTTAGGAAGCATTTTTGTTCTCTCACTTATTATAGGAAGCATTTTGTTCTTCTCACTTATTATAGGAAGCATTTTGTTGTTCTCTCACTTATATAGGAAGCATTTTGTTCTCTCACTTATTATAGGAAGCATTTTGTTGTTCTCTCACTTATTATAGGAAGCATTTTGTTGTTCTCTCACTTATTATAGGAAGCATTTTGTTCTCTCACTTATTATAGGAAGCATTTTGTTCTCTCACTTATTATAGGAAGCATTTTGTTCTTCACTTATTATAGATAGAAAGCATTTTGTTCTCTCACTTATTATAGGAAGCATTTTTTCTCTCACTTATTATAGGAAGCATTTTGTTGTTCTCTCACTTATTATAGGAAGCATTTTGTTCTTCACTTATTATAGGAAGCATTTTGTTCTCTCACTTATTATAGGAAGCATTTTGTTCTCTCACTTATTATAGGAAGCATTTTGTTATTCTCTCACTTATTATAG